>CM032454.1:30540844-30545844 GCA_019049505.1 Pachyrhynchus sulphureomaculatus
ATATATATATATATATATATATATATATATATATATATATATAAATAGGTCACTCTTCGTCAACCGGACCCCCCACTAGTCCATAAATTAATGCAATTTATGAGGACACAATCTGATCCAGATTAAAGCTTATGAAATGTAGTTTGTAAATTCTGAGTGGCATATTAAGAAATTGTGCTGATTTAGGCTCAATACCGACCCAAATCTGAAAATGGAATTCAAAGAATTTCAGAAAAACTAAAATAAAAATGTATTTTCCTAATATAACCAAAAGTTTTTCTCTGATAATCTTATTCTACCCCAAAAAATCTATAACTTGTGCAGGAAAATTTTTTTTTATGGCCTCAATTTCGGAGATATTTATCACAGCGTGTTTTGACTATTCTCTCATCCGTCAATTCATTTTGAGACGCGTTCGCCGTATCACGGCTCGTCAGATGATGCATCAAAACTATGAACAATCAAGAAAATTTTCCTGATTGATTTTGAAAATTACATTTTCGACATTAATATCGAAACTTGAATTATGAAATAGACTTTCGAGTTTACAGTTAAATTTCGAAATAAGAGTCTAAATTTAAAGTTCTAGGCTGGCTGACGAGCACTGACATAGAGTGAAATATGCATGTCCTAGTTTGGTGATTCATAGTTGCAACACCCGCGCTGAAGTCACAGCTTCAGACGGCCGTATTTTTGATGCAAGAGCAAAGCAATATATACATATATATATATATATATATATATATATATATATATATATATATTATATATATATATATATATATATATATATATATATATATATATATATATATATATATATATATGTATGTATATTGTATGTATATATATATATATATATATATATATATATATATATATATATATATGTATATATATATATATATATATATATATATATATATATATATATATATATTTTATATGTAAATGGGTTGTTCTTCGTCAACTGAACCGCCAATTAGTCCATAAATTAACACAGTTTATGAGGACACAATCTGGTCCAGATTAAACCTTATGATACGTAGTTTTAAATTCGAAATATTACTACTCCCCCCACTATTGCCAGACTAAGCGAACACTTTAGTTTTCAGATCAATCCGGTTTATAGAAAACGCCAAAAGGCCAGAGGAGTTAAAAAATATTTCCAAAGTTCTAAAATACAATGGAGGCAAACAGCGTATTATAAATAAGGCACAGATACAAAATTCTATCACAAAAAGATCTAATGAAAACGGATAACAGAACAAAAGCCATTCTAGCATACATTGAAGGAACCACCGCAGAAAGCGTCCACTTCTGCGAAGACAAAACATTTCAGCATTATACAAATTACTATGTGGAATACCACCTATTATAAGAAATCTCGAAGACTAAATCTAATTAGAAAACCAGAATGTCTAGAACTTGCTAGTACTTGCAGCACAGCTTATGTTAGAATCTAACAGAATATCGTCTAGACTGGAAAAGCATAAATTGGCTATCAAAAATAGTTTAGCCACATCTGCCCTTCTTCCAAACCAACTCCAGGCAGATCACAAAATAGTTTTAACAGGTTATTTAACACAGAAAACTACAGAACAGGAATAATCTGATAGGCTTTCCATATCGAAAAAGCGGCACATGGGAACAAGAATAACGAAGTAGTGAATTTGGCCAACACATGGTAACCTACAATTGGACAAAGTCCATTCAGCAGTTTTTGACTATTCTCTCATCCGTCAATCCATTTTGAGACGCGTTTCGCTGTATCACGGCCCGTCAGGCGATGCATCAAAACTATGAACAATCAAGAAAATTGTCCTGATTGATTTTAAAAATTACATTTTTCGACATTAATATCGAAACTTGAATTATAAAATAGACTTTCGAGATTACAGTTAAATGTCGAAACAAGAGTCTAAATTTAAAGTTCTAGGCTGGCTGACGAGCACTGACATGGAGTGAAATATGCATGTCCTAGTTTGGTGATTCATAGATGCAACACCCGTGCTGAAGCCACAGCTTCGGACGGCCGTATTTTTGATGCAAGAAAAAAAGCAATATATACATATATACAAGAGCTTTATTTATATATCTACATATATATATATATATATATATATATATATATATATATATATATATATATAAGAAAGAGGAAGGACAGTAACAGGGCACTGGCAACAAACAATCCTAAGTTTAACTGCTGGGAAACGCCGTTATAAGGAGAAGAGATGAGCAATCAAAGATCTAAAGGCTCTAGTATCTGCTTTTTATTTTTATTATCGAGCTTTCGCTGCCTAATGGTAGCTTCTTCTGGATTCTAAAAATGCAAACCAGGTACAGAAAATAAACTAAAACGTTCGTTTTTTAAAATGTGATTAAATGAATTGTACGACTGAATGTGAAATTACTTACAAAAATTTAGCAGTTAGTTCATCTCTGGTGAAGACAATGAAATTTGCATTTTTGTTGGCCAGGTAGTATGAATGATTACACAAAACATGATTAAAAGACACTTAGAGAGTTACAAATAATGAAAATAAAACTTTGTCAATAAACATTAGTTAAAAACACTTTTCGAAGACAGAAACACAACTGCAAGAAACCATGATGTTGAAATGGTACTCCATTTTAAATTTTTGACGTCGAGTTTAGTAACTATTTAGTGATATTTGAGTCCGAAACGGATATTGTTGGTAGTCTATGTCGTCATCAGGTCGACAAAAAACCATAAAAAGCATTAAAGTTAGGGATGTGGTAAATTTTTTAGGTAGATGCTAATTTTAGATAAATTATTTATTATTAATGATATCTATTTTTTAGTTTAATTTTATAAAAAAGGGGGGACTTAAAATTTGATGAATGTTACTCTTCGACGAGTTATTTATTATTAATTATATTAATTCTTTAATTTTATAATCAAGAGATTCATAGGCTAATTTAAAAATTTAAAAATTTGAAAGAGAAAATTAAATACTGGACGTTATTTATTATTAGTCATATTTAATTTTTTTATTATGTAATTTTTAACAAGAAAACATAGAAAAGTAACTGGTAATAAATATCAAAAATGACAGAAAGAGATAAAAAACGTCAATCCATTTTGAGACGCGTTTCGCTGTATCACGGCTCGTTAGGCGATGCATCAAAACTACGAACAATCAAGAAAATGTTCATGATTGATTTTGTAAATTACATTTTCGACATTAATATCAAAACTTGAATTATAAAATAGACTTTCGAGATTACAGTTAAATTTCGAAGGAAAAGTCTAAATTTAAAATTTATATATTTTTTTATAATTGTTCTTCTATACGAAGTTGTAAAAAGGTCACGATAAAAAAATATTCACTGTTTTATAATATTAGAACATTTTATACAATTTTGGAACATGGGCTTCAGGTAAATCTAAAGGACTTCAAGAAGACCCAAACAAACACATCTACAGACACACCTAAAGCAATCACCTGCAGCGGTCACGAAGAACAATCGATTCAACACTGTATTAGAATTAAATATTTTATCATTTTCTTTATTTTTTCATAATAACAGATGTTTGATATGGTGCCATTTTGAAACTTAAAGAAAGTGTATACTTCTCCACCCCCTGTAGGTATGGTTCTGGCAACAAGCCAATAGACTATTAAACAGACAGACATACGACAACATAAAGCCAATGACGTTCTCCTAAAGCTGCTAAGATTAAGTAAAATTTGTAGATTTTCAGTTTTCATTAGATTCCAACTTGAAAAATTTTGTAAGAAGCCGACTATTTTAATAATTTATCACTGTGTTCTTCTTACCCCAACCGGATATGATTCGCAGTGACAGTGCTAGATGGACGCCAATTTCCAGCGAATTAGGAAACGAGGCGGCCAATGAAGCGTCACATTTTCCCTTTAGGTTTAATAACTACTTTTACGAATGTTCTGTGGGGAATGTGGGCGTTGACAATAAACATAAATATCTTTTTCTCAGTTGAGTTGTAATCGAGCAGAGACAAACATAAAATTTTAGTTGCTTGTATTTAATAAAATTTGATAATAATTTTTTAGCTCTTAAGTTTCCTCAAAGAGGGGTTCTTTTCGAGTAGCAATTGACGGGTTTCTTCCTAATACCTTCGCTATCATCGCCAGTGTGCCCCAGGGCTCCATACTGTCTCCTACTCTCTTTCTCATTTACAGTCCCTGGCCAAATTATTAGACGCACTGTATTTTTTTTAGTAATTTTATGTTTCTTAAGAGATTTTATGCAATAATGGTATATTTAAACTACAATATTATTGATTTTTATTTAAAAGAATTGTTGTAGACTACATATTTGTATTTATTTTTAACATATGGCAACACTGTGTTGACAAAGTGATACATGAACGTAAACAAGTACAAACCTGTATCAGTCGCGATCGGAATCGAGTCAGGTACGGACGTGTTTCTGTGGCTTTATGGACTGTGATTGTTTGTTTAACAGTTTTATACTACTCAGTTATTAGTTTATTTTGTATGCAGTGTTTTAAAAAAGTAACTGGACTATTTTCATTATGGGTAGAAAAGGCGTTCTTTCACCACGTAAAAAAGCTGAAGTGAAGGCCCTTGTGATTGCGAAAACATTTACAAACCGAGAAATATCACGAAGATTGGAGGTTTCTGAAGCTAGTGTACGACGCATAAAAAAGAAAATTGAGTCAGGGAAGGAATTAAGCCCGAAAAGAAAGGTAGAAAACCAATTTTCACTCCACGGTCAGAGAGATGTTTGAAGAAAATTTGTGTAGAAAACAGATTTGCTACTACAAAGGTAATAAAAATCACAACTCCAGGATGCTAGCGTAAATGCTTCTGAGCGCACTGTTCGAAGAAAATTGAAAGAATTAGATTTTAAGCCTGTCGCCCCGCCAGGAAGCCCAAGTTAACAGCTGCAATGAAAGCAAAGCGCCTGAAGTGGGCCAAACAATGGCAAGACAAAGATGTGGACTTCTGGAGATCGGTAAGATACAG
>CM032454.1:30550844-31006962 GCA_019049505.1 Pachyrhynchus sulphureomaculatus
GACCTCGTAGGATGTAGTCAGTTAAATTAAAGTATCTCAAACATGACAAAGAAACTGATAAGGATTTTCAACAACTCATCGATAAATTTCTTAGCGCCAAGTTAACAGGTTTTAGTCTACGGGTCGAGAATTAGTATTTTATTTAAATTTGTTTGTTAATTTTAAACTTTAGAATCTTTATGGGACATCATTAGATATATTTTATTGGATAGACAACGTATCTTAGCTTGAATAAATTTTATGCAGGGGCTGATAGGCACACTGGAAAATCGAGAAAATCACGGGGGTTGAACAGTCAAGTAAGTTGGTGGTAGATAAAATAAACATAATTGGCATGGTTTTTAGTGTTCTGTACGGAACACTTATAAGATCACTTCGGTGTCTCTCTGTCCGTTTCTCACACCCGATTTTCTCCGAAACTATGTGTGAAAGTTGAAATTTGGCACTAATATAGGAGTTGATGGCGTCATCAGAGTCGTGTAGTTTTAAAAGTTAAATTTTGACTTAAGGCTTTGGGCGGTAAAGTCGGAAATGAGAAAATAATTTTTTTACCAGATCATCGAGCGGGGTGTCAAATGAAAGCTTGTAAAAACACGAGTTCAAAAATATATACAAAGTAATACTTGCGGAAAAATTTGCCAAAAATCGCTATCCTCCCCCCTGATCAAAAAATCTAGAAAAAATTCTGTGCGAGTATATTTTTTAATTTTTAAATTAAAAATTAATAATTTATATGGTATATGAAAAAAAAACAAGAATATCAAGATCATCAGTTTTCAGTAAAAATTTGGAAAAAAACTTTTTTGAAAACTCATTTGGGATGTGTTTTATGAAGTCACTGATCATTTTATACCTCTGTAACAAAAATTTTTATTTTAAAAGCAATCAACGTACGGAACACTAATTGCGCAAGTCCGACTTGCACTTGGACGGTTTATTTCAATTTACCGTTCCTAAGTAAGCAAGTGGTAAAAGCATTCTAAGATTTCTAAGTTTATAAAAAGTATACTGTTAAAACTTTAATTTCAAAAAAATATATATAACACTGGTCAACACAAGTCTTGTTTCCTTTATTTTTTTCTGTTATTGGGTATTTCTATGGCCCTGATTATGAAAAAAATACTGGGAGATTGCTAACAGCTTTACTTTTGAAATATACAGTTTTATTATTTTGTCAAAAAAATACAAAAAAATAATACATTGTGTTAACAAAATTTCTATTGAACACTAGCAAATGATCTTTTATAAGATTTCCTTGAATGAACGACTTTAGGTAGATCTCGTTGCAAACTCCAGCAGTAGTCTGCCATCATATGTGAGTCCCACCGCCCCTGATAACGCTCTTCCATTGACGGAAGGATCCTAATGAAATCTTTCACCCTGCTCCTCACTAAAATTTACCCAGATTTTGTGGAAATCGGTCTAAATACGAGTGCAGGAAGTGGATTTTTATGCTCATGTTGCACCCTAGCTCTTGCAAGTTCGATAGCATGCACTCAACAAGCTCGACATGGTCGTCAGATTTCTTTTTGCCTAGATAGCTACTCATAACCAAAACAAATGAATTCCAAGCTTTGGATTCGACTTCAGTCATTGATTTGACAAAATTAGGATCTTTCACGAGTTGCCTAATCTGTGGCCCATCAAAAATACCAGCTTTCAATTTTTCTGAACTTAATCCTGGAAACTTGCGTGAAAGAAAATTAAAACATTCGCCACTTTTGTCAAGCGCCTTCACAAACTGTTTCATTATGCCGAGTTTAATATGAAGTGGTGGAAGTATGATGCGGTCTCGGCTAACTAAAGGCACGTTTATAACATTTTTTGTACCAACTTTTAGCTCTTCCCGCACTGGCAAACTAAAAAGAAAGTTAACCATTTTCAGATCAACACAAATGACCCATTTGTGGTCTTGATACTTAATTTTTTCCATAACCTTAGAAACATTTACGTATTCTTCTTTTAAAGTCGTCGAATGTGCAATAGGTATAGATCCGTACTTGTTACCGTTATGAAGCAAAACACACTTTAAACTTCTTTTGCTGCTGTCTATGAAAAGACGCCAATCACTAGGTTGGTACTGTTTTAATCCCATCTGCTGCAAAATACCACCAACATCGTTACAAAAAACTAAATCCTTCTCTTGAGAAAAATACGGTAAGAGATTTTTTTCTCGGGTACGATAAAAATGTAATGTTGGTTTCCGGAGTAAGCAAATTTTTTTCTTTTAAACGAGATGCTAAAATTTCAGAAGCTTCTTTTGGTAAGTTCAGATCTCTTACTAAGTCATTTAATTCTTTCTGATTAAATGGTTGAGGTTCTGAAAGGCTACATTTGTAGTCTGAATCAGAGTCTTCACTTGATGTATTTCGTTCGGGTTCACAGAGATTTGGATCATCAGAAGATTTAGATGTGCTGGGTTGTACCTCTTGTGATTTTAATTGAGGTCGTTGAGCAGAAGATAAGTTAGGATATGACCACTTACTTCGATTTCCAGGGTTAATTCCGTTTATTTTCACAACGCAGAAGTAGCAATCATCATGATGGTTTCGAGGTTCTCGCCAAATCATGGGTGTTACGAACATTATTGCATCTCTTTTTCCACTGGACCATAACCGTAGACATACCACACATTTCTGGCATACAATATGAGGAACCCATGGCTTGTCCTGATTACACACTTTTATTTTAAAGTATTGATGATACGCAGTTTTCACAAAGTCCGATATAGGTTTTCGATATTTTGCAAATATATATTCACCACAAATATAGCAAAAAACAATCGGGATTAAGCACACAACATCTTCTTGACGAAGCCATATCTAAAACAACAACAAAATATATTTTAGTGTCCAATAAAGAACGAAAATCTAAGTAAAAATAGTAAATGAGGGTAGTTAGCTATAACTCAAAAACAAAAGCTGTTAGAGAAAAATTGTTGCCATATTTAAAAAATACGCGCCAATTTGAGATAGAAACAAAAAAAAATCACAGGAAACAAGCAATTTTCTTTTTTTTTGTTGACCAGTGTAATCTTCTATTATTCTTAAAAAGTTAGTACCTACCTGTTTATATTGGAAAATATTATGTTATAATTACCAAAAGAAATCTTTATTATTGTCATCCTAAACGAATAACGCCAAACTTTAAGTTATACGTAATTAATACTTAATGTACAAAATAAAACACGTTAAAACAACAAATTAAGCAAAATTTTGTAGCCGGCGTATGTCGTGCTCTTTTAATTTTTTATTTACAGGTAATTTCAGACTAACTTATGTGTCTGCAATTGCAAAAATTAATCTTGCAATATATACATAAAACTTGGTAATTCAAAAACAAATAAATTTGTCAAATGGCCACTTTATAAAGTCAAATTAAATCCGTCATTCTTTAAAATTTCAATAAGTGCAATATAGACTTATCAGTCAAAACAGCATTAACGAATGGAGGCACACCAACTTATGGGCTTAAATTTACTAGTCCGTAGTTTTACTTTTACGAGTAGATCTCATCATATATATATATATATATATATATATATATATATATATATATATATATATATATATATATATCTAATATATATATATCTATATATATATATATATATATATATATATATATATATATATATATATATATATAGAAGGTGTCCTAGTATTCCGTGTACATAGAGTTACTGTGGATTTCTGGGATAAAAATATGACCATTTAACCCAACTTACCTTGGTCTAAAAATTCGTATTTTTTGCGATACAGGGTGTCAAAGTTATACTTTTATTTTAGTTTTTCTTAAGTAGCTTTCTTAATAATTTCGATGCTAAGGGTTTTTCTGAGATGAGAAATCGATATTAGCTCACAGTTTCGTTGTAAATTGTATGCGCCACTTATTTCACAATATATACTTTTAAATTGTCATAACTTTTATATAACACTTTGTATGATATTTTTAATTAAATATTCGTATTTTCGGCCTTTTCCAGTCTAAAAAGGCTCTCTTGGTAAATGTTGATCCGAACAACAGTTTTTGATATAGTGAGATGTTTGTTTCCATTTTTTAATTCCATTGTCAAATTCGCAAATTCGTTCCTTCACATTGTATAGTTACTTGGCAACGCTCAAAAATCACTCTGGCAATGATGTAAGATATCATATGTTCTATGACTTAACTGGCTCGTAGTAATACTGACATATATACATATATGATACATGATAAGATGTTATCAAGAAGAAATCCTAAATTTCTACAGGATTCAGATGATGAAACTTCACCGGCGCCGATTTTTATTTTAATACTGTGTTGTAAATCATGATTTTTTCCGAACATCATAAAAGTTGATTTAGATTCATTTACTTCTAAATTATGTTTCTGGGAAAAATCTACTAGCCGACGCAAATCTTCGTTAATTTTTTCTTGGGTAGTATGCCATTTAGGTGGAAAAAACAATCCGTACAATTGTGTGTTATCTGCGCATAAGTGAACCTTCAAATACTTAAGACCACTAGTAAGGGTACGGTTGTGTACAAAAAATAAGGGAGGCCCAAGTATTGATCGTTGGGGCACACCACAACTTTAGTTTGATACAGATGACACATCTTTGCTTGTCTTCACACACTACAGTCTAAGTTGGGAATGTGGAATCTTTGGCACAATGATACTACTCAGTATATATCACCACTACACCAAACACTTTATTTTTGCACTCGATGCGCGTTTCGCTAACCATGTTAGCTTCATCAGAAGCGATGATTGAGTCAATCATCGCTCCTGATGAAGCTAACATGGTTAGCGAAACGCGGGTCGAGTGCAAAAATAAAGTGTTTGGTGTAGTGGTGATATATACTGAGTAGTACACTCAGTCTATTTATTAAATATTCACTTATTAATGTAAATGCACCGTTTTCAAATCCAATAAAGTATAAAATTGAGATAAGCAAGTTGCAATCTGTTAAATGCCTTGCTATAATCTATTAAAATTGAAGCAGTAGCTTCACCTCTATCTTCTTCTTCGAGTGCCACTCCTATCGGAGATTAGAAATCATCACAGCTACTCTCACTTTAATTGCTGCTCTTCTAAACAGTTCAATTGGGCTGCAGCCAAACCAGTCGCGCAAGTTACGCAACCACGATATTCTTCTTCGTCCAACATTTCTCTTCCCTTTAATTTTGCCCTGGATAATATTCCGCAACAGTGACTACGTTTCTCCCTTCAACACATGTCCCAAATATTCCAGCTTCCTTTTTTTAATAGTGTTCATTAGTTCTGGGGCTTTGTTTAGTCTTTGGAGAATCTCGTTATTGGTTACCATATCAATCCATGACACTTTCAGAATGCGCCGATAACATCACATCTCAAAAGTTTCAATACTTTTAGTATTGTTCTGCCTCAAAGTCCATGCTTCCACTCCATAAAGAAGCGTTGAGAAGACATAACAACGCAACATTCGTAACTAAAGTACCAGGCTTAGATCTCGATTGCAAAAGAGTTTTCTCATTCTATTAAAACTTGATCTTGATATCTCTATTCCGGTTTTAATCTCCTTTGTCTGATCTGTGTTCTCGTTCAGCCATGTTCCCAAGTATTTGTAGCAATTGACTTTCTCAACACTTATGTTATTAACCAGAAGACGATCCTGGTTATTTTCAGATTTTGCCATCACCATAAATTTTGTTTTCTTTAGATTTATCTTTAGACCAAATTTATTGCAGCTGTTATTTAACCGCTCAACAAGATGTTGTAGGTCTTCTAAACTTTCTGCTAGCAGAACTGTGTCATCGGCGTATCTTACATTATTCAGGGTTTCACCGTTTCCCGTTATGCCCTCGTCCGCCTCAGATCGAGCTTCCTGACATACACTCTCTCTATAGATATTAAACAAAAGGGGTGACAGTATGCAGCCCTGACGTACTCCCCGGCGGATCTTTATCTCTTCCGTAATCATGTTCTCCACTTTTACTCTCGTTGTCTGGTTCCAATCTAGATCATCGATATTTTTATTTTTGAGGATTCTCTTTAATTGATCATGTCGAACTTTATCGAATACCTTTTCAAAGTCTATAAAGCAAACGTACAGCTCCTGATTCATGTCCATGCATCTCCGTGACAACACGTTTATCGCAAACAGGGCCTCGCGTGTGCCCATTTCTTTTCTGAATCCCATTTGGGTCTCACTAATATCCATTTCAAGCTTTTTGTAGATTCGATTGTGTATTATCTTTAGAAAAAGCTTTAAGGTATGACTCATAAGAGATATAGTCCGATGGTCACTACATTCTTTAGCGTTTGCTTTTTTTCGGGATTGCCACAAAAGTGGACTGAAGCCAATCCTTGAGTATTATACCAGTTTTATATATTAAGTTGAACAGTTTTAGGAGAATTGAGATTGAATCGTCATTCATCAGTTTTAACAGCTCAACCGGCATATCGTCAGGTCCGGCTGCTTTACCCTTCTTTTAGGGCGTACTCTAATTCCTCTCTCATTATATTCGGGCCAGTATCGTCCAGGAGATCGTCTGATGTTGCACTTCGCTGTTCATCATTAAAAAGGTCTTCAATATATTCTTTCCATCTTTGTACTTTTTTATTCATATCTGTTATGAGAGCACCGTTTTTTGTCTTTAAGTTGTCTAGAGTGATTTGATCTTCTTACCCTTGTCATTTCCTTTATCTTCTTGTGTACGTTCAGCGAGTCGTATTTTTTGTCCAGTTCTTCAATTTCTTCACATCTTTCCGACAACCATTTCTGTTTTGCTTTTCTGATTTTTGATTTTATTGTCCTGTCTATATTCTTATACACAGCATTGTTGTTTTTGTTTTTCTTCCATTCATTCATTAGAGACGATATTTCCTCTGTCATCCATTTTTTATGTTGTCTTTTTGTCGGCTTCAGGTGCTGCTTTGCGGTCTCTGTTACTGACTGTTTAAAGTTCTTCCATTGTAGATGGACGTCAGTTGAGTCTTTGTTGGCCTGTTTTATGCTATCTATGTTTTTGTTTAATGAATTTGCTGTTTTAGACTTCGTTTGTGGATCTCTCAATCTGTGTGTGTCAGTCTCCTTTTTGTTAGCAGTTTTTATCGTCTTGTACTTCATTTTTATACTAGCGCATACATGATTGTGGTCGGACCCAATGTCAGCTCCAGAGTATGTTTTCGCTGAGATAATCGAATTTCGAAAGCGCCGTCTGACCAGTATGAAGTCAATTTGATTCCTGACCACTTTATCCGTTCTATCCATAGGTGACTTCCATGTATATAGTCTACGGTGAGGTAGTTTGAAAAAGGTGTTTATAATTACAAGGTCTTCCGTCTGACAGAATTGAACCAATCGGTCTCCTCTTTCATTTCTCTCTCCTAGACCGTATTTTCCCACAATTGGGGCCACAGGGTCCTGCCCTACTTTGGCATTAAAGTCGCCCATTATAATGGTTAAATGATGTTTTTCTAATGACTTTAAAATTTCGTCAAGATCGGAGTAAAACCTCTCTATTTCATCTTCGTCTTTATCAGCTGTAGGGGCATATACCTGTACAATATTAGCAAAGCCTTACTCAGTTTGAAGCTGAAGTAAGATAATTTTGAATTCTGAATAGGGAGTAAAGGTACGTACACAGTTATTTATCTCGTTCGTGACCAAAATGCCTACTCCGTATCGGTGAGAGGGATCGTTGTTTCCCAAGTAGTACATGGTTCCATTTTTCATGGAGTTCATCTATTGCCCTAATAATATCATCCGCAACAGCTAATAATGCTGTGGCACAACTGAATCTTGGCCTGAACCCTGACTGGCAAGTGGATATATAATAATTATATTATAAAAAATATTCATAACTTAAAAACGTAGAAGTCCTAAGATAATAAATTTTTAAATGACGATTTTAATGATTTAAAAACTTTAATGGTATTTAAGTTACACGACGGTAACTCTAAAACTAACTTTTCCACATGACCAGTTCAGTGGTCAACCTGGCGCCTCGCCGCTGGCCCTAATATCTGATTAATCTGACTACGATTTGTCGCAAGGCTAATATGTTTCTTATCTTTGTCTTGATCTAATCCTCGCGTGGGTCTTGATACACACACACCACTATAATACCTGAAAGAAAATATTCATTAATTTTTAATGTACTGTAGGTACCCTTTAAGTTATGTTGATTGTAATTAGTTCATGATTAGTATAATGGAAGTTAGGAAGTATACTGTGGGTCCTGCTAAGTTATCATTGATGTCATTTAATCAAAGAGGCCAAGGCAGTGTGTCAAAAGAAAATGGAAATTAATTCCAGTGGCGTGCGTGGCAACGCCCGCACAAACCGCGATTAGTATTATTGAAGTATTAAATGACATAACACATGGGCTGAAAAGTCCCGGGCCTAACACATAGATGGCGCTAGTTTTATTGCAGTCACCTTTTTTTCAGTTAATACTAACCTTCAAAAGACAGCTGTTAAAATTTCATGATATTCTATTCATTAGTTTGTGAGTTATTGTGCTAAGAGTGACGCTACTTTTGTTATTTTCAAAACAATGGATCAAAAACAATTTTCGTGTTTTAATTTTACACTGCTTCTTGATGGGAAAAAATACCGTTCAAGCGAAGCAATGGCTTGAAAAGTGTTATGGGGACTCCGCTCCATCAGAAACAACAATAAAACGTTGGTTTGCTGACTTCAAACGTGGTCGTAGAGACACCGATGATGCAGAACGCAGTGGACGTCCAAATGAGGCGGTAACACCAGAAAACATCAAAAAAAATCCATAAAATCGTTTTGAATGATCGAAAAGTGAAGTTGCGTGAGTTAGCTGACATCGTAAAGATATCAAAAGAACGTGTTGGCTTTATATTGCATGAGCATTTGACTATGAGAAAGCTCTGTTCAAAGTGGGTGCCGCGTTTGCTCACTGTTGATCAAAAACAAGAACGTGTTGATGATTCTGAGCAGTGTTTGGCCATGTTTAAAACGTAACAAACCGGAATTTTTGCGTCGATATGTGACAATGGATAAAACATGGATCCATCACTTCACTCCGGAATCAAAACGATCGTCATCTGAGTGGACAGCAACTGGTGAACCTCGTCCAAAGCGCCCGAAAGCACAACAATCGGCTGGAAAGGTTATGGCCTCGGTATTTTGGGATGTGCGTGGTGTAATATTCATCGACTATCTTGAGAAAGGAAATACCATCAACAGTGAATATTATATAGCGTTATTGGAGCGTTTGAAGGCCGAAATTGCAAAGAAACGACCGCGTATGGCAAAGAAAAAAATTTTGTTTCATCAAGACAACGCACCGTGTCACAAGTCAATCAAAACAATGGCAAAACTACATGAATTGAACTTCGAATTGCTCCCACATCCACCGTATTCGCCAGATTTGGCTCCCAGCGACTACTGGCTGTTCGCAGACCTGAAAAAAATGCTCGCCGGTAAGAAATTTCGCACGAATGAAGAGGTTATCGCTGAAACTGAGGCCTATTTTGAGGCAAAAGATAAATCGTTCTACAAAAGTGGTATTGAAATGTTAGAGCGGCGCTGGAATGATTGCGTTGCTCTTGATGGAGATTACGTTGATGAATAAAGCTAATTTTGAACCAAAAAAACCGTGTTTTCTTTGTTAGGCCCGGGACTTTTCAGCCCATATGTTATGTAACACATGTTTGGAACAACGCAATTGAACGCTTTGGAGAATCTCGAGCGGTTGCTCTTGACATATCCAAGGCATTCGATCGATCGTGTTTGGCACGATGGACTGTTGGCTAAGCTACGCTCTTGTGGTATGTCTGAAAAGTTCTGTTTGTGGCTCTCATGTTTCCCCAGAGAGCGTTCTTTACGAGTGACGGTCGACGGATTTCTTTCTAACACCTTCACTATCAACGCCGGTGTGCCCCAAGGCTCCATACTATCTCCTACTCTCTTTCTCATTTACATTAACAATCTGCTGGAAAAGACCGGGAATCCAATCTACAGCTTTGCAGATGACAGTACGCTTGTCTCTTCAGTCACTTTGAACCCTCGGATATCGGCTGCTCAGGCGAATATCCGCAGACAGCAGGAGGTCGTTCAACTTAACAAAGACCTGGAAGAAATTCCATCTTGGGGTGACAGTAACCAAGTGGAATTTAATGCTACAAAAACTCAGGCGGCAGTTTTTTCTAAAAAACTTAACGTTGCTGAGCTTGACATAGTTATGTCGGGGCACTCCATTCCCTTAACATCGGCGCTCAATTTGTTGGGCGTTAATTTGGGAGCAAATATGTCCTGGCATGAACATGTTGCAGGCATAGCAAGGAGAGCTTCTCAAAAGTTGGGAATAGTATTTCGAACCAGAAAGCTTTACACTCCACAACAACTGTTAATTCTTTACAACTATAGAATACTGCTCCCATGTTTGGGGCTCCGCGTCCAAACATACACTGCATTTGTTGGATTCTGTTCAGAGAAGAGCTATTCGTCTGATTGGAGACCCGGAACTGACCGGCGGCCTTGATTCGCTGGAACATCGAAGAACGGTAGGCGACTTGAGTCTGTTCTACAAGTATTTTCAAGGAAAGTGTTCGAAGGGTGTAGCCCGCTTAATTCCTCCTAAAGCGGTGCATGTTAGAAATACACGTCGCGCTGGTGCTTCACATCTGTATGAGGTTCAGCTTGTTACTCCGCGTACAACGCTTTTCAAGCAGTCTTTTATATGGAGAACATCATCCCTTTGGAATAATTTGCCCAGCGCTCTGTTTCCCACCGAGTACGATTTACAGCTATTCAAGAACAATGTGAATCACTTTTTCCGCACACGTGCCGCTCCTGGGGCGCTTTAGGGATTTCCCTGCAGCACGTGTGCTGGACCCATAAAAAATAAAAAAATAAAAAATCACAGAAGTTCCACTATTATAATTAGTGGTATTCTACCAATCAGTGTCAGAGAGGCGCCCAAACCGCGCAAGATTTGGCACTACAAATCTGCTAAATGGGAAGATCTCATGGAATATTTTCGAACTTTCCCTTGGTTGGACGTTTGTTTTCGATCCGACGACCCATCTGACTGCGCCAGGGAGGTTTCCGATGGTATTTTGGCCGGTATGGAGGCTTACATCCCTTTTTCGAAGAAATGCCCTTCCAACGGCAAGCCTTGGTTTGACCTAAAATGCAAAGAAGCTGTTGCTTCTAAACATCTTGCATACCGACAGTGGCGTGAAGATCCTAACACCATAAATCGTAACATCTTTGTTCGTGCCAGGAACAGATGCAAAGAAATTATCGACGAAACCAAGGAGGTACACAATCAACGGATTAGAAACAAACTTCTCGCTTGTCCCGGCAATTCCAGGTCCTTTTGGTCAGTCGCTAAGGCAGTTAGTCAAAATTTCACCAAATCCACCATACCACCACTCACACGGCCAGATAATTCTATTGCAACGACACCTGTTGAGAAAGCGAACTTGTTGGCTGAACTCTTTGCTTCACATTCTACTGTCGATTTTCAAGGAAAAACACCACCTACTATTCCCATAGTCCAGTCAAGGATGCCCGATATTGTCTTCAGACAGCGTATCATTAAACGTATTTTGATGAAGCTAGACACCAAAAAGGCTTCAGGCGCTGACGGAATACCTGCCATAGTTCTCAAGAACTGTGCGAGGGAACTAACACCAGTTTTCTGTAGACTTTTCAACCTATCCTACAGAAAGGGAATATTTCCTTCTGCTGGAAATGTGCCACAGTTCAGCCGATACCTAAAAAAGGCAAGAAGACCTTGCCAAATAACTACCGACCAATCGCACTACTCTCAATAATATCGAAAGTCATGGAAAAGGCTATCAATCAGCATCTTCTAAAATATCTTGAAGGATTCAACATTATTAGTGATCACCAATATGGCTTTCGTAAAAATAGATCAACAGGAGATCTTCTGACTTATGTAACACATGTTTGGAACAACGCAATTGAACACTTTAGAGAATCTCGAGCGGTTGCTCTTGACATATCCAAGGCATTTGACCGTGTTTGGCACGATGGGCTGTTGGATAAGCTACGTTCTTATGGTATGTCTGAAACGTTCTGTTTGTGGCTCTCATGTTTCCTCAGAGAGCGTTCTTTACGAGTGGCAGTCGACGGATTTCTTTCTAACACCTTCACTATCAACGCCGGTGTACCCCAAGGTTCCATACTATCTCCTACTCTCTTCCTCATTTATATTAACGATCTGCTGGAAAAGACCGAGAATCCAATCTACAGCTTTGCAGATGACAGTACACTTATCTCTTCATTCACTTTGAACGCTAGGACATCGACTACTCAGACGAATATCTGCAGACAGCAGGAAGTCATTCAACTTAACAAAGACCTGGAAGAAATTCTATCTTGGGGTGACAGTAACCAAGTGGAATTTAACGCTACAAAAACCCAGGCGGCAGTTTTTTTCTAAAAAAGTTAACGTTGCAGAACCCGACATAGTTATGTCGGGGCACTCCATCCCTCTAACATCGTCACTCAATCTGTTAGGCGTTAATTTGGGAGCAAATATGTCCTGGCATGAACATGTTGCAGGCATAGCAAGAAGAGCTTCTCAAAAGTTGGAAATATTGTTTCGAACCAGAAAGCTTTACACTCCACAACAACTGTTAATTCTTTACAAAGCTCAAATTCGACCAACTATGGAATACTGCTCCCATGTTTGGAGCTCCGCTCCCAAACATACGCTGCATTTGTTGGATTCTATCCAGAGAAGAGCTGTTCGTCTGATTGGACACCCGGAACTGACCGACGGCCTTGATTCGCTGGAACATCGAAGAACGGTTGGCGACTTGAGCCTATTCTACAAGTACTTTCATGGAAAGTGTTCGAAGGATGTGGCCCGTTTAATTCCTCCCAGAGCGGAGCATATTAGAAGTACACGTCGCGCTAATGCTTCACATCCGTATGAGGTTCAGCTTGTTACTCCTCGTACAACGCTTTTCAAGCAGTCTTTTATATGGAGAACATCATACCTTTGGAATGGTTTGCCCAGGACTGTGTTTCCCATCGAGTACAATCTACAGCGATTCAAGAACAACGTGAATCGCTTTCTCCGCACACGTGTCGCTCCTGTAGCGCTTTAGGGACTTCCCTGTAGCACGTGTGCTAGACCCATAAAAAAAAAAACAAAAAACCCACTACACGTCCCGGAGCTTCACCATTTGCAATAACAGTTACATTTTGTTTTGATATTTGATATCCTGATAAGTTACACGGATCAGCTTATATAGTAATTACAAAATTTGCTTGTGTTCTCCACACTTCTGGGACGTATTGGCCTAGATTTTTTGCGTTTGTAAACTGACATTCTAACAAAACATATAAGAAATAACTGGTCAAGTGCAAGTTGGACTTGCGCAATTAGTGTTCCGTACGTCGATTCCTTTTAAAATCAAAATTTTTGTTACGGAGGTATAAAATGATCAAGGACTTCACAAAACACACCCCAAATGAGTTTTCAACAAAGTTTTTTTATGATCTTTACTGAAAACTGTTGAACTTGAAATTTTTCTTTTTTTTACATACGAGTTAAATTACACAGCCCCACAAAAAAATGAAAATTCATTACCATGAACCAAAATATATCGATCTAGTGGATTTTTCGACACTGGATTCGAATTTGCAGTTAAAAAAAGATTAATCGTGTCATTTTTTTTGACCAAGAACATCCCTTGAAATGGTCTAAAACTATACTAATAATGTAATGACACTTAATGAAGTGGTAGATATTTTATAGTCTAGAGGAGAGAATATGCATTCAAATCACAGCAAGTTATTTCTATTAATTAAACCAAAATCCACCCTTATAGGGGGTGAAAAGTACTTTTAAAACGTGAGTTTAAATAACATGTACAAAGGACAAATTCTTGTAGTTCTTAGGAGGAGGGGGAGTACCTACCCTCTAGGATTGATGGATCTTAGAAGTTCTAGCATCTGAGAAAAAAATATAGGCCGTTTTGTCTATCCTGCCTGAGACTACGAAAGCCTGTATTTTTTTTTTCTCAGATGCTAGAACTTCTAAGATCCATCAATCTCAGAAGGTAGTTCCCCCTCCTAGGGATGATTTTTGACCTTATTATTAAGACGATCAGTTGTCTTAAATGTTTGGCACACTGAGATAAAAGTACTTGATCCTTTTCGAATTTCAATAACATCCATGTGCAACATTAGAGCATAGGGGTAGTTTCTTCTACTCTCTAAGGGTAGTTTATGGTCGTGAATCGGTGGTTCAAGCGACTTTACTCCATATTTATTCACCCTGCCTAAAATTACAAAAGCCTGAACTTTTTTCGTCGCTACTGAAACTTATGAGATATCTACGTAGGTGGGAGTAGTTTTTAAATTCTATAGGGGTCAGTCTCAACTCTTTAAGAGTAATGTGTAGTTATCACACCAGATTCAGATATTTTGTCCTAAGAGCTACAAGAACTTGTCCTTTGTGCATGTTATTTAAACTCACGTGCGTTATTTGAGTTTTAGAACTACTTTTCACCCCCTGTAAGGGTGGATTTTGGTTTAATTAAGAGTCATTACATTACTACTATAATTTTAGCCCATTTCAAGGGATGTTTTTTTTGGGCGAAAAAAAAAGACGATAAATCTTTTTTTTTTAAATGGATTCGAATTCAGCGTCAAAAATGCACTAGATCCATGTATTTTAATTCGTGATAATGGACTTTCATTTTTTTTTTGTGGGGCTGTGTTATTAAAGGTAAGGCACTCGTAATAATTTTCGTTCAATCTAAACCCTGTGGAGAATATTCCAGAATTTTTTCAAAATTTTTTGATCAGTACTTTTCGAGATAAGAGGGGGCACAGTGATTTTTCGCAATTTTTTAAAAATAATACAAAGAAAAATGTGAGCAAGTATTACATTATACATATTTTTGAACTCGTGTTTTTAGAAGTTTTCATTTGACATCCCACTCGATGACCTGGTAAAAAAAATTTCATCCCCTAAAACTAACCGTTTAGGTCTAAATTTAACTTTGAAAACTACTCGTCTTTAACGGGGCCATCAGTTCCTATATTAATGCCAAATTTCAACTTCAAACTGTCAAATAGTGCCGGAGAAAATCGTGTGTGACAAACAGACGGACAGATAGATAGACAGACGGACACCGAGGTGATCTTATAAATGTTTCCTACGGAACACTAATAAAGCATAATTTAATTATTCACTAATCACTAACGGAACGTATATTTTTAATCTAGTACCTATTTCACATTATAAAATTCTATATATCTTATTCTTCTTCTTCTTCCTACATTAGGACCATGGCCTGTCTTCACTTCAAAGGTTTCCCAGAAACAATTGCGATGATGAAGACCAGCTCTCATACCATCTTATTGGTGGTCTTCCAAGCGGTCGAGGTGTGTTTGGTCGCTTCTCTTTTGCAACCTTAGGCAACCGGTCATTTGTCAATCTGTCCACATGGTCTCTCCATTCTCTTCTCCTATTCCTTGCCCATCTCACCACATCCTGTATTTCGCACATTTCCCTTATTTCTTCACATCTCTTCCGGTCAAGTAAGGTATGTCCTGTTATCGATCTAAGTGTTCGCATTTCTATTGTTCTTAGGAGTCGTTTTGTTATTGTGTTCTCCGCTCTGGTTTCTATCGCGTACGTCATGATCGGTCATACGCATGTTTTGTATATTCTTACTTTGCTCCTGGTGCTCATATATTTATTTCTCCAAATTATATCTCTGAAGTATCCTGATATTAATGATGCCTTTGTTGTTTGAGTTTTTACTTCTTCCTTAAGGTTCCTGGTACTTGTTATGTTTGCCCCTAGATATTTGAAGGACATCACTTGTTCTACACTCTGATCATAAATCGCGAGTTTGCATCTTTTCGGTTCTTTAGATATTGTAAGGGATTTTGTTTTCTTTACAGATATTTGCATATTAAACACTTTTGCTGTTTGTTGGAACTTATGTAGGAGTCTCTGTAAGTTATCTTCGTCTTCTGATATGATTACTGCATCGTCGGCGTAGCATATTATTTTTATTTCTTTGTCTCCCAATCGATATCCCTTCCCAGTTTTCTTTACTTCGTTTATAATTTCATCCATTACGATGTTAAATAAGGCTTAGGCTATCTCCTTGTCTGATTCCGCTTGTCATAGATATTTTATTGCTCAATTTATTTGCCACTCTTACATATGTATGGTTGTTGGTGTTCAACTCTTCGATAGTTTTTATTATATTCGGATGAATTCCCCTTTTTTGTAGTAGGGTTATGACATCAGTTAACCGCACCCTATCGAATGCCTGGGTAAGATCAATGAAACACATAAAGGCTATCTTATTAAACGCTATGGCTTTTTCGGTAATTTGGCGGATTATAAATATGGCGTCTATAGTAGACCTGTTCTTTCTGAACCCTTGCTGTTCTTCACAGATTCCGGTTAACATTATTTCTTCTGCTAAGATTTTAGTGAACAATTTTAGTACCGCACTCATTAAACTGATACCTCGATAGTTTTTTGGATCTGTCCTTTGTCCTTTTTTGAAAATTGGTATCAAGATGCTTTCTTTCCATTAGGATGGTATAATCTTGGATGTGAGTATTTTATTAAAGAACATCTGTAATTCTTCTAGTAATTTATCACCTCCATATTTGATCATTTCCTTCTTAATTTCATCCATGCCCAGGGCTTTTCTGTTTTTTAGTTTCGCTGCCATGTGCTGTATTTGATTCAAGGAAATGGTCCTATTTGGTTGGGCAACATTTTCAGCTTCATGCTATATATGTGATAGATTATGTTATAAAATTTAATTTTTTCGAAATATGCTTTTCTGATACGTCGGCAGGCTATAAGTGATACAACTTTGAGAAAAGTTGCTTGTATTTGTATTTTCCAGTTTTTCATAAATCATCGAATTTTGAATTATTTCCAGTTAAAATGCAAACGGACGGAAAGCTGATATTTTAGATTTAAAAAAAATAAATGGTAAATGTGGTTTTTTCATAGTTATACAGTTCAGATACCTTAATCAGTCATAATGTTAAAAATATGATTTCAGATTGTTTATATTTATACATATTGTATATTGTTAATAAAATCTAAAGATGTGTAGATTGGGAATGTGGAATCTTTGACACAATGATACTACTCAGTATATATTACCACTACACCAAACACTTTATTTTTGCACTCGACGCGCGTTTCGCTAACCATGTTACCTTTATCAGGAGCGATGATTGACTGAAGCTAAACTACAATCTACCCTAGTTATACTTATTACAAGTAACTAGTAGAGAGGACTATAAGGAATAGGCCCTCTGTCTTAGACAAGTATGTCTCAATACCATATAATCCAAAATATAGCAGAGGACTAAATAAGGTATTTAATAGGGTAGGCTTCATCTTAGTCTATAAGTCATCAGACAATCTGAGGAATATCTTAGGAAATCCCAAAAATAAGATTCCTAATTGTGAGAAAAGTGGAATTTATGAAATCAGTTGTAATAATTGCGACAAAAAGTATGTTGGGCAAACTAAAAGGTCAATTAAAACACGATTTAAAGAACATTTAGCACCATTAAAATTTAGTAGAACAGAAAAGTCTATCATTGCCGAACATGCCCTTCAAGCTGATCGTACTGTAACATTAGATAATCTAAGATTAATTAAAAATGTATTTGATAGGAGATTGTTGAACGCATACGAAAGTACGGAAATTATGAAATGTAAAATTAGTTTAAATAAAGACAGAGGGCCTATTCCTTATAGTCCTCTCTACTGGTTACTTGTATTAAGTATAACTAGGATAGATTGTAGTTTAGCTTCAGTCAATCATCGCTCCTGATGAAGCTAAAATGGTTAGCGAAACGCGTGTCGAGTGCAAAAATAAAGTGTTTGGTGTAGTGGTGATATATACTGAGTAGTATCACTGTGCCAAAGATTCCATATTCCCAACTTAGTTGAGATGGCTTCACGGTCAACGGAATTAAACCTTTATCGTGAGTACAGTAGTAAGATTAGATTAGTAGGTGCAGATATTTGGTATTTAAAGTCTTGCAAGAAATCTAAAGTTTTTCCTAATTTTATTAAGGTTAATTTACCAAAATCAAACATTTCAGAAAAAGTTTCATGTCAATCATCGCTCCTGATGAAGCTAACATGGTTAGCGAAACGCGCGTCGAGTGCAAAAATAAAGTGTTTGGTGTAGTGGTGATATATACTGAGTTGATGTGTAGATATTTAATACATTTTTCAATCACTTTATATTAAAAAATTGGTCAACTACAAGTTGAAATTGCGCAATTAGTGTTTTGTACCGTGATTGCTTTTAAAATAAAATCCTTTCTTCGACTAAGTTAATTTGGTCCCTGACATCTTAAGATATGTATTTTCACGTTTTTCTTAGTCAACAACGAATAATAGTTATAGCTCTTAACTATCTAAAAGCCTATAAATCAATCTAGCTCAATCTAGAATTTAGTAATAAAAGTGTAAAACAAGTCTTTACTACCTAAATATTTGTTTAATAATAAAAAATAAAATAAAATTCTTTCTCGGTACAATAGTGATTCACCACTTGATTACTTGAAAGTATATTATAAAAATGTCCACCATAAGTAAACATAGTTTTCATAGCTTTTTGACCAGATTTTTTATACCAGATATATTATCCAACGTAAATGCACTCATGATAATTGTTGGTCAGTCTAGACTTTATGGAGAGTATTCCAGATTTTTTTTTTGGATTAGTACTTTTCGAAATAATCTGACATCCATTTTCGGCAAGATTTAAAAATAATACAAAGAAAAATGTGAACAAGTATTACATTATATATATTTTTAAACTAGTGTTTTTACAAGCTTTCATTTGACACCCCACTCGATGACCTGGTAAAAAAAATGTCATCCCCTAAAACTAACCGTTTTGGTCTAAATTTAACTTTGACAACTACGCGTCTCTGACAAGGCCATCAATTCCTATATTAGTGCCAAATTTCAACTTTCTATGTCAAATAGTGCCGGAGAAGATCGTGTGTGACAAACAGACGGAAAGACAAATAGATAGACGGACACCGAGGTGATCTTATAAATGTTCCCTACGGAACATTAATAAAGCATAATTTCATTATATACTAATCACTAATGGAACATATATTTTTAATCTATCTATTTCACATTATAAAATTTTATATGTGGGATAGATTATGTTGTTATAATATTTGATTTTTTCGAAATATGCTCTTCTGATACGTCGGCAGGCTATACGAGTAAGTGCTAGAACTTTAAGAAAAGATGCTTGTAAAGGGTGATTCTTTTAGAGGTACTTTTTTTTAAATAAAAAAAAATTAATAAAAACAATTTTATTTTATAATCTTTATTATCATATAAAAGAACCATTCTTTACAATTATTTCTTAAAGATAATTTCTTTCAAATGTTGTCCGCGACTACGGTTAACAACGTCCATTCTGAAGTTCCAATTTTCAATGACGCGTGTGAGTATTTCGAGTGGTATTTGGTTAATGACTCGAGTAATATTGGCCTCCAATGCCTCAATTGTAGCTGGCTTATCCATGTAGACTTTGGACTTTACATAGCCCCAAAGGAAAAAGTCAAGAGGTGTGATGTCACATGATCTAGCCGGCCAATTCACTGGTCCAAAGCGTGAAATGATCTGTTCGCCGAATTGCTCTCGCAGTAAAGCCACGGTTTCACGGGCTGTATGGCAAGTGGCGCCATCTTGTTGGAACCAAATTTCGTCGAGACAACGAGCTTCAATTTCTGGCATCAAATAGTCTGTTATCATGGCGCGATAACGGTCACCATTCACAGTAACATTCCGGCCGGCCTCTGTTTTGAAGAAATATGGACCGATTATTCCACCGGCCCATAAACCACACCAAACAGTTGTTTTTTGTGGATTTAATGGCAGCTCTTGAACCTCTTCAGGTTGTTCATCACCCCAAATATGGGCATTTTGTTTATTCACGAACCCATTAAGCCAAAAATGGGCCTCATCGGTGAACAAAATTTTTCTTGAAAACAGTGGATCTTCTGCAAACTTGTCAAGAGCCCAACGACTAAAACGGAAACGATTCGGAAGGTCGGTCGGCTTCAGTTGTTGCACTAGTTGAATTTTGTATGCTTTTAAAAAAAGATCCTTACGTAAAATACGCCAAGTTGTTGAATATGACAGGCCAAGCTGTTGAGAACGGCGACGAATCGACACTTCACGGTCTTCGCGTACACTCTTCGCTACCGCCCCTATATTTTCTTCACTACGTGCTGGATGTGGACTATTCGGTCGAGCATTATCCAATAATGAAAATTGGATCTCAAACTTATTGATGGTAGAGCGAATTGTGCGTTCGGTAGGCCGATTATGTGGACCATAAGTTGCTCTAAGCGCCCGATACACATTCCTCGTAGAACGCCCATTTTCGTAATAAAGTTGAACAATTTGTAGACGCTGTGCCGGGCTAAGTCTTTCCATTATGAATTGTCAAACACTACTGAACAGGAATGCCACTTCAGTTGACACGACGCATGCGCAATCTGCAATTAAATCCCCATCACAAAAAGTACCTCTAAATGAATCACCCTTTATTTGTATTTTCCAGTTTTTCAGTTAAAAAGAAAACAGACGATAAGCTGATATTTTAGATTTAAAAAAAATAAATGGTAAATATTGTTTTTTTCATAGTTTACAGTTTAGATACCTTAATCAGTCATAATGTTAAAAATATGATTTCAAATTGTTTATATTTATACATATTGTATATTGTTAATAAAATCTAAAGATGTGTAGATAATTCAATAACTTTATATTAAAAAATTGGTCAACTGCAAGTTGAAATTGCGCAATTAGTGTGTTGTAGCTTTTCCTTACTTCGACTAAGTTAATTAGGTCCCTGACATCTTAAGATATGTATTTTCACGTTTTTCTTAGTCAACAATGAATAATAGTTATAGCTCTTAACTATCTAAAAGCCTATAAATCAATCTAGCTCAATCTAGAATTTAGTAATAAAAGTGTAAAACAAGTATGGTACCAGGTGTACAAGTATGAATTGCGGATTTTTTTTCTAAAAAAACATCTTAAATTCGAAAGAATGATAAAAAGTGCTTTATTTAAAGTATGCTCCATCGCTTGTTATAAATTTTTCCCATCTTTCGGGCAATTTGTGAATACCACGCTAGTAAAAATTTTCCTCTTTTGCTGCGAACCATTCATCGAGCCATTTTTTCACATCTTCGTACGAACCAAAGCGCTGCTCAGCAAGTGCGTGACCCATCGATGCAAACAAGTGGTAATCGGAAGGAGACAAGTCTGGTGAGTAAGCCGCATTGGGTAGAAATTCCCAGCTGAGTGCTTCCAACGTGTCGCAAACTGGTTTTGCGGTATGTGATGGAGCATTGTCATGACTTTGTGTTGGGTATTCTGGATTTTTTTCAAGCAGCGAATGGTTCAAATCGGTCAATTGTTGTTGGTAACGTTTAGTATTAACCATTTCCCCAGGTTTTAACAGCTCATAATAGACCACGCCCCTCTGGCTCCACCAAACACAAAGCATCGTTTTTCTGCCAAAGCGATTCGATCTTGCGGTCGATGTGGATGGTGCTTCTGGGTCTCCCCATGATTTTTTGCGCTTGGGATTCTCAAAATAAATCCACTTTTCATCCCCTGTAACCATACTATGCAAAAACGACTTCCTTTTGTACCGAGCGAGCAAAATGTCACATCTACCGGTCTTCTGAATCTTTCCCATCTCTAGTAGCCGATTGTTGACTAACGCCCAATTGCTCGGCGAGTTGTTTTTGTGTTTGCGAATCATCTTCGTCCAACAATGCTTGCAATTCCACATCTTCGTATTTTTTTGGCGGTTTTCCACGTTTCTTGTCTGCAACATCGAAGTCACCACTTTTGAAACGCCGAAACCATCGTTCACACGTATATTGCGATGGAGAATGTTCACCATAAGCTTCTCGAAGGAATCGGTATGATTCACCAGTAGTTTTCTTCAAATGAAAACAAAAAATTAATGCTGTCCGCGAATGCTCTTTGTTCGGTATCAATTTCAACATATTGAACACAACAACACAACACTGTGCACACACTTTTCCAATTTATCCCTCGTGCGAGTCTGACACTTGTTGATGACACAACAAAATGTGGCAGTGTCAAATCTTTATAGCACAAACTGCATTGGTGCACCATCTGTTGTCTGAAATCCGCATTTCATACTTGTACACCTGGTATTTACTACCTAAATATTTGTTTAATAATAAAAAAATAAAATAAAATTCTTTCTCAGTACAATAGTGATTCGCCACTCGGTTACTTGAAAGTATATTACAAAAACGTCCACCTTATGAAAACAGTTTTCATAGCTTTTTTACCAGACTTTTTATACCAGATATATTATCCAACGTAAATGCACTCATGATAATTGTTGCTCAATCTAGACTTTATGGAGAATATTCCAGATTTTTTTTTGGATTAGTACGTTTCGAACATCGATTTTCGGCAATAATTAAAAATAATGCAAAGAAATGTGTGCGCAAGTATTACATTATATATATTTTTGAACTTGTATTTTCACAAGCTTTCTTTTGACACCCTACTTGATGACCTTAGAATTTTTTTTTTCACTTCCCCCTACAAGCTAACCCCTTAACTCAATATATATCACCACTACACCGAACACTTTATTTTTGCACTCGACGAACGTTTCGCTAACTATGTTAGCTTCATCAGGAGCGATGATTGAGACTATCATCGCTCCTAATGAAGCTGACATGGAAAGTGTTTGGTGTAGTGGTGATATATACTGAGTAGTGTCATTGTGCCAAAGATTCCACATTCCCAACTTAGCTAACCCCTTAACTAAAAATTTAACTTTCAAAACTACATTGGGTCATCAGTTCCGATATTTGTGCCAAATTCCAACTTTCTATGTCAAATAGTTTCATAAGAAATCGGGTGACAGGCGGATAGACACCGAAGTGATCCCATAAGGCTTAATTCATACTATGAGGCCGCTCTCGATACGCTCTCGGTTCGCTCTCGGTTCGATAAAATATGTTTACAGAAGAAACAATGAGTGTATTCACACCACCACTATCTCTCAGATTTCAATCTCATAACGCTCCAATATCAATACATTTCAAAGAATATTTTATCGGAGCGAGATCGGACCTGTCATGGCTCGTCATGGTATTACGAATATGTTTTCGATCTCGCTCCATCCCGTCCCCGCTCAGTTGTGTATTAGACAACAAGTGTGTGTAAGGTAAAAAAATTAATAAAAATTAAAACACGTTACTAAATAATGGCGAGTGAAAAATTGTGGAAGATCATTTCAAATGTCCCAGAATCCATCCTAAAATACTTTATAAACTTTTCTTCGTCGTCAATTAGATCACGGTACAGTGTATAATCTTCACCATCACTTTTTCGAGCCTTTAAACTTGCATGTACCCATATTCTTCTTCTCGGTTTCCTCCGTGTTTCAATCAGTTTTGAATCATCGTCTAAAAGAATAGCTATTATTGCTAATTCTTCAATTGAAAAGTTAAATGACGTTATATATGCACTTTCCTTAACTACTCCGATCTAACTTGAATTGTTGACGAAGACAAACTGAAGCGAGATCTATATCGGAACAGCAATGTGAATATGAGAAAATTTTATCGAACCGAGAGCGTATCGAGAGTGGCCTCATAGTATGAATCAAGCCTAAGTGTTCCATAGAAAACACTCAAAAAAAAGTTTTAAGTTGTGTTACTTATGAAATACACTGTACTGTGAAAGCATTAACATACCTCTAACTTATTCAATATTTATTTACTATTGCAAATTGTAAGCCTGACTTTTCGTTGTACATTCTAGTACAGGGGTTGGCAACCTATGGCACGCGTGCCATCTCTGGCACGCCAAGCAATTTTGAATAGCACGCGTACCTATTCAAAGTTTACACATTAATTCTGTAATCTGTGACATCTTTCGAAATTAAGTAAATAATCGAAGACAATATTACTTTAACGATACAAACAAAAACGATATATTATATAGGTCACTAGGTATTATTACCAAAAACTACAAAATATATATTTTGTAATTTATAATTTTACTGAGTGCATTGGTTTGGCTTTAATTTCGGCAAGTATTAAAGACGGCAAGCCTCAAAATATAAGCCTGGGCAAAAACACAAATAAACGTCCTCAATTCAGATCAAAAGAGCCGCTATAAGGCGGTTTTTGTTTGACTTGACTTCAATCGTTCCGACGCGCGCCGCAACTCTTTTTATATTGCCGAACTTTAGTTTTTGTTAGATTTAACTTCTAGACGGCCCTTTGATTGCAATCGGCGCGTTGTAGATAATAATTTTTGTTCTAAGAAATTTAATAAACGTAATTATTGGAATTTTTTGGAAACATTATTTTTCTATATATAGCAAGCGGTTACACGTTTGGATCATTTAGTATAGAAGTAACATCCGTTCCAGTCAATAGTCGTCGAAAAGTTTAAAAATTGAAATTATGTTGCGTTATGGCCGCGAAGAAACAGAAGGTAGACGTTCGATCATTTCAAACTTCATGGACAACAGATTACGGTTTTGTACAGCAAAACGATCGGGCCATTTGTGTCCTATGTCGGGAAAGCGTAGTTTTCCGGACATCAAGTGTTCAACGACATTTCCAGATAAAACATGAATCGTCATTTAAAGATAACGCTGATAAAAGGGAGGCAATACAAAGAGCAAGTAAAACAATACGAGAAAACAGTCAACATTCTTTAGCAAAGTTTTCCAAGGAAAAAATCAGGTAACTGAATGCAGTTTCAAAATTGCACAATCGTTGGCACAAAAGGGTAGGCCGTTCACTGACGGAGAATTTATGAAGCAAACGCTTTTGAGTCCTGGCGAGATTTTATTCGACGACTTGCCCAATAAGGATACAATATTGGCCAGGATTAGGGATATACCGGCATCAGCGCGAACCATCGAGAGACGAATTATCGAAATGACAGAAAATGTCCAAAAACAGCAGAGAGACGCTATCAAATGGAGTTTTGTATTTAGTGTAGCAATGGATGAAAGTGTCGATATTAATGACATTACCCGTCTGGCAATCGTTGCGTGATACTTCGATGATGGCAATGTGTATGAAGAGCTGATTTGTCTGCTCCCATTGCAGGGAACTACAAGAGGAGAGGATATATTTTCAGAATTTGTTAAACATTTTGAAAAGCGGAACATTGATTTAAATAAAATTTTTTGCGTAACGACAGATGGCGCTCCTGCTATGATTGGGAGACATAAAGGATTTGTTTCCCTTCTTATTGAACGCATGGGTCGATTAGTTTTGAATTTTCATTGCATAATTCACCAAGAGAGTTTGTGCGCTAAAATCTCCGCTGGAAGTTTAAAATCCGTGATGGATAGGGTGGTTAAAATAGTTAACTACATTGTCGGTCGTTCTTCACTGATCCATAGACAATTTAAGGCGTTTCTGCAGGAATTAGAAAGTGCATATTCAGATATACCATTGCACAATTTGTGCAATGTCTGGGCGAAATTAAATCGTTCTTGTTGGAAAAAAATCAAGTGGATGCTTATCCTGAACTAGAAGATAAGAACTGGATCTGTATGTTAATGTTTCTTATGATATTACAAACCATCTCAGTGAACTCAACTTTAAGTTACAAGGTTCAGGCAAAACAGTTCTGGATTTATACGAATCCTGGAAATCATTCAAATTAAAAATAGATTTATTTATCAGCGATATTACTACAAACACATATAAATATTTTCCAAATTTAAAAACTTATATATCTAGTGTCGACGATGGTGCACTAATAGACGAAATTCTTAAATATATGACTAATTTAAAAGTGGAGTTTATCGAGAGGGGTCAGGATTTTGATAAATATGGTCCTAGGTTCGCTTTGTTAATCAAACCAGATTTAATGGATTTTTCCAGCAGTTGCTTTGACATATCTCTTTTCTCATGGATGGACATTAATGATTTTGATCTTCAATACATTGAATTTAAAAGCTCCGAGTTATGGAACACGAAATTTGTAGAATTAAGAAGGGTATTAGAAGGTGACTGCCAGAACCATTCAAACGAGATACTCAGTTGTTGGATGAGTTTACCAGAGAAATTTATTTGTCTTAAGAAAGTAGCGTTTGCCATCCTTACAGCTTTCGGATCATCTGTGAACAACTTTTTTCCCATATGAGAGTGATTTTAAACCCGTACCGAAGCAGGCTGACAACAGACAACTCGGAAGCATGTGCGACACTGAAAATAACCAGACATGAGCCGGATATAAGAAAACTCTCTAAAGAACTTCAAGCACAGGGTTCACACTAGGTCCTAGGACTAGTATAATAAAATTATTTGTTAAATGTTAAAATTTTTTTGTAATTAAACCTTCTAAAAGCAATATTTTAGGTTAATTTAAGTTAATTTTAGTTGTAGTAAGTACCTATGTCGGCACGCAAAATGTTGTATGGATGAAAGCTCGCACCCCTTAGTTAAAAGGTTGCCGACCCCTGTTCTACAGTTAAATTCTATAGGAAACTACCTCCTACTATTACTAATATCACTAATGTCATAAATTTCTGTATATTAAAACTATCTTATAACATGTTCTATCCTGTCGGTATGCCTCAAAAGTATGTTAGTGAACTAAGTCTGTTTATTTTTTAGACGTTGTGACTTATTCTCTAGAAACGATTTTTTTGCTGCGCTTGAGATGAGCGAATACCTAAAAAAGACGATGTCAAACAACTATCGCTCAATCACATTACTTTTAGTAATATCGAAGGTTATGGGAGCTAGTCATAAGTTGTACTATACTTCTGGTGTATCTGTACAACCATCATAGAACTACAAAGAAAATCAAACGAGGTTAGGACCAGTTGCTAGAAATTTCAAATCTCAAATTTTTAATTTAACAAAGGGTAAACATTCGACAAAATGTAAAAATCCTAATACAGTAGAACCCCGGTTATCCGAGGTAACGTGGGAGGGCACCTTCCTCGGATAACTGAAAACTCGGATAATCCGGATTTGTTTTTTATTCATTCAAAAAATCAATACCAATACTTTAAATCGATGTATTAACGTTTTTAACATATAAATAGGTACATCCATTATAAAACAGTGAAATAGGTATCTATGCGCTTCTGTTTTATATTGCATCTTCTTTTTCTCGCTGCAATGTTTCTCCATCTATTAAGAAGAAGCAAATCCTCTGGGGTTGCCTCTGGTTGTTGTTCGATATACCTCAAAGCTTTTTCCAAAGAAGCAAAACCTTCTTGATGAGAGATCATAGTGGGAGACTGTTCATCCACCGCCGCTTCATCATCGTCATCGTCATCTGATTTTTTCGGTTTCCTGAAAGGCATTCGTTATTTCTTCATTACTCATTTCTTCTTCTAAATCATTTGCTGTAATCCATTTAATTTTTGCATTAATTCAAATAAACTTTTCCTTCTATCTTGCTGTCAAAATTTGAACAGGACATGGCTTCATGGCTTCTCAATTTTAAAGCTAATTCATTTAATGGAGTATCGTCTTCACTGTTATTATAGTCTTCAAAATCAATAACTTTTGACCAAGATTTTTGAATAGTGGTAGTACGCACAGAATTCCAAGCTTGACTTATCCAGTAAATAACATTTTTCAGTGTAACCTTTCTCATCCCATTGATAATATCCTCCTTTTCTGTGTATTCTAACAGATGTTCAAGCTTTAAACTCCTATATTTTTTTTTTAATGTTTTCGAGGATGCTTTGATCGATTGGTTGCATTATGCTGGTTACATTTGGAGGAAAAAATTTTACAACAATTTCGCCCACATGAAGTCCTTCTCCAGTGTGAGAGGGGGCATTATCCATTAATAAAAAATGGTTTAATAGGAAGACGGTTTCTGTTCAAAAATTTAGTCACAGATGGCACGAACTCTTCTTCAAACCAGTTAGTTAATAAGCTCGCATACATCCATGCACTCTTTTGACTTTTGTAATAGACTGGTAGAGCTTTGGGTGAGATGTCTTTTATAGCTCTTGGACGTGCAGACTTGCCAATCACCATCAGTGGGATTTTGTGCTTGCCAGATGCATTGGAACATACCATTATAGTTAATCTTTCCTTAGTTCGTTTGTGCCCAAGAGCTGATTTTTCCTGTCGAGATGCCAATGTTTTTGATGGAAGCATTTTATAATTCAGACCAGTTTCGTCCCAGTTTTAAATTTGATCACATGTGTATCCACAATCTTAATTACACTTAACTACCAGAACTCCAACCAAATAAATGATGTGAGTATACTGGTACTTCTCCGTAGTAAACGCTATAACGCACTGCATTCACGCAAATTTACATGCTGAAAGAGTCCAAAAACATAAATAGGGGAACCCCTCACATGGGCCAGGGGGATTCCCCGAAAGCCCCGACGATTTTAAATGGAAATAGGTACATACATATTTTAGAAGCTCGGATAATACGCAGCATAGACGCGCGTACCTCGGATAATCAGGTTCTTAGATTGGCTCGGTTAATCCGGAGCTCGGATAATCGCGACTCGGTTAATCGGGGTTCTATTGTAACTGCCCACCTGATCGCGTAGTTCTTTATATTTTCCACTCTTGCAAATCTTTAAACTGTGCCCCTCTTATAATAGCTCTGATTGTATGATGACAATATTTTTATCATTACTTATTTAATGCCCAACATGATATACTCGGCTCCAGAAACCTAGTACATTGGTTTCAATTAAATCGTTAGCTGTAATTAGAGCCACTAAGATTAATAATATTTTGATAGATTAGGAACATCTATTTTATATTAAATAAGCCTTCACAATTTAAAAGGCTTTTTTTTAAATCAATACATTTCCATTTTAGTCACCAACTCAACAGGATGTATTTCATTTCTTAATATTAAAAAGCTTTTAAGATAAATAATCACCTTTTCTTGTGCCGGCTCAAATATTTAGTAATGTGAAGATTTACTTATTAAATCTTAAGTTGTTTCTAACACGGCTTCTGTTTTAACTAACACGCATAATTAAGTCAAATATTCGGTAGCCAAGACAACATAAATACAAAATTAATAATCCTTATCTGAGTATTTTGAAAAGCAATCTCATATATAAAATATAAATCTCCTAACACTAATGATATATTCGTGCTATGAATTTTGGAACTTTTAAAAGCATGGCACAAATTAGTATATATTTAAGATTAATTTAATGTTGTTTTGTCGTTGTCCAATGATAATCGGTAGTGACAAATGCCCATTTATTGGAATATCGCCTTTTCGAGAACAAAATATCTACAAAATGAAAGATTTTTCTAAATGATTTTTCTGCAAGTACTAACACATACCTAGCAGCTATAGAGACGGAAAAAAAGTTATGAATAAATAGATCTTCAAGATGAACTGCGTTCCCCATTCTCACGATATTCATCAGTAATGGTAGCCCTTGTCATTGGAATTTTAGAAATAATTTAAACATATTTGTAGTAAAGTTGAGTGATTGTAGTTTGTAGTAACCTAAAATATACGAGGCTGGATTGATAAGTCTGTAAAATTTCTACGAAATTGTGGGAAATTTTGTTAAGCATCATGACTGATAGTAAACGTCATTCTTGTGATTCTTGTAACGGTGATGTTCAAAGTTTCAAACAAATGCATAGCTCAGTTGTTTGTTGGCATGTTTCGTACAAATGGCTACTTCTCCAGTGCCTCATAGCTCTGAAATACCAGTTCCACACCCACCAGTTTGGTTGATATCCCGAGTGATTCTGAGGACTGAAACACATTACCTCCCCAGGACGAATCTAGTTCAGATTTTTTTGTGGATGAGGGACCCCAACTTTTTTCTCAAAGCGAGCTCAATATCTTGGTTAGAGAGCTTTAGGCCTTTCTAAAGATGCTACCGAATTGCTGGGGTCAAGACTAAAAAATAAAAAAGCTGCTGTCACCCGAAACCTCATTTTCGTGGTACAGGCACCGAGAGAGAGAATTCACTAAATTTTTCTCCAAAGAGAGAAATCTCGTTTTTTGTAGTGATGTTCAAGGGTTTTGAAATAGAATAAGATTCATCTGAGTGGCGCCTATTCCTTGATTCGTCAAAAACAAGCCTCGGTAAATTTGGAGGAAAATTATAACGATTTGACAATGATTCTTGAGAAAATAAAATATCAAGAAGATCGCTGGATGGTTTGTGGAGACTTCCAAATATTAACCATGATGTTGGGCCAGCAGGCAGGTTATACAAAATATCCCTGCTTCCTTTGCTTGTGGGACAGTTGAGCCAGAGATTTTGATTGGACAAAAACTGACTGGCCCCTTCGAGACGCCTTAACCCTCGGCGAAAATAACGCCATTAATACGACCTTGGTTCCTCCTGAAAAGGTTTTATTACTACCTCTTCATATTAAATTGGGGCTTATGAAGCAGTTTGTTAAATCACTGCCAAGAGATGGGGAATGTTTCAGATATCTGTGTTCCAAGTCCCCAAAACTGTCTGAAGCCAAGTTGAAAGAGGGAGTTTTTACTGGCCTCGACATACGAAAACCATTACCGGTCCTCTCTTTTCAGAAACAATGGGAGAAAAAGAAAAACATGCCTGGGACTCTTTCAAAGACGTAGTGCACAAGTTTTTGGCTAATACTAAAGACTCTCACTACAAAACCATTGTACAACGCATGTTGGCTGCGTATAAAGCTCAAGGATGCAAGATGAGCTTAAAAGTTCATTTCTTACACTCCCATGTCGACTATTTTTTCAAAAACTTGGGGGCCTTCAGTGAAGAGCAGGGTGAAAGATTTCACCAGGATGTCTGTGATATCGAGAGACGCTACCGAGGAAGATGGGGCGTCAATATGCTAGCTGACTACTGTTGGATGCTCAAGCAGGAAACAGAAAATGGAAAGCGGAAGCGTGTTCGGAGAAATATCAAAGAGAAGAAGAAAAGGTTTTATAGGCAAAAAGAATGAATACGGAATGTTAGGTACATTTCATGAAGAAATTGTTTGTTTAATTATAAGAAATATTGTTTAGTTCATTGTAATATAATGGTGGTTTTTTCATTTGTGTTATGCTTTTTTTTATGCAAACACCTTGTATTTTGAAAAAAAAAACTGTACGTGATGGAGAGAAATGGAGAAGATTTTTGGATTCAGCAGACTAGAAAACATAATATTTACCAAAAACATCCCATGCACCTTAAAAAAAAAAAGTTTTGCAGTCCTGTGTTATTGATGCTGGAGGCAATTGGACAACTTACTAAGATGATTGTGTCGTTGCTAGCACTCCAAAGAATAAATTGATGGCAAAAAATGTTCTCGAAACACATTTTTCCAAGAGTACGAGCGGTCACGTTCTTACTTGACAGACTGTAACATTCTGTATTTTGTTTATATGAAAAACGTTAAAACATTCACGATAAGCTTAATAGTTAAAACTAAAACTGCTCAAAATACAGCTTGAAAAGGCTTAACTACTCTGCACATTATACTGGCAACATCCTTTTTAATGTAACCGGATATATTCGCTAGAAACCTCGATCCGACATCCCAATCCATGAATAACAATATAAAACGGGCCCAAATCATCTTATCGGCAAACAGATCGCGAACATGTCACAGGGGTCCCTTTCCCGATTTGGCCCTGCGTATCCAATAACTTGGTTCTTATCATACTTGCGTCCGCTGGGGAATTCAAAATTTAAATTTATCTCTTTGATATGCATCCTGAGTGGAATTAAATAATTGTTTTTGCTGATTTAAATGTTTGTAGAAGAAATTTGAGAGCACTTTTTCAGTTTTTACCATATGTTGAACTTCGAGCAAATGGTGTTTTGAATATTTTTAGATTAGATCTTTGATGTTAAGTGTATGAATAAGGAAAAAACAATCTTATTTTTGATTTGCAGCGTTGGAAGATTTTAATAATTTAAGATTAATTTGTTTACCAGTCTTCAAAATTAATTGTTGAATCCCTGAGGTTATTTGCTTGAATATTAGGTACTATTCATAATGTTGAAATTAATCAAGAAATTAATATGTCACTACATCAGACACTTGATGGACTGTAAAAAAATGACACTTCGATTGCGATCTAACGAACTATTTTATCCACAAACTCACCATGGATATATTTTATAATAATAATAAATAGAACAAAAATGACTTTATTTATGCTAATAATAGTAACAGAATTCGCGGATAAAATAACATAAATAATAATAACAATTGATATGTCTCAGTTGCAAAAGTAGTTCACCAAACACTAGCCACAACATACAAAGCCATAGAAAACACAGATCCCTACTACAAATACATACGAACATCCATACTTGAAAATAAAGATTACAAGCTCTACTGGGACATCAGTAACCATACAGATAAAACAGTCTCCGCCAATAGACCCGATATTACTTTTCAGTGCAAAAAAGGAAAAGTCACCTATCTAATTGACATTGACAACGACACAAACATCTAAACGAAATACACAGAGAAAATCTCCAAATACACAGACCTTGCAACAGAAATAAAAAGGCTATGGAAACAAGAAAAGGTCATCATTGTCCCCCTTATCACATCAGCGACAGGCCTTACACCAATAACACTTGCACCACACTTGGTACAATCAGGACTCAACACAAACATACAGAGAAACATTCAGAAGTCAGTGATTTTGAAAACATGTAACATTGTCAGGTCATTCCTTAATACACAATGGTAATAGCGTTTGTGCTGACTTGGCTTGGGCCCGCCAGCCAAACATGGAACCACATTGACCAAATGTGAGAAGAACTTTTTTGTCATAATAATAATTAAAACGAATTCGACTATAAACCAGATATGACAGTAATATGCCAGTCGGCACAAATCGATAAGATTATAAGCAATAAGACAGGCACACAAAAAAAAAGTTTTATCCGAGATGACTGACCCCCTACCCCCCGTATTTTTGGCCGCTGAACACGATCTCGATGTTGGATTTGCCCCATTACATCACAGTTTTTTTTTAACCTCAAAAAGAAGTCAAAAACAAAAAAAAAAATCTGTCCGAGATGACTGACCCCCTCTACCTTCCCGTATTTTTTGCCGCTGAACACGATCCCGATGTTGGATTTGCCCCATCACATCACAGTTTTTCTCTAATCCCTAAAAAGAGGTCAAAAGTCCACGATTTCCACACGTCATGTTCCGCAATGTGGGTACAGGTTTACAGAAACTGAGAATGGTCATTCTGATATATTACCATCTATATTCCGACGTATTTCAAGTCACTGAACCTGACTAAATAGAGGATATGATGAATTAGGCGGTGGATTGTCCCGAAACTTGTAGAAAACCGAAAAATTGCACATATCCTTTTCCATATCGCTGATACGGAATATCAGTGATTAACATGGTATGATTCGACATATTTTTATCTCCATTCCGATGCAATTCAAGTCGCCGCAGAAGATAGAGAAGTTCAGTTTCACCTGGAGGGTCACAGTTTCCTAGTGACCTTAAAAATAGGGCAAGGAATTCAGAAATTGCTCATATTATGGTATTTTGCACCAAGTGAAGATGGGCGAGCAGAAATTGGATTGAAATATGTTTTCATCTGTATTCCTATGGACTCGTAGTAGCTAAACAGGAACTAAATTTTGATTGAAAGCTCTAATCCAGCATGGTTCTCGCCTGAAGCAATTTTCAGTCGCTGTAAACCCGTACCCACATTGCAGAACTTGACATGCGGAATTCGTGGATTTTTTACTTCTTTTTGAGGTTAGAAAAAACTGTAATGTAATGGGGAAAATCCAACATCGGGATCGTGTTCAGCGGTGAAAAATACAGGAGGCATGGGGAGTCAGTCATCACGGACAATTTTTTTTTGTGTGCCTGTGCAATTAATCAAGCTTCCAATCTAATCCCGCGTACGATTTTTATTGCTCCGTACGGAACACTTATAAGATGACTTCGGTGTCTGTCTGTCTGTCCGTCCGTCCGTCTGTCTGTCACACCCCATTTTCTCCGAAACTATTCGTCATAGAAAGTTGAAATTTGGTAATAATATAGGAATTGATGGCTTCATCAGAGCGGTGTAGTTTTGAAAGTTAAATTTTGACTTAAGGGGTTAGTTTTGGGGGGTGAAATCGGAAGTGAAGAAAACTTTTTTTACTAGGTCATCGAGTGTGGTGTCAAATGAAAGCTTGTCAAAATACGAGTAAAAAATATATATATAATATAATACTTGTGCACGCTTTTCTTTGTATTATTTTTAAAAAATCGCTGTCCCCCCACCTTATCTCGAAAAGTACTGATCAAAAAATTTTGAAAAAATTCTGGAATATTCTCCACGGGGTGTAGATTGAACGAAAATTATCATCATTACCTTAAATAATTTATCTGGTATATAAAAGAAACAAAAAAATTTCAAGGTCATCAGTTTTCAGTAAAGATTGGCAACAAACTTTGTTGAAAACTTATTTGGGGTGTGTTTTGTGAAGTCACTGATCATTTTACACCACCGTAACAAAATTTTTTATTTTAAAAGCAATCAACGTACGGAACACTAATTGTGCAAGTTCAACTTGCACTTGACCGGTTATTTAAAGTAATTTGTGCAGGGCAAACGTAACTTATTTTTTTTAGATTAGGCGGTATGGGGTAAAAAATTATTGGATGAATTATTTTTGTGTGTAAATGTTACTTATAAATAAAATTACATAAATTAGGTGGTCGGTTTCTTGTTTTAAAAGGTTAAGAAGTTTATCTTATAAGGAACCGCTTGGTTATATGGGAAGATGTGGTTTTTGGGATAAAGGCGTTTCCAATTTCGCAACTCTGTTTATCTTTTTTATTGATTCGTTAATCGTTTATTGAAAGAAATTAAAGACTGAAGCAAGAGCTCTGTTTTTTCTTACATTGATGGCGAGTCTAATAGAGTGTTAATGTTTATTTTCAGCTTATTGTAAAATTTGTTTTCTTTTTACATATTTACTGCTTCTTTAAGTGTGTATAATGATTGATTTTCCAGTTTATCCCACATACACGAACAGGAAATTTTATAAATAGTTTCAGGTTGTTAAAAAAATTGTTTCTTCTGTTTATCTCAAGCATTTGACAATTTTGTTACAAGCATTGACATTTCTGAAAGTTATAGATCTTTTAAGAAATTTAACTATTTTTGCTCTACTACCTTGTATGTAGCGTAGACTTGTTTTGAGTATAAATTAAACGAAACTAGGAAGAAAGAGGTGACGAAACAAACAAAAATAAAAGTGTTCAAGGCAATTTTTAGGGCAATCCTGACATATGGATGTCAGTCATGGACTCTAACAGACAGGCAGAAAAACAAGATACAAGCCGTCGAAATGAAATACCTGAGAGCAGTACAAGGAGTTACACGGAAGGACAGAATAAGGAATACAGAAATAAAGAGAAGGCTGAGAGTACAAGTAATTATGGAATATATACAACAAAGACAGCTGGGATGGTGGGGACATATACAGAGAATGAAGGATGATAGACAGGTGAAACAAGTGTACGAAGCCCGAATACAGGGAAAACAGAAGCGAGGAAGACCTAGACAAACCTGGAATGGGAGTATTGGAAGTATACTTGAGGAGAAGGGAAAATCCTGGAAAGAAGCAGTGAAAATGGCAAAGAATAGAGACAGATGGAAGAAGTTTATATGTGGAGACTGAGAGGGAAAAAAAGGAGAATGTATACCTGCCCTATACCATATGGTAGAGGGATATACGATATACGATATATATATATATATATATATATATATATATATATATATATATATATATATATATATATATATATATATATATATATGTATATAAAACGAAACTTATGATTGTCGATAGGCAAAATAATTAGTAATGCCGCTTCAGTAGAGGGAGAGATCCGTCGAAGGTGTACTCTTGCAAAAGTTGCTGTGTGTGTAAAAGCTCTAGAAAATCTGACAAGACAACCACATACCGAAACAAGTGAAAATCGGACTGGTAATTTATCTTGTTTTTCCTATTCGCTCATATGGCTGTGAGTCCTGGACACTAAAAAAGTCGGAAATAAAAAAACTAGATGCTACAGAATTGTACTCCAGGCGAAGAATGCTTAGGATCTCGTGGACTGAACGATGGACCAACTACTCAATTATATCAGAGCTCAGTGTATTTCAAGTTTTATCCAAACAGAATTCACTAAATTTTTCGGCCTTATCATGAGAAAAAATCAGGAATGTTTAGGAAAACTGATCATTCAAGGAAAAGTTCCAGGTAGAAGACCTCGAAGACGTTCTCCGTCCCGTTGGGTGGATCAAGTTATCCATCTTACGAATAAATCACTTTACATTCTGGTCCACGAAGCGCAGGATAGAGAAATGTGGAAAAGAACATCCAACAAAGCAACAAAATGACCGATACATTCCCTGGAGGGAACTGGGCCTGTATGTATATAAAGGATAAAACTAATGTCCCAGGATGCGGTTATTTTTCCTGAGTACCAGTATTTCTAGAACAGTATGGGCACTATTTGATTCAGTTTTCATTGTAAATCTTATATTTAAACATTGTTTAATGCTGTGACCCAAAAAGGCTTTAACTTTACAATTAAGCCAGATAATAAAAGTCCATCTATGTATACCAAAAAAACACTTTCTTCGAAGTCTTTCCTCAAAATGTAACTACAGGAAATAGTGAAGGACCTATGGCTGCTCCTAAAATAGTTTCCTAATTTTTAATATTGGAAGCAAAAAAAAAATTTGTGTGTGTATTGTTACAATATATACGATGTGTGAAATAATACATATCCTAAACTAGAAAGAGCTGTAGTTTATCTGAATATATCGAAATTTTAGTAAAAGAAATACATATTTTAAGGTTTTTGGACTAGTACTGTCTGATTGTTTTGAAAATTGCTAAAAAACTTTTCTGTAATATTAAAAAACTAAATAAGAAGCAACACCAGTAGATACTTCTTCTTCTTCCCTAATTAGGCTTTAGCCTGTTTTTCATCCACAGTTCATAATGTGTCTTCGGACGCTGTTATCCAGCTCTCGAACCAGCATTTTGGCGATCTCACTGGTGTCTAGTGGTCGTAGGTTTGTGATTCCTACATATTTTGATTAGTCGTTCTTCGCTAACTCTGTTTATGTATTCGTTCCGTTCTTTCCATCTAGATTAAGCAAATTTCACTACGTCTACTATTTTGCACTGTTGTCGCATTTTTTGGTTCGATATTCTATCCAGTCTTGTTGCTCCTGTGATGGAACGTAATATGTTCATTTTGGCATCATTCGTTTTGTTTTTGAATATTCTGCTCGAGAATCAACTCCATGGGTCGCACCATTTTTTGTAGATTCTTGTTTTGGAGCCACCGTTTAAATATTTATTCTTTCACGTTATATCTCTCAGATAGCCTGATATTCTTGTTCCCTCAGTGATTTGTTCTCTCACTTCTGTATTAAGGTTTCTGGTGCCTGTGATGTTAACTCTCCAAGTATTTGAAAGTCATTCGATAAATTCCTTCTACCTCCAATTTACATCTCATTGGCTCTCTCGAAAATAATATACATTTTATTTTCTCCGTAGCTATCGTCATGTTGTACTTCTTTGTTTATGTGGTGAACTTATACAGCATTCTCTGTAAGTCGTCCTCAGACTCTGCTAATAATACAACGTCGTCTACACAACATAATACCTTTAGATGATGTTTACCTAATCTCTTCCCCGGGAGTGTTTTTACATGTTCTGTCATTTTATCCATCAATGTGCCGAAGAGGGGTGGGCTTAGAGATTCCCCTTCCGGAATGCTAGAGACTGATACCAAGAAATCAATTTTATTCAATTCGAAGTGTTATTTGCGATATTTACCAGACGCTAACATAAATAAACCCAAGCCTTATATGTCATAAAAAAAAAGGAATGGGCCAGTTAATTGTACCTAACTTACATTTTGTTAAAAAAAATCCTGTGCATTGCGAATGGTTACATTTTTCTGACTTTTTATTTAATACTCTGTTCTATTTTTAAACAAGCGGAAGTCTACTATAACCAACAACCTTATCGTTACTTTACTTATTTTATTTGCAACAACTATTTAAAATTAAATGTTGAAAAGATGTTTTGTCTATAAATCAACTGGGCACATGTAATTTAGAAGTATGAACGGCTGCAAGTAGAGGACAATAAACTATCACGTGTCAGTACTTTCGTTAAATCCCTAAGTTGCATGTGAATTAGGGAATCAGATAAGGTTTTGTGGTTTTATACGAACAAATGCAAAATGTTTCACTTGAGACTTTTATTGTTTTGATTCTTTTACAAATTTAAATGAAGACGAATTAAGAAAGCAACTTCTAATATGAATGGTTTTTCCAGAACAAACACTTGAACTAGTACATCACTCAATGAGGAGTAATGGATAATTTAATCAATTTGTATTCGGCTCGTTTCGTTTGGTTTGTCCTCGTGAGTAGGTACCAATTATTCCTAATTGAATAACAGACTAGTTCTACAACTACTTTATATTTCCCTCGCTTTCTGTCTTTTTGTCTGTCTCTCTCTTTCTCTCCCTTTCATATCTATATCTATCTATATATATATATATATATATATATATATATATATATATATATATATATATATATATATATATATATATGTATATACAGGGTGCCCCATATGTATAGAATAATTCCAAAACAGTTCAATTTAGACATATGGTATGTTAGACAAATAATATCTAGAATTTTTAGTAGAACTCAAAAATAAAATAATATATAGGGCTTTCCATCTTAAAAAAAAACAAGATGGCGTAGTTTCTTCAAACTGACAGTTCAAAACATTTTATTGTCAAAGTCAGCATGTGCGCCGTATAACACCCTATAACTTTTATTTAAACATTTTTTTGATACACTGATTAATGAATGCTGTGGAATCATTATTCCATACATATGGGGCACCCAGTATATATATATATATATATATATATATATATATATATATATATATATATATATATATATATATATATATGTATATATATATATATATATATATATATATATATATATATATATATATATATATATATATTATATATATATATATATATATATATATATATATATATATATATATATATATATATATATGTATATATATATATATATATATATATATATATATATATATATATATATATATATATATATATATATATATATATATATATATATATATATATATATATATATATATATATATATATATATATATATATATATATATATATATAGAATGTTATGAAAATCGTTCATTATATTGAAATAGGTGACTTCCTCGAGTCAATTGGAGACATACCCAATACTTATTTTTTACTAAATTTGAATATTGCTTAAAATTCTATAAATCACTGGACTGAGTAATTTCGAATAATAAGGGGTCGCCAGAGATACAGCTGAGATAATCGTTGGAGTTCCTGAATGAGAGAAGGAGGTAGTGTGAAAATTGAATTGAAGAGAGATGATAGACATCCTCGACTCCTATAGGTGAAATGTGAAAGATGTTTTACATGTTTATGCCTGGCAATATTTTGTAAAAATTTGTTTTTTTCGTGAAATATTGCAAATGGAAAATTCTTAAAGTGTTCTAAATATTTATTGATGTTGCTTATTGATTAGTGGTAATTAGTTTTTGTAAGAGTTTGTTTAATTAAACAAAAACAATAAGGTAAAATTTTAACTTTATATATGTTGTATTTCACGCATTGTTTACTAGCAAATTTTTAATTATTAAAAAGAAACGACTTATGCGTTATTAATTTATAAGCATGCTAACAACAAAATGGTCAACTACTTGCAATAGTACAACAATTAAGAGTTTGAGCTGTTTTTAAGTTAGTTTTACATGGTATTATCGAGGGGCGCTATTTATCAATATTTTTCTTTAACTGCTTTTGCTACAGAGGTAATATCTTAATAAGCGATTTTCAAAACACCCTATATATAGATGCTTATACTGCACTCTGACGGTGACTTATTCTTTCCGAACAAAGTAGCCAGACTACAGCTGACACTTAATTGCAGAAGCTCACCTTCACAAGCTTGCCGCTCGAAGGCATAGATGGAGCATTGGTGAAGGAACGAAAGCGAATCGAAATATCCGCACTTTGGAAGTTCCCAAAAGTGTTCTTTGTATTTCCTAGACCATCCCAAGACACGTTTCGCCGTATCACGGCTCATCAGTTGGGCTAGGTTCAGCAAACACAAAGAACACCATTGCAGACCTTATCCGGGTATTAAAGGAAAACCATGACAAAATAGATGCTTATACTGCACTCTGTCGGTGACTTATTTAAAGTCGGACAAAGCGGCCAGACCACAGCAGACACTTAATTACAGAAGTGCACCTTCTCAAGCTTCCCGCTTGAAGGCATAGATGGCACATTGGTAAAGCAACCAAGGCGAATCGAAAGATCCGCACTTTGGCAGTTCCCAAAAGTGTTGTTGCTTCACCAATGCGCCATATATATTTATATATATATATATATATATATATATATATATATATATATATATATATATATATTTATATATTTATATATATATATATATATATATATATATATATATATATATATATATATATATATATATATATATATATTTACGGACGATACTTGGAAGGGCGCATACTTGAAGGCAGAACAGGGTTTTAATGTTATATATAACTGGATATGTGATAATAAAATTAGTCTAAATATATTAAAAACAAAATTTTTAACATTTTCTTTGACAGCTGCCGATCAACCAAAAAAAAATGGCATTAAAATTCACGACTCATCATGTAAATTACTAAATAATGATTGCACCTGTCCACATATTCAGAAAACTAATAAAATTAAATATTTAGGCCTATACATTGATCAACATCTTCGTTGGAATGAACATGCTATCGAAACCTCAAAAAAAACTCAGAAAACTCTATTATAAATTTTATCAACTCCGGAATGTCTTATCTGAAAAAATAATAAAAAATAGTATACAACTCACTAGTCGAGTCAATTTTAAGGTATTGTGTAGTAGTTTGGGGGGGGTCTTAATGATAATGTGGTGCAGGTTTTAACAGTATGCCAAAACAAAATTCTCAAAATCATTTTAAACAAAAACAATCAATATCCTACAGTGGCTCTTTATTCTCAACTTGTTGTCTTAAATTTTAGAGGACTATTTGTAAGTACAAGCCTTTTTTTCTATAAAAAAATTAAACACACTAGACCATCACTACAATACCGCTCTAAAATAAATTATAATTTACAGTCACACTTTTTCAACAAATCACACTTGCAAAAAAACATATTATTTTTACTTCCCAAGTTTTTAGGAATGCTACCTTTAAACCTTAGGGCAAAAATTGAAAAAAATGATTACAATGGGCGGTTAAACTTCGAAATAAAAAATGTTATCATTCACAACTATGACAGTTTTAAAAAGGAAAAAATTAAATGCATGTGCATATTGCGTAGACAAATTGACATTATTTACTAAAACTCGACCTCTTTTCTATTCCTATCTTATTTCTTTTCGGTTCTTATATATATATATATATATATATATATATATATATATATATATATATATATATATATATATATATATATATATATATATATATATATATATATATATATATATATATACTATATATATATATATATATATATATATATATATATATATATATATGTATATATATATATATATATATATATATATATATATATATATATATATATATATATATATATATATATATATTATATTCTAATTTTCGATTTGTTTTACTTCACCAGGCTGCAACCCTGGTCCGTAGGCTTTCGTGGTATTTTTGTTTCCCCGTCATGTGCTCCTTCTTATCCTTCATGTCCTCCTTCTTATATAATAGAATACTTCTTATAATCGGATGTGTTCTTTTCACTTGTAAAATATGTATTAAAACGAATATTTAATTTCTGGAACATAGGTTTACTACCATACAGGTCAAGGAATGAAGGACTTCGAATACAGGCCAACGAATGGTCTAGTGAAGTTTTTTATTCCGTAGTAGACAATAAGGATATGATGTGTAAACACTTGAATTATATAACTTTATGTATTGTAATATAATGTAAAAAATTTATTGAAATAAATATTGTATTGTATTGTATTGTATTGTATATATATGTACATATTTATATATAATGATCTGGCCTAGCCATATTTCCTTATATATAACGGTGTTGAATGTTCAGCTTGGCATTTTATCTGGAGTATTACGTTTGTCAACGTGTGTAAGTTTAATATTTCTTGGTATACTGGGTTATATGTAAAATTTCTCTGCATTTTTAATATGAAGGGAGCATTGTTATTTCTGTGTCACTTCTAGGCTGTACCTTGGTAGGGAACGTTCTCATTGTTCTCTGCAAAATTTAGTTACCAGTCCGCTTCAATTTACAAATTCCAAATGAGTAGCTGAATGAGGAGCATGCCTATGTGTTAAGTGCCTTAAGTAAATGTTATTTTTATTAACATCAGTATTATTATTTTGTTACCTTCACCAGTTCAGTAAATATCACCAAAAATAACAACAAAGAAGAATACTTGATTACTCTACAAGTTTAACTCAAATATCTGAAACATGACTACGAGGCTGGTTTGAAAAGTCCGTGCAAAAATAAAAACTACTTATGTGTTTGGGGTAAACCTTTTTTATTTTTCGACATAGTCTCCTTTTAGGCTTATACACTTCGTCCAACGATGTTCTAGTTTGTTGATCCCTTCCGAATAATAGGATTTGTCCAAGTCTGCAAAATATCCATTAGTGTCCGCAATCACCTCCTCGTTTGAATAAAATCTTTGTCCCGCCAGCCATTTCTTCAAATTGGGGAACAAATAGTAGTCCGAGGGAGCCAAGTCTGGAGAATAGGGGGGATGTGAAACGAGTTGGAATCCTATTTCCATTAATTTTGCGACCACAACTGCTGAGGTATGTGCTGGTGCGTTATCGTGATGGAAAAGGACTTTCTTGTGGGCCAATCGCGGGCGTTTTTCTTGCAGCTCGGTTTTCAAACGGTCCAATAACGATGAATAATATTCACCTGTAATAGTTTTTACCCTTTTCCAGATAGTCGATGAGGATTATCCCTTGCGAATCTCAAAAGACAGTCGCCATAACCTTTCCGGCCGAAGGAACGGTCTTCGCCTTTTTTGGTGCAGATTCCCCCTTGGTAACCCATTGTTTAGATTGTTGTTTGGTCTCAGGAGTATAGTAATGTATCCATGTTTCATCCACAGTGACGAAACGATGCTTAAAGTCCTCCGTATTCTTCTGGAACAGCTGCAAACCATCCTTGCAACACTTCACAAGATTCCGTTTTTAGTCAAGCGTGAGCAATTGCGGCACCCATCTTGCGGATAGCTTTCTCATGTCCAAATGTTTTATGCAAAATATTATCTACCCGTTCAGTCGAGATGCCCACAGCACTAGCAATCTCACGCACCTTAACTCTTCTGTCATCCATCACCATATCATGGATTTGATCAATGATTTCTGGAGTCGTAACCTCCACAGGCCGTCCAGAACGTTCAGCGTCACTTGTGTCCATATGGCCAGTCCGAAAATTTTGAAACCACTTATAAACTGTTTTAATCGAAGGTGCAGAGTCACCATAATGTTTATCAAGCTTCTCTTTAGTCTCCTGAGGCGTTTTGCCTTTCATAAAATAATGCTTAATCACCACATGAAATTCTTTTTCGTCCATTTCTTGAAAATCACTCGACTTCCTTGATTCATACGAATGCCAAACACAAAGAAATAGACCAATATGGCTGAAACTTGGTGTGCGTTCATTCAAGAGATGCTACTAACTAAACATGACCTCGATACGCGCCGGTGGTGCCATCTCTCGGACTTTGCACGGACTTTTCAAACCAGCCTCGTACATAAAAAAGTATGTATAAGCCATTCATTTCGATATGTTGATTGTATTATTATAATATATAAATAGGGCATCATCGAACAAATCGGGTCCATTAGCGGAAGTCGCTTTTTATATACAACGAACACTGGCTTTTTAAATAAATTACAAACAAATATTATTCCATATTTGCTTTACATAATTTATGGTATATTTAGCGAAAGACAACGTTACATAATTTATTGACTTTGGTTATGCTGACAACTTATTTTTAAATGTAAGGGCAGAAAGCATATAATTCACTACTTAACTTTAGCCCTCGAAATAATAACTAATGTACTGAATGACTCTTCTCGGCAATAAAAGAGGGATTAAGTAGCACTTATGTAGTGTTATAAACTTCCCCCGTGGCTTGTTTTGCACCCTCTCTCCCACGATAAGAGGATCGGCTGCATGATAAACCGCAGTTCAACTGGCAAATGCTCGACCTTTACAAATTTAAAAGCTCACGTGTATGTGCTTATAAACTTATTGCGAAAATGTTGCTCCATAAGGCACAGAGTGTGTAAAAACACTCTTGATACAATTACGGGTATTAATGTAGAGTGTGCAAGATACAGGATGTCCTAAAATCAGGCTCAAGCAAGCACATTTATTTTTTTTTTATTTTTTTTTATGGACATAGCTCATGTGATGTAGGGAAATCCCTAAAGCGCTACAAGAGCGACGCGTATGCATAAAAAGCGATTCACATTGGCTGTAAATTGTATTCGGTGGGAAACACAGTCCTGGGTAAATCATTCCAAAAAAATAAGGTTCTCCATATAAAACTGCTTGAGAAAGGTTGTACGACGGGTTACAAGTTGTGAATTAGGCGAGCTACATCCATCTTTCCATGAAAATACTTGTAGAATAGACTCAAGTCACAACTCGTTCTTCGATGTTCCAAGCAATCAAGGTTGCTGCTCAGTTTTGAGTCTCCAATCTGGCGAACACCTCTTTTCTGAGTAGTATTCCATCGTTGGTCGAATTTGAGCATTGTACAGACTTAAGAATTGTTGTGGAGTGTAAAGCTCTCTAGTTCGATAGCTTTTCGGACGCTCTCTTTGCTTTGCAACATGTTCATGCCAAGACATATTTGCTCCAAAATTAAGTAAATTGAGTGACGATGCTATAGGAATGGAGTGTCTCGACATAACTATATCGAGTTGAGCAAAGTTAACGTTTTTAGAAAGAACTGCCGCCTGGGTTTTTGCGGCGTTAAATTCTACTTAGTTACTCTCACCCCAAGATAGAATTTCCTCCCAGTCTTCGACTGTCTGCGGATGCTTGTATGAGCAGCCGATGCTGAAGCATTTAAAGCGAATGAAGAAATAACCGTACTATCATCTGCCAAGCTATAGATAGGCTTCCTGGTGTAATGAAAGACTGATATTGTCAAATCTCCACTTTATTTAGTTTCACTGAAACTGTATGACGCGTTTCGCTATACTATAGCTTCTTCTGATACAAAATGATCAGTGAAACTAAATAAAGTGGAAATTTGACAATATCAGTCCTTCATTACATTCGTTATGAATTTCCATCAAGTAACAGCCACAACAATTCAAAGGATTCCTGGTCCTTTCCATCAGATCGTTAATATAAATGAGAAAGAGAGTAGGAAACAATATGTAGCCTTGGGGCACATGGGCGTTGATAGTGAAGGTGTTAGAAAAAAATCTGATCTGATGAAACTCGGGAGCTATAAACAGAACTTTTCAGGTAGACCATAAGGGCGTAGCTTGACAAACAATCCATCATGACAAACACGATCGAATGCCTTAGATTCGAAGTGTTCAATTGCGTTGTTCCAAACATGTGTTACATAAGTTAAATGATCGCCTGATGATCTTTGCTCACGAAAACCATATTGATATTCGTTAATAACTTTAAATCCTTTAAGATAAAAATATCTTAAAGGATTGGATGTTATTAACATCTTATAAAAATAAGATGCTGATTGATAGCCTTTTCCATGACTCGCGATAATATTAAAAGCAGTGCGACTGATCGGTAGTTGCGTAACAAGGTCTGCTTGCTTTTTTGGGTATCACCTGAACTATAGCGCATTTTCAGCAGGAAGAAAATATTCCCTTTCTGTGGAATAGGTTGCAAAGTCTTAAGAAAACTGTCTGAATAGAATATCGGGCATCCTTGACTGCACTATGGGAATAGAAGGTGGTGTTTTTCCTTGGAAATCAACAGTAGAATGTGAAGCAAAGAGTTCAGCCAACAAGTTCGCTGTCTCAACAGGAGTTGTTGCAAAAGAATTATCTGGCCGTGTGAGTGGTGGTATAGTGGATTTGGTAAAATTTTGACTAACTGCCTTAGCAACTGACCAAGAGGAGCTAGAATTTTTGGGGCAAGCAAGAAGTTTGTTTCTAATTCATTGATTGTGTGCCTCCTTGGTTTCGTCAATAATTTCTTTGCATCTGTTCCAAGCACGAACAAATGTTAACATTTATTACGTTAGAATTTTCACGCGATTGTCGGCAAGATGTTTAAAAGCAACAGCTTCTTTGCATTTTCGGTCAAACCAAGGTTTCCTGTTGGAATGGCATTTCTTCGTAAAAGGGATGTAAGTGTTCATACCAGCCAAAATAACATCGGAAACCTCCTTAGCGCAGTCAGATAGGTCATCTGATCGAAAACAAACGTGTAACCAAGAGAAAGTTCGAAAATATTCCATGAGTTTTTCCCATTTAGCAGATTTGTGCTATCAAATCTTACGCGGTTTCGGAGCCTGTCTGTCACTGATTAGTAGGATACTTGATGTCGAAAGCAGTTTATGGTCGGAAGGACCTAACGGCGGATTAACGGTAACAGTGTTAATATCTGGATTGCTGGTTAAAAACAGATCAAGAAGACTGACAAACTCTCCTTCTCGATCAGGGATCCGTATTGGTTCGTCAATAAGCTGAGCTAAGCCACAACTGAATGAGAATGATTTAGCTTCACAACCTTTTTCGTCGGTAGTATTTGAATACTTAAACCATCAAGAAGGTTATTATTAAGCAGAATATTCAATACTTAAATGATGATTTCTGAGCACAAGATCATCTTGTTCGTGTTTTCTTCTATGGTTTCGGTGGGCGATTTTCGAAAAAGTGATTTATAAAACTTGACAATTTTTCAACATGCTAAACATTTTTAATGTTTTAATAAAATAAATTTCGCTTTCAAGGGAGATTTTAATGCAAATTCTTTGCTTAATTAATTTATTCATTTTGAAAATCACCAACGTTGCTAGAATTGCAAGACAGGCTTTTTAGTGTAGTAAAAAATGCATTTGAAATTGCACAGTTTAGATACAACAATATTTTGATTTTATTCTCTCCAGGGTATCATCAGGACTAGTGTCCTGAGTTTTGAACCTCGAAAAACTTGTGCTCTTTTGTTTATAAATAAAAAGCTTTTTTTGAGCTTAAAATTCGAGTAACTCCGGTTATATACGTCGGATCAAGAGAAACAAAAAAACTAAACTCTTTGTAATGAAATTTCTAACAAATTCTCGTTGGTTTTAAATGGCTCAAATGTGTATATAACCTCCAAAATTGAAAAAATCGACAAAAAACTGTTTTTTTTTTCATTTTATTGTACAGATTGATTTTCAGAAAATATAACTTTTGTTATACAAAAAATATTCTGAAATTTTGGTTCCAAAATATTGAACTCAATGGGCACAATTGAATTGGTTATATAAAATTTGAATTGCCCGCCATTTTATGCCATTTAGTCCAAAATGGATCTTGGATTAATTCAGCCATAACTAGAAGTTTTGCAAGTAAAACACTACTTAAATTTCCAAAAGAAGAAGCTGTCGTACAGCGAAACATGTCATGGGGTTAAAGATAAAAAATTTAGTGGAAATTTAAGTAGTGTTTTACTTGCAAAACTTCAAAATGGATCTTTTTTTTTTTCAAAGTTTAGGTCTCGACGTCAGCTTTCCGGTGCCATTAAAAAAAATTTTTTGTGGAGTCATTTTAACTGTTTTTCTTTGCATTTGTTTTGTAATGGAATAAAAACAAATGTGTTTTTTTGATCATTTTGAAAAAAGATTAAACATTTTTTATCACATCCGGTAGCGAATCGTGAGACCTGTATTTTTTTAAAAAAATTTCATTTTCGTTAACAATTTTTTTTAAAAAAATGCCAATTTGTTGTTGATATTTGATTAATAAACAAATGTAAAAAAAAACGATTAAAATGACTTAAAAAAAAAAATGTTTTTTAATGGCATCGGAAAGCTGACGTCGACACCTAAATTTTTCAAAAAAAAGTTCCATATTGATTAAATGGCATAAAATAGCGGGCAATTCAAATTTCAAATAACAAATTCAATTTTGTCCACTGGGTTCAATATTTTTATACCAAAATTTCAGAGTATTTTTGCTATAACAAAAGGAACATCTTCTGAACGTTTCAAGCTGATCGGTTCACTTAGTCGGCCTGTACAATAAAATGAAAAAAAAAAAAAGAAAAAACAGATTACTGCCTGTTTTTTAAATCTTGTAGATTATGTACACATTTGAGCGATTAAAACCAACGAGTATTTATTGGAAATTTCATTATGAAGAGTTTAGTTTTTTGTTTGTCTCAATCCGACTGATATAACCATTATTCACATTTTAAGCTCAAAAAACGCATCTTGAAAACTTCAATTGTTTATAAACAAAAGAGCACAAGTTTTTAGAGGCCCAAAACTCAGGACAATACTTCTGGTGATATCCCAGAGAGGCCAAAATCATAATATTGCTGTATTAAACTATGCCTATCTCATCATTATTTTGACCTTTTTTTACTGCACTATTTATTTTTAATTTAATAAAGCAAACGTCATTTAATAAAGCAAACGTCATGAAAAATAACAGTTCAACAGATATCCACCCAAAAAAAAAAACAACTATTTTAATAAAGAACAATACCGCTCGTATTTAAAAATAAAATATATATCTCCTAATTTTGGAACAAACTAGTATATATTTTTTCATTACAGTAAGTTTGTGGTAGGAAAATTGATGTAACTACTGAAGATATCATCACGTTCTTCTGCGTTTTTTCACTCACTAAACAAACATAATATCGTTGAGGCTTTTTTAAACTGAAAATAAGGGATTTTGGTCTTATATATTGAGATGAGTTTTGAAATTGAAAAACGTTCACGAAGAGCTGCGGTTTTGTTAAGCTTCATGGGTCATTCTTAATTGACCAGGATAGAAATAAGTAAAATTTGAAAGGGCCATATGATTTTATCTCTGTTTATTCTGAACGCAATAGGATACCATAATCTTATTGATTTTGAATGGCTGAATCTCATTTTACAGCCCGCTTTATTTAAGCATGTCAGATTTTTCTGAAAATGACCAAAAATACGCACAATTTAGGTTCGACGTCAGTAAACAACAAACAAAAGCGTCTATATTGAAGCTAACAAGGATGCACTTTATAATTGAATAATATTTTCTTATGATCTCAGGTATTGTCCGAAGAAGTGTTAGATCTTTCAAATAATTTGGTTATCTAGGATTTTTTTTTTTTCTTTTTTATCTGTCGCTTCCCGACCTGGATAGGGATTACCCCTTTTCGGATGTATATCGGTGAGAAATAATATCCGCTAACGTTGTATTTCACCGCACCTTTTTGAAAACGATATAGTGCTGCCACAGGCGTTACTATATTTCTGCAAGAAACTATTATCAATGTATGTGGTCAAGCCAAATATACGTAAATAGATTAATAGATAAGACCCTTGATACCGTATGCCGGCACGATGACCAAGGGATTAGTACAACTGTACAATACTATTAATAGTTTTATTATTATTTATTTATTATTTAATAGTAATTTCATCTTTACATTACTTTGGATATACCAGGTCTACAAGTATGAAATGCGGATTTTTTTTCTAAAAAAACATGTTAAATTCGGAAGAATGATAAAAAGTGCTTTATTCAAAGTATGCTCCATCGTTTGTTATACATTTTTTCCCATCTTTCTGGCAATTTGTGAATACCACGTCAGTAAAAATCTTCCCCTTTTGCTGCGAACCATTCATCGAGCCATTTTTTCACATCTTCGTACGAACCAAAGCGGTGCTCAGCAAGTTCGTGACCCATCGATGCAAACAAGTGGTAATCGGAAGGAGCCAAGTCTGATGAGTAAGCCGCATGGGGTAGAACTTCCCAGCCGAGTGCTTCCAATGTGTCTCTAGAACTGGTTTTTACCGTATGTGATGAAGCATTGCCATGAAGAAAAATGACTTTGTGTTGCCTCTTTCGGTATTCTGGCCTGTTTTCAAGCAGCGAACGGTTCAAATCGGTCAATTGTTGTTGGTAACGTCTAGTATTAACCGTTTCCCCAGGTTTTAACAGCTCATAATAGACCACACCCCTCTGGTCCCACCAAACGCAGAGCATCATCTTTCTGCCAAAGCGATTCGGTCTTGCGGTCGATGTGGATGGTGCGCCTGGGTCTATACATGATTTTTTTGCGCTTGGGATGCTCAAAATAAATCCAATTTTCATCCCCTGTAACTATACGATGCAAAAAACGACTTCCTTTTGTATCGAGCGAGCAAAATGTCACACGTGTTTTGGGGTTTTTTTTTTCCATTTGCCTGTCATTCAACTCATGTGGTACCCATCTACCGGCTTCTGAATCTTTCCCATCTCTCGTAGCCGATTGGAAACAGCTTGTTGACTAACGCCCATTTGCTCGGCGAGTTGGTTTTGTGTTTGCGAATCATCTTCGTCCAACAATGCTTGCAATTCCACATCTTGGTATTTTTTGGCGGTTTTCCACGTTCCTTGTCCGTAACATCAAAGTCACCACTTTTGAAACGCCGAAACCATCGTTCACACGTATCTTGCGATGGAGCATGTTCACCATAAGCTTCTCGAAGTAATCGGTAAGATTCAACAGCAGTTTTCTTCAAATGAAAACAAAAAAAATCAATGCTGTTCGCGAATGCTCTTTGTTCGGTATAAATTTCGACATATTGAACACAACAACACAACACTATGCACACACTTGTCCAATTTATCACTCGTGCGCGTCTGACCCTTGTTGATGACACAACAAAATGGCGCAGTGTCAAATCTTTATAGCACAAACTGCATTGGTGCACCATCTGTTGTCTGAAATCCGCATTTCATACTTGTACAACTGGTAACTGTATTTAAATTATAAAAACTGGTCAAGGGCAAGTTGGATTTACGTAATTAGTGTTCCGTACCGTGATTACCCTTATAATAAAAATTAGCTACCTAATAGCCAATAAATGACTCTAGCTCATTCTCGAATCTAGTTGTAAAAGTTTAGAACCAATATTTACAATTTGTTTAATTATAAACAAATAAAATAAAATTATTTTGTCTTCGGTATTGATATCTCGTAGCTCTTAGTCCCGGTTGAATTACCAACTTTCCAAACCTTCACCATCTTGTTATGCGACATAGTTTTTTTTCTATCACAAAAATTATCAACACTTGTGATAATTTTCGCTCAATCTACATTTTATTTAGACTATTCCAGAATTTTTTTTTGGATCAAAATTTTTGGATCAGTTCTTTTCGAGATAGGATGGGGGAACAGAGATTTTTGGCCATTTTTTAAAAAAATAATTCAAAAAAAAGTGTGCACAAGTATTACATCGTATATATTTTTGAATTTGTATTTCACAAGCTTTCATTTGACGCCTCACTCCATGACCTGGTAAAAAAATGTTTTTCACTTCCAATTTCACTGCACAAAACTAACCTATTAAGTCAAAATTTAACTTTTAAAACTACAAGGCTCTGATTGGGTCATCAGTTACTATATTTGTGTCAAATTGCAACTTTTTATGTTAAACAGTTTCGGAGAAAATCGGGTGTGGCAGACGGACCGACGGATACCGATGCGATCCTATAGGTGTTCCGTACGGAATACTAAAAATACCTAAATTTTTCATAAAATAAAGTGCAACTAAATATATTGGTCTCTTTTGACATGTTTTTTCAATAACATCTAAGTAATACTCAAACTAACCTATCATTACATTAGAACGAAGAATAAACATACAAAATTCTATACATACTTTTAGCAATAATAAATATCATAAACAGAAACTCCATAGAAGGGAAAAAAAATTAAATCCTAAAAACTAATGAGCCTATTTTTCAGTGTATACTTTAGCTTTGGGCACACAGTCTACATTATACCTTTTGTATTCCTCAGTTATATCTGCCATAAGGGAATCATCTGGATTAGGGCTTTCCACAAAATGGCGCAGTGTCAAATCTTTATAGCACAAACTGCATTGGTGCACCATCTGTAAACGATAACGATATGGTAAAGCTTATTTTGACTATAATTTGGTACTCTGTGAGAGAAAAAAATAATTTGGTACTCTGTGAGTGATTCAAAACTTTACAATAATCAAAATAAATATTATTCGCTTATAAATACAATTGTACAATTGAAAATATTTTGTTGTATTCAATATGTGAACTCAAATACGGCTCTGTTGGCTACATAGGTTTAATTCAATCCATTATTCAATTTTATGAATGATTTGTTTGCTTTAGTCACAAGATTATTTGTTATTCGAAACCATCACTAAATTTACCTGAAATACATCATGATGCGGTTTCTTTGTAATACTGAATCGAATTAAAAATTTATGTCTAAAGAATCGAATAAATAACTTTGACTCGGTTGATTTTGAACTTTTTTTTTCGTCAAGTTCAATGGTTTGTTATGGATCATTTTTTTGTTGCTCTCAAAATAACACTTAATTTGTTTATTTAACATCTCTGAAAATTGTCTATTATTGGAAATAAAATAGCTTTAGAGTCGTATATCCTTATACTTTAAATATGCAGGATCCACCAGAAAGCTCCCATACAGCTTTAAATAATTAAAAAAGAAGTAAGCTTTTAAAATAACAATTTGATTAAAAGTTTTTCAATAATATCTTCATTTAGTAGAAAAGTAAGCCAACGTAGCGATCATTATTTCGCCTTATTCCCAATTATGGCAAGTTAACTCCCATTATCTCGACTTGTTTCCCATTGCCTAGGCTTATGTCGTCTTATCTGTCACTATTTCGCCTTTTCTCCAATTATGGCACGTTAACTCCCATTATCTCAACTTGTTTCCCATTATCTAGGCTTATATCGTCTTATCTATCGTTATTTCGCCTTATCAAAAATTATGGCCCGTTAACTCCCATTATTTCGATTTATTTCCAATTATGGCACGTTAACTCCCATTATTTCGGCTTGTTTCCCATTATCTAGGCTTATATCGTCTTATCTGTCACTATTTCGCCTTTTCTCCAATTATTTCACTTTAACTCCCATTATCTCGACTTATTTTCCATTATTTAGGCTTATGCCGCCTTATCTATCATTATTTCGCCTTATTCCCAATTATGGCACGTTAACTCCAATTATCTCGATTTCTTTCCCATCATCTATGCTTATATCGCCTTATCTGTCACTATTTCGCCCTTTTTCCATTTATGGCACGTTAACTCCCATTATTTCGACTTGTTTCCCATTATCTAGGCTTATATCCCTTATTTGTCACTATTTCGCCTTTTCTCTTCTACTTCTTCTGATGCTTCTCAGTTCCGGATGTTGACGATTATCAAGGCGATTCTGATTTTATTAGCTGCCACCCTGACGAGTTGGATCATGTCAAACCATTTCCTCAAGTTTGTTAACTAAAATATTCTTCTTGTGTCTTGATTGTTATCATCAATTTAGATCCATGGCCGATTCTGCGAATAACCTGCTCGTTTGTAATATGATCTGTTCAGGGATTTCTTAGTATTATCTTGTATATCCACATCTCAAATGCTTTTAATTTTCTTCTCTGTGGCCTCTGACATTGTCTACGCGTTTGAGCCGTATTAGGGGGTTGGTTATTCTTATTTTTGGGATCTCTGGAACAGAAAAGTGGCTTCATTTTGATAAACATTCTTCTTCTCTTCTTCTCTATTCGACATTTAATTTCTAGTCAGTAGTCCCAATTTTCATTCATTGTATATCCCAAATAAGTAAATTTATTTAACTTTTCAATGGGGTGGTCTCTGACAAAAAATACTCTATTTTGGACATGGTCCTTAGCAATGACCATGTATTTAGTCTTTTTGGCATTCAAGTCAAAGCCATATTTAATGCTTATCTCCTGCACTCGAATCGAACCATCCGCATATCGCTTATTGTTTATAAATTGTCCGTTTGTAATTATTCCTTGCTCGACGTTCTTAAGTGCCCCTTTAAAGATTATTTCAGAATAAAGATTAAAAAGGAGTGCTAACAGAATGCCTTGCCTCATCCCTCTTCTGATTTCAGCGATCTCAGCGTTTTAATCCTCTTTCCTCACAAACGCCATCTGGCCCCTATATAGATTGGCTATGATCGTGATTTCCTTTCCACTAAGATTTCTTACATTTACAAAAATAAAATGGAAGGAAAATTACCAAAAGATGCTCACAAAAGGAAATATGTTGCTAAACGCTCGATTTTAATAAATGATTTCTATTTTAAATTTCTTAATTTTCAATGTTTTGCAAAGTTGTTTTAATTTTAATTAGTGTTCCGAATGGAACACTTATGAGATCACTTCGGTGCCTGTCTGCCCGTCTGTAACACCCGATTTTCTCCGAAACTATTTGACATGGAAAGTTGAAATTTGGCAGTAATATAGTAATTGATGGCCTCATCAGAGTCGAGTAGTTTTGAAAGTTAAATTTTTAACTTAAGGGGTTAGTTTTGGGGGGCGAAATCGGAAATGAAAAAAAAACAATCTTTACCAGGTCATCGGGTGGAGTGTCCAAAATATATATACTACTGGACAAAATTAACGCAACAATATATTAAATCATACAAATCTCTATAATGAATTAATTTTAATAATTTTTTATGAACATTGGTTACACTAAAAGTTAGAAAAAACTTATTCGGATACTTTAAAAGTGAATTAGCTACTAAATTTCTCTATGAGATTCGAATTAAAATTATTCTTAAGACCTAATAACAAAATCGTTGAAATTATGTAATAATGAAAAAAATAAACTGGGACACTAGTAGCAAAATTAATGGTCTTAGCATTCATGGATGTCGTACGGACAGGAACTAACTCTGTGCGAGGATCAAAGCAGATGCCACCCCAGAACATAACAGAGCCACCGCCGAATGGAATCCTTGCAGAGATATTGCAAGGAGCAAACCTCTCTCCTGGTCTTCGCCATACTCGCTCATGACCATCTGGATGTTTTAGACTAACCCTAGTTTCATCTCTGAAGAAAACTTGTTTCCAATCATCCACAGAGCAGTTTTCGTGATTTCGAGCAAAACGTAACCTGGCAACTCTGTTCTCTCTAGTAAGCAAGGCTGCAGTGGCTGGTCTCCTACTGTTTAATCCAGCTTCATTTAACCGTCTTCTAACTGTTTTAGAAGAAATTGTGACATTGCGAACAGCTTCGAGTTCGTTTCTTATTATAGAACTAGTGACAGTCCTGTTTCTTAAAGCATATTGTCTTATAAAACGTTCATCTAGGTCGCTAGTGCATCGTTTTCGCGCTTGCTCTAGCCTTCTAGAATAAGTTCCTACTTCATTCAAGCGTCTTACTATATGACTTATTGTGGAACGATGTTTGCCTAACAAATTGGCAACATAACTCTGACAATATCCCTCGTCCAATAAAACTGAGGCTAGCACTATCTCGTGTTCAGTTAACTTCCTTGTTCGATTCATTTATCTAATTCTTCGGGGTCAAAAATAAAAGAGTCTACCACAAAAACGTATTACTTTGAAAAAGGGAACAATTTATAAGCTTACTTTTAAAGAAAATCTATCGCATTATTACAGAAAATTGTTTATCTTCTAAAAAATTCTTTAAAACTGTAAATCTAAACGAATTGTTTTGATTTCTGTCATGAACAACGAAACAAAATATGCATAGCCTACTATTTAAATACTCGATAAACTTTAAAACTGACATAAGAAAAAGATAAATTAATTTTCAGATTGTTGCGTTAATTTTGTCCAGGAGTTTATAATGCAATACTTGTGCACACTTTTTTTTATATTATTTTTAAAAAATTGTGATAAATCACTATCCCCTCCCTTATCTCGGAAAGTACTGATCGAAAAATTTTGAAAAAACTCTGGAATCTTCTCCACAGGATGTAGATTGAATGAAAATTATCCCGAGTGCATTACCTTTAGTTATTTATCTGGCATATATAAAAAACAAAAATTTCAAGGTCATCAGTTTTCAGTAAAGATTGGAAAAAAAACTTTGTTAAAAACTCATTTGGGGTGTGTCTTGTGAAGTTATTGATCATTTTGTACCTCCGTAACCAAAATTTTTATTTTAAAAGCAATCAACTTACGGAACACTAATTGCGCAAGTGTGACTCGCCCTTGGCTGGTTATTTTTAATTATTGTTTTTGTGAAACTGTGTGCATGTTTGCTTGTTTTCTTTAGCCGAGACGATGACCTCAAACGACCCAAAAGAGCAGGCTAACATCAAAATATTTTTTTAAAGAAGAAACAAGATAGGATTTATATACTTTCCTAAATTAATCCTGGATTTATAGCCATTATTCATCATAATCATAATATTTGAGATATATAGATTGACATTACCAGCACGTTTACTCATAACCAAAATAAAATCACCACTTTTCCGTAGGGAAAGAAACAAGAAGTAAGAAAACAGACGCTCGAATTATAATGCTTTGAAAAGATGAAAAGTCCACGAATACACGCATGCACCGGAGATTTTAACTTTGTTTTTGAAGAAAAGTGAGAATTCCGTGACTGTTCAGAAGGTACAAAGTGGCCCGGAATTGGTTTCAGATTGTAGATATGTTTTAGTATGTAAATTCGGGACGCAAGAAGCCCGAATAGGTCCCAGACCATGAATAACAATTCGAATGTTCATTTGCCACAATTGGATGACATTTGACTGAAAATTGCGGTGATGAAAGTGGCAAAAGGATGGAAATAAAATTTTGTTTATCATTTTGTAATGTGTTCGATTATTTAAATTATATATATTTATAGATTTTTATCTCCGAATGATTGGTCTGACGGTATCGATTTAGCTGTGACGGTATACTCCAAAACGATGTAACGTCATAGAAGTAGTAATTTAATTATAAGTAAATTATTTTTTTTTAGTTCTTCATATTTAACTGGCAAGGAAGTCAACTTTCTCTTCTTTTATTTTCATACATAAATATATATATATATATATATATATATATATATATATATATATATATATATATATATATATATATAATATATATATATATATATATATATATATATATATATAATATATATATATATATATATATATATATATATAACGAACGAATTTAACGAACACACCATGCGTAACGAACACACCATGCGTTGCTTTGATAAAAGCACAAGTCCTGACAAAGAAACCACTGAGAAGGGAATCACTCGCCGCCTGGACCCACCACCATCAATCCCAAACGCAACCGACGAAGTATTTAATCAAAAACTCTCGCAACGGCAAAGAAATCCCAACAGCACAAAACCAAAACTCAAACGGCAAATAAGAATAGAAAACAAAATCAACAACATCAGGAGATATCTAGGACACCTTACCCAGTTTATCAACGGGAACGTGTCCAAACGAGTCACACAGAGTATAAACAAGATCAAGTCCGGGTCTCCCGACAGAACACTGCCAGAAATCCTGGATACTCTGAAACAAAAATTATCCGTATATGCCGCAAGACTCCGTAGATACAAAGAACCAAACGAGAGGAAAGATACCAACAACCTCTTCCGAAGAAGCCAAACACAGTTCTACCGGAAAACTATGCACAGCAAACAGACAGCAGTGACCGAACCACCAAACAAGAACTCACAGATCATTGGAAAAGTATCTGGTCAAAACCCAAACTACCCAACAATAACACTCCCTGGATCAAAGCCAAAGAAGGCAAAGATAAACATGTGACAGAACCGGAAAATTCCACATTAACTACTGTGGGACCAAAGAGCATGATGAGGCGCCTGGATGCAAGAAGTTCCGGAGGTAGAATGGCCCCCCGTTCGGATCTCGGGGTGGGGACTGGCTCGGAGGCGTCGACTTGCAGACATCATAATTTTAGGATAGATTTTTGCAACATACGAGGTATAAACTCGAACATAAATTCAGTGCATCAACACCTGCAATCAAATAAACCTCATGTACTCGCTCTATGTGAAACCAAGGTCAGTCCATCGACAAGCACGGTCACCTATCTTTATCCTGGGTACGACTTCTATTCCCGATTTAGGCGTAACTTTGGAATCTGTCTTTTTTGTCAGAAGCGACCTCTCTTGTCAACGAGAAGAAGCTCTGGAGCCCCCAAACTTGGATGTTATGTGGTTAAAAATAACGACTCAACAAACCACAAGGTTCCTCTGTATCCTGTATCGACCACCAAGTGATACCAATTTTCGAACACTTTTCGCTTCTCTTGCAGACACCATCGATCATTTACAAAGTAACTATCCAAGTGCCGAAATTGCCATCCTGGGCGACTTTAATGTCCACAATATCAACTGGCTTAAATATTCAAATACTACCGACGAACAAGGTCGTGAAGCTGAATCATTCTCAATCAGTTATGGCTTGACTCAGCTTATTGACGAACCAACACGGATCCCTGATCGAGACGGGGAGTTCGCCAGTCTTCTTGATCTGTTTTTAACCACCAATCCGGAGATTTACACACGGTCACCGTAAATCCGCCGTTGGGTTCTTCCGACCATAAATTGCTTTCGACATCGAGTGTCCTGCCAATCAGTGACAGAGAGGCGCCTAGGCCGCGCAAGATTTGGCACTACAAATCTGCTAAATGGGAAGATCTCATGGAATACTTTGGAACTTTCCCTTGGATGGACATTTGTTTTCGATCCGATAACCCATCTGACTGCGCCAGGGAGGTCTCCGATGTTATTTTGGCTGGTATGGAAGCTTACATCCCTTTTTCGAAGAAATGCTCCTCCAACGGCAAGCCTTGGTTCGACCGAAAATGCAAAGAAGCTGTTGCTTCTAAACATATTGCCTACCGACAATGGCGTGAAAATCCTAACACCGTAAATCGTAACATCTTTGTTCATGCCCGGAACAGATGCAAGGGAATTATCGACGAAACCAAGGAGGCACACAATCAACGAATTAGAAACAAACTTCTCGCTTGTCCCAACAATTCCAGGTCTTTTTGGGCAGTCGCTAAGGCAGTTAGTCAAAATTTTACCAAATCCACCATACCACCACTCACACGGCCAGATAATTCCATTACAACCACACCTGTTGAGAGAGCGAACTTGTTGGCTGAACTCTTTGCTTCACATTCTACTGTCGATTTCCAAGGAAAAACACCACCTACTATTCCCATATTGCAGTCAAGGATGCCCGATGTTGTCTTCAGACAGCGCATCATAAAGCGTATTTTAATGAAGCTAGACACCAAGAAGGCTTCTGGCGCTGACGGAATACCTGCCATAGTTCTCAAAAACTGTGCAAGGGAACTGACACCAGTTTTCTGTAGACTTTTTAACCTATCCTACAGAAAGGGAATATTTCCGTCCTGCTGGAAATGTGCCACGGTTCAGCCGATACCTAAAAAAGGTAAGAAGACCTTGCCAAATAACTATCGACCAGTTGCACTGCTTTCAGTAATATCGAAAGTCATGGAAAAGGTTATCAATGAGCATCTTCTAAAGTATCTTGAACGATTCAATATTATTAGCGATCACCAATATGGTTTTCGTAAACATAGATCAACAGGAGATCTTCTGACTTATGTAACACACGTTTGGAATAACGCAATTGAACACTTTGGAGAATCTCGAGCGGTTGCTCTTGACATATCCAAGGCATTCGACCGTGTTTGGCACGATGGACTGTTGGCTAAGTTACGCTCTTATGGTATGTCTGAAAGGTTCTGTTTGTGGCTCTCATGTTTCCTCAGAGAGCGTTCTTTACGAGTGGCGGTCGACGGATTTCTTTCTAACACCCTCACTATCGACGCCGGTGTGCCCCAGGGCTCCATACTGTCTCCTACTCTCTTTCTCATTTACATAAACGATCTGCTGGAAAAGACCGGGAATCCAATCTATAGCTTTGCAGATGACAGTACGCTTGTCTCTTCATTCACCTTGAACGCTCGGACATCGGCTGCTCAGGCGAATATCCGCAGACAGCAGGAGGTCGTTCAACTTAACAAAGACCTGGAAGAAATTCTATCTTGGGGTGACAGTAACCAAGTGGAATTTAACGCTACAAAAACTCAAGCGGCAGTTTTTTCTAAAAAGGTTAACGTTGCTGAACCCGACATAGTTATGTCGGGGCACTCCATTCCCCTAGCATCGTCGCTCAATTTGTTGGGCGTTAGTTTGGGAGCAAATATGTCTTGGCATGAACATGTTGCAGGCATAGCAAGGAGAGCTTCTCAAAAGTTGGGAATATTATTTAGAACCAGAAAGCTTTACACCCCACAGCAACTGTTAATTCTTTACAAAGCCCAAATTCGACCAACTATGGAATACTGCTCCCACGTTTGGGGCTCCGCTCCCAAACATACACTGCATTTGTTGGATTCTGTTCAGAGAAGAGCGGTCCGTCTGATTGGGGACCCGGAATTGACCGACGGCCTTGATTCACTGGAACATCGAAGAACGGTTGGCGACTTGAGTCTGTTCTACAAGTATTTTCATGGAAAGTGTTCGAAGGATGTAGCCCGCTTAATTCCTCCCAAAGCGGTGCATGTTAGAAATACACGTCGCGCTGGTGCTTCGCATCCGTATGAGGTTCAGCTTGTTACTCCGCGTACAACGCTTTTCAAGCAATCTTTTATATGGAGAACGTCATCCCTTTGGAATAATTTGCCTAGCGCTGTGTTTCCCATCGAGTACAATTTACAGCGATTCAAGAACAACGTGAATCGCTTTTTTCCGCACTCGTGCCGCTCCTGGAGCGCTTTAGGGACTTCCCTGCAGCACGTGAGCTAGACCCATAAAAAAAAAAAAAAAAAAAAAATATATATATATCTATATATATATATATATATATATATATATATATATATATATAATATATATATATATATATATATATATATATATATATATATATATATATATATATATATATATATCTATATATATATATGTATATATATATATATATATATATATATATATATATATATATATATATATATATATATATATATATATATATATACAGTGTGTTCCAAAAAGTTTTATATAAATGGAGAAAGTTTATCTTATATAATACAAAAAAAATTATTCTTGGTTAGAAGTACTGCATCACATGGAAATCCATAATCAAGCATCAGAATTTTAAAATATTGATGGTATACAGAGAAAATATAAAATGATGATTTATATTGAAGAGTAAAGTGTGTTTAAATTTAAATATAGAGCAAAATATTAATTGAAAATGTTAATAGGAACTAAAAAATTATCTCATATTTCGATTTGTGGCTTTTCTAGTTAAAAATTCAAAAAAACTCCAGTAAACACGTCAGTAATTGTTGGATTATTTATTGAAAAAAAAAAAAAAAAATCACTGCAAATTTTAGGTTGAAAATAAAGGAACATATCTTTGGAAATACCTAACAATTGTTAATAAACTTCAAAGCTAACGTCAGTCTGTATTTACAATAATTAGAAATGCCAGTAAAATTGAGTGTTGAAGATAAAATTGAAATTGTTCTCATAGTTGGAGATAATTATAAAACTTTTAGCGAAGCAGCAGAAATCTTTAATAATAGACACCCTAATAAAACTAAACACTTCACAACTGTATGATATCTAATGATTAAATTCAAGATTTACGGAAGTGTTGAAAATAAATTTAAAAAGAAACATCGGGCATGGGTTTCAAATGAAGACAATCAAAATCAAGTAATGCTGTCGGTAGTAGAAAAGCCAAAAGATTCACTTTGGAAAAGATCAGATTTATTTAATGTGAGTAAAACTACAGTGCCGAAAAATTTTAAGATCAAATAAATGTAAACCATACAAACCCCAATTTACCTTTACTTTAAAAGCAGGAGATTTTGAAAGAAGATTTGAATTTTATGCTTGGTTTCAAGGAGAGTTGAAAAATAACAGGTTTATGGCAAGACAAATACTTTTTTCTGACGAAGCGATATTTACATCTAATAGGACAGTAAGTTCTCAAAACTATCGCTGGTGGAGTGCTGTTAATCCTAACTTCAATATCCAAATTCGAAATACTCGTTTAAATCCAATTTATGGTGTGGAATTTTTAAAGATAGAGTAGTTGGACCATTCTTTTTTCGAAATAATATGAATGCTGAACGTTATCTAGAATTTTTAAATAATGAGTTCCCTGATTTTCTTAATCACCTACCAACAATTGAAAGACCTAACACATATGGTACCAACATGATGGTGCAACATGTCACAATACGAGAAATGTTCGAGATTATCTCCTCCAGTAGAATAATAGGGAGGTATGTGCAGTTTACTTGGTCCCCAAGGTCTCCGAATATCACCCCTCTAGACTTTTTTTTTTATGTTGCTACTTAAAAGAAAAGGTTTATCTTAAAAGGTCATTTCAAGATGTTGAACATCTTGAGAGAGTCATTAGGGAAACAAGTGGAGCTATAACTCCTGACGTAATTAGAGATGTAATAGAAGATTTTTGTTGAAGAATAATCACTTCTTTGAAAAGGAACTGCGGATACATTGAAGCACTTGTGCAATCCATATGTTTTGTTATTATGTAGTAATTAAGCAATGTTACAATTTCAAAATAAATCGATATTAACACAAATTTATTTTGGACGTAATTGTTGCAAAGCAGATAAAAAGGTTATCAAATTTTTAACAAAAATATGATACAATCAAAATCATTGTGGCAGTAATTAATTTCGTTTTCCTTTATTCAATAAATAATCCAACAATTACTGACGTGTTTACTGGAGTCTTTTTGAATTTTTAACTAGGAAGGCCACAAATCTAAACGTGAGCATAATTTTTTAGTTCCTATTAACATTTTCAATTAATATTTTGCTCTGTATTTAAATTTAAACACAGTTTAAGCATTATTATAAATCATTATTTTTTATTTTCCCTGTATACCATCAAATATTTTAAACTTTTGATGCAGAACTTTTTATCAGGAATACATTTTTTTGTAATATGTAATATAAACTTTTCCTAAAATTGTATAAAACTTTTTGGGACATACTGTATGTATATATACTGGATACTGGAATGCAAACCAACAACAGAAGGAAAATTAAGATGTTCATCAGAAAGTGCAATAATTAAGTTATTCTAAGCTATATAAAAGTATACTTACAAAATTGTAACAGTTTTTTCTCCAATTAAGTATATAGGTGAAATATTTCACTAACCAGGTAGCGACATAATCATACAAAACACATTTGGAGAATTACAGCAGTCTTTAGAGGTAAAATAATACCTTGATTCAAAAATAAAAAAAACAGGAACTAGAGCCTAAAGATCTTTAATTGCTCATCTCTATTTCCTCACGACGGCGTTTCCAATAGTTAATCTTCAGTTGTCTGTTACCACCTGTTATTGTCCTTCCTGTATATATATATATATATATATATATATATATACAATAGAGGTTTTCACGGATGGTGGAATGTAATACATTAAAATTCCGGGTTTCAATCCGTTCGTCTAACGATGAACTTGCAAGACTTTTCGCCAAAATCTCATGTGACATTTTCAAGTGCTCTTTCTGCTGCAGCTGCTTGATACTGTGATCTTACTGCTGCGAGGGACAGCAGCAGCAAGATCACAGTATCAAGCAGCAGCAGCAATAGCACTTGAACATATCAAATGAGATTTTGGCGAAACGTCGTGTAAATTCATTGTTAGACAAACGGATTGAAACCCGCAACTTTAATGTATTATATATACATATATATATATATATATATATATATATATATATATATATATATATATATATATATATATATATATATATATATATATATATATATATATATATATATATATATATATATATATATTATATATATATATATATATATACATATATATATATATATATATATATATATATATATATATATATATATATATATATATATATATATATATACATATATATATATATATATATATATATATATATATATATATATATATGATATATGCAAAGCAACCCCTCCAACACCTTTCTCCCCTTAAACCCTTTATAACTTTGACTATAAATAACTAATAGTTAAAGCCGAAAACCGAGAAAAATTCCCATAATAATACATAGACTGAAAAGTTTTTGATCTAGCTACTTAAAACACATTTATTTGCAAAATTCGACTTTATTCGTCAATATACGAGGCTGGTTTGAAAAGTCCGTGCAAAAATAAAAACTACTTATGTGTTTGGGGTAAACCTTTTTTATTTTTCGACATAGTCACCTTTTAGGCTTATACACTTCGTCCAACGATGTTCTAGTTTGTTGATCCCTTCCGAATAATAGGATTTGTCCAAGTCTGCAAAATATCCATTTAGTGTCTGCAATCACCTCCTCGTTTGAATAAAATCTTTGTCCCGCCAGCCATTTCTTCAAATTGGGGAACAAATAGTAGTCCGAGGGAGCCAAGTCTGGAGAATAGGGGGGATGTGAAACGAGTTGGAATCCTATTTTCCATTAATTTTGCGACCACAACTGCTGAGGTGTGTGCTGGTGCGTTGTCGTGATGGAAAAAGACTTTCTTGTGGGCCAATAGCGGGCGTTTTTCTTGCAGCTCGGTTTTCAAACGGTCCAATAACGATGAATAATATTCACCTGTAATAGTTTTACCCTTTTCCCAGATAGTCGATAAGGATTATCCCTTGCGAATCCCAAAGACAGTCGCCATAACCTTTCCGGCCGAAGGAACGGTCTTCGCCTTTTTTTGGTGCAGATTCCCCCTTGGTAACCCATTGTTTAGATTGTTGTTTGGTCTTAGGAGTATAGTAATGTATCCATGTTTCATCCACAGTGACGAAACGACGCTTAAAGTCCTCCGGATTCTTCTGGAACAGCTGCAAACCATCCTTGCAACACTTCACACGATTCCGTTTTTGGTCAAGCTTTCTCATGTCCAAATGTTTATGCAAAATATTATATGTACCCGTTCAGTCGAGATGCCCACAGCACTAGCAATCTCACGCACCTTAACTCTTCTGTCATCCATCACCATATCATGGATTTGATCAATGATTTCTGGAGTCGTAACCTTCACAGACCGTCCAGAACGTTCAGCGTCACTTGTGCCCATATGGCCAGTCCGAAAATTTTCAAACCACTTATAAACTGTTCTAATCGAAGCTGCAGAGTCACCATAATGTTTATCAAGCTTCTCTTTTTAGTCTCCTGAGGCGTTTTGCCTTTCATAAAGTAATGTTTAATCACCACACGAAATTCTTTTTCGTCCATTTCTTGAAAATCACTCGACTTCCTTGATTCACACGAATGCCAAACACAAAAGAAATAGACCAATATGGCTGAAACTTGGTGTGCGTTTATTCAAGAGATGCTACTAACTAAACATGACCTCGATACGCGCCGGTGGTGTCATCTCTCGGACTTTGCACGGATTTTTCAAACCAGCCTCGTAGTCTCCTTCAAGAGCGATACAATCAGTCCAACGCTTCTCTAACATTTCTATACCTTTCCCGCGAGCATTTTTTTGAGATCTGCGAATAGATAATAGTCGCTGGGGGCCAAACCTGGAGAATATGGTGGATGAAGAAGCAATTCAAACTTCAATTGATGCAATTTTGCTATTGTAATCGTTGACTTGTGACACGGTGCATTGTCTTGATGAAAGGGCACTTTTTCTTGTTCATTTGGGGCCGTTTCTTTGCGATTTCTGTCTTCAAACGCGCCAATAACTTTTAGCTATTGATGGTTTCTCCCTTCTCAGAATAGTCGAACATTATTCCATGCGCGTCCCAAAATACAGAGGACAAAACTTTCCCAGCCGACAGTTCTGTCTTTGTTGCTTCGGGCGGTTTTCACTGGCTGCTATCCACTCAGTTAACTGCCGATTTGATTCCAGTGTGTAGTGTTTCATCCATTGCCATATATCGCATGAAAAAATCTTTTTTATTGCGCTTAAACAGGTCCAAACAGCGCTCAGAATATCATCAACACGTTGTTGTTTTTGGTCCACTGTGAGCAAATGCGGTACCCATTTCGAATAGAGCTTTCTCATGCCCAAATGTTCATGTAAAATATGACCAACACGTTCTTTTGATATCTTTAGGGTGTCAGCTATCTTACGCAATTTCACTTTACAGTCATCGAAAACAATTTTGTGTTTTTTTTTTATGTTTTGCGGTGTAGCCTCGTAATTTGGGCGTCCAGAGAGTTCAGCATCATTTGTATTTGCACGATCGCCTTTAAATTCAGCGTACTAGTAAATGATGAGTCATTTTCCAGGGACAGAGTCCCCGCAACACTTATCAAGCCATTGTTTTGCTTGAACGATATTTTTTCCCATTAAAAAACAGCGTTTAATCAACACACGCAATTCGATTTTTTCCATTGTTTTTAAAATATTAAAAGTAGCGTCCCTAAAACCACTGTAACTTGTAAACTAATCGTCGAAATGTCATGAAATTTTGACACGTATCGTTGGAGGAATCAAATGGATTTTTTTGAAAAGGGCGACATCTATGTCAGACCAAGAACTTTTCAGCCTACGTGTTAATATTAAAAATATACAAAATTTATCAACTGCCACCTCTTTCAACCCCTTTCAACCCCTCTCCATGAAGCAATGTCGTTTAAAAATTGCAGATTTTATTCTCACTTCAAACGCTATATTTTAAAGGGTTTTTTATACAATATTTTTCAACATAATAACTATTAACGATAAAAATTATGTTTTGATACGTACCAATATTACATCGTTAATGCTTTAACAGACGAAGAAATTTTTTCCAAAGATATATAAATGAACTTAAGTGAACATCTGTATCTAACTGTTCAGCAATTGTTACCTACTTTAATCGAATACTTGAAAATATATAAAAAATCATTTTGATCTTACATATTACCAAGTTCTGTTATTCCAAAGAATATTATCATTCGATCCAATTTAAGTTAAAAAGCCCATTTGCACTATAATGACCCCCTAAGCACAAGTTTCTCATCAAACGAAACTGTGTATAATACCAAAATGACATGGTTTCTGTCTACCCCGCTAATGTCATTTAATTTACGGCATATGTTTAGCCGACATTTCCACATACAGACCGGTAATAATGGTCTCCCATTTTTCGAAATGATATTTAATCGTCGAGTTCAAACGACTAAAGTGACCATTATAGTCCCAAGGAAATGATATAAAATTATTTCTTCTTTAAAAGCAACAAAACCGCAAAAAATGTGTCTCCGATAGCATCTTTCGGATGTGTTGGCGTTAGCAACCTGAATTGTGGTTCTCGATCTAATAGAGTTTAATGGCTAGTTTTGAATTTTTTTATTGTTAGCTTTTAGTTTTATTTAATGGGATAGCCTAGGTTTTATTTAATACAGTTCTCCAATTTGTAAAATTTTTTTCAATATTTCTTTTTACCCTCTCATACAATAATCTTTTTTATTATATGATGGTCTAAGAAAGATAGATAATAAAAATAATTTTTACTTTTGATTCGATATAATTTAATTGAATGGCTAAAAAGGTCTCATTTTTTTTAAATTAAACATATATAGGGTGCAGCAAAATAACGGACCAACGACTGTATGTACGTTAAATATATGTTAGAGCGTAAAGATTCACGGAACACACAAAAAAAAAAAAGTTTATCCTTTTAGGTTTGGGAATATATCCGTTGATCTCTGTTGTTCGCAGACGTTACGCCAAGCTCTCGTTTGGTATTATCGTTGATTATTATTCGGTAGTTGACTATAACTATATATGTATATATATATATATATATATATATATATATATATATATATATATATATATATATATATATGTATACAGTACAATCCCGATTATCCGAAATAAACTGTCAAAAAGCAAATTGTATTCCCATTAAACGAAAAAATCCCCATTATTCGAAACAGACGATGAGTGGTTTCCTGAACGCGTCGGGGACTCCCCGACGTCTAGAATTTCACCGCTGTCTATGTTTTGGTTAGTCGACGAGTATTATAAGTTACTCATTACGTCTATTATTATAGCAGAGGTAAGTTTCGTTTTAATAGATATTTTACGAAATGGAGCGTCATAATAATAAGCGTAAAAGTGTTGTTATTACCTTAAAAGAGAAAATTGAAGCAATTCAACGTTTAGATAATGGTGAACTTCTTAAAAATATAGCGAAGGATTTAGGTGTAGCCGTGAGTACTGTTTCAGAGTGGAGAAAAAAAATCACGAAAAACTTGAAAAAATGGTGTAGTGTTTTGTCATCGCCCACACAGGCACGAAAAAGTATGAAAAGCGGTGAATATCAAAAAGTGGATGATTCTTTATTTTTATGGTTTACACAGAATCGAGAACGTGGAAACCAATTTCAAATAACAGTGAGTTTAAAATATAAGGCCGAATATTGAAGCGCCTGTAAAGCGAAGAGACAGGTGGAAAAAAAGACATGGTGTACGTCAACTGAAAGTTTGTGAAGAAAGATTGTCGGCTGATGTATCTGCTGCAAAAAAATTTGCAGAGAATTTTGAGCAGCTTATGAAAGAATATGGTTTACAACCAGACCAAATCTATAATTGTGATGAAATAGGCTTGAACTACAAAATGTTGCCGACAAATACCTTAGCTTTTTAAACGGAAGCTGGAGCACCTGGTTACAAACGTAGCAAAGAACATATTACTGTTCTTGCATGCAGTAATGCTTCTTTAAGACACAAACTCCCATTATTATGTATTGGTAAGTCAGCAAATCCACGAACCGTTAAGAATATGTCGTCGCAATGCTTTTCCTGTTTTGTATAAAAATCAAAACAATGACTGGATAAACTCGACTCTATTTAAAGACTGGTTTTTTGGAGATTTCGTTCCCAAAGTGTAACTTTTTTAAAAGAACATGAATATCCTAGAAAATGTTTTCTGTTACTAGATAACGCCCCCACTCACCCAAGTGCGGAGCAACTTGAAAGTGGGGAAATAAAAGCAATGTTTTGCCTCCTGCTGTAACTTCTCTCATTCAGCCTATGGATCAGGGTGTACTGGAAAATTTAAAACGCAATTACAGGCGTTTGTTATTGGAGCATATTTTAGAAGAAGTAGATGAAGGTAGCAATCTTACTGATTGTCTAAAAAAGATAAATTTTAAAAATGTTATATATTGGATAGCTTCAGCCTGGAATCAAGTAAAGAGTAGTACTCTGGAAAAATCTTGGTCAAAATTGATTCCACAAGAGGAGCGACATTACTCAGAGGCAGAAACAAAAGATAACGAAAGTTTACATCAAATTATTAAAGTTAAGAATGAAACTGTTTTATTTTCGATTTTCCGTACATATACATAAAATAAGTAAACTAATTGTTCTATTCTTTGTTTTAATAAATGTACGTAATAGCATATCGTATAAATGCTTTTAAGTCATGTTGTATTCATTCTAAACTTTTATTTTATAAAAAAAATTCGGATTAACCGAAATTTCGATTATCTGAAATCACTTTGGTCCATATTAGTTCGGATAATCGAGATTCTACTGTATATATGACAATAGAGGTTTTCACGGATGGTGGAATGTAATACATTAAAATTCCCGGTTTCAATCCGCTCGTGTAAAAATGAATTTGCACGACGTTTCGCCAAAATCTCATTTGGCATTTTCAAGTGCTCTTGCTGCTGCTGTTACTCGATACTGTGATCTTGCTGCTGCTGCTACTAGACACAGTGATCTTGCTGCTGCTGCCGCTCGAAGCTAACTCCCAGTCCAAAATGTTTTTTTCTACCTCCATGCATATGCATATGTAAAACTCTACTATATCTAAAACAAAAGAATCTCTGATTATCATATTTATTCTAGACGAAATTTGTTATGGAAAGTTTATCTAAAAAAAAAAATTGAAAAATCCCCTACCGGCAAAATTATGTTTAATAAGTTTGCTAATATCGGGTCTTCCATTAAGGACTTGACAACTTTCTTTTGAAATAAAACGCAACCCATTTGAGACATTTCGAAAATTTTACTATCGGCTTGAAGTACAATCAAAACATTTATGTATGGAATTCGACTTCATTCATATGTCCACCACGGGCACGTTTGCAGCGGTCGATTCGTTGAACCCAATTTTCGATGACTCGGCCACACATTTCGACGAAAACGGCCGCTATCTCTCTTTCAATATTGGCTCTGAGCTCCTCTAACGACGCAGGCTTGTTAGCATAGACCAATGATTTAACGTACCCCCATAAAAAGAAGTCTAGAGGTGTTAAATCACACGATCTAGGCGGCCATTCGACGGGACCATTTCTCGATATAACACGTTCACCGAATTTAGATTGCAGTAAGTCGATTGTTACACCCGCTGTGTGGCTTGTGGCGCCGTCTTGTTGAAACCACATATCATTAATGTCTAGCCCATGCAATTGATCAATGAAATAACGTTGCAACATGCCTCTGTAGCGATCTCCATTGACTGTAACGTGACGGTTATTTTCATCAACGAAAAAGAACGGCCCAATGACACCACCGGCATGAAAACCGCACCAAACAGTAATTTTTTGTGGATGAAGTGATGTTTCTTCAAGCACATGAGGGTTTCCACCTGACCAATAACGCATATTCTGTTTGTTGACGAAGCCGTTTATCCAAAAATGCGCTTCATCACTAAAGATGATTTTGCGATGAAATTGGTCATCTTCTTCCAACATTTCTAGAGCCCAATTCGAGAACGTACGTCGCTTCATATGATCGAGTGGCTTTAGTTCTTGAGTTAACTTTAACTTATAAGGGTGCAGGCCAAGATCCTTTCGCAAAAATAGTGTGGTCGAGCGATGTTTTTGAGAACGCCGTGAAATCGACTGTTGTTCATTTGAGATGGACGCTTGAACGGCACTTCGACCAACCCGTTGTCTCACTGACACAGGAACATCCAGCAGCGAATATGTTAACTCAAATTTTTTCACTAGACTATGAATTGCTTGTCTACTGGGACGAGAATTACGACCAAAAATTGGCGTTAACGCTCTTAAAGTTGCAGTCACCGACTCCAAATTTTGGTAGTAAATTTTAATTATTTGTAAATGTTGTTCGTTCGTGTACTTCACCATGATGAAAATTTTGACTTTACTGAATGTTTTGACGTTGACAGTTCGGTGATTGGCTTAAGGGTGCGTTCACAGTGAAATTTCAAAGTTGTCAAGTCCCAAATGGAAGACCCTTTATATATAAAATCACAAAGTTTTGATGAATTGGTAAAACAGTTGCAAGATTTTTTTTATTAAAAAAATGCTATTATTTTGTAAAAGAATGTCTATCGACGAATGTCTTATTAATAGTCATGTTGCTCGTTTTTACTCAGTAAAATATAATAATAATTATTATATACATATATATATATATATATATATATATATATATATATATATATGGTTAAAAAAAAAAAACTACATTGTGTTAATTCACATACGTATCAGATTAGCACATAAATTTTAGTTTATTTTATGACGATCTATACATTTTACTGTTGAAATACAAATTAAAATCCATCTATCTGTTTATATATATATATATATATATATATATATATATATATATATATATATATATATATATATATATATACATCTTTCGACGAAGCTTCGGAATGGACTGATGCTTTTACTAAACGACGTAGAGAAAAGTTCCTTCTAGTGATTTTTTGTTGAATCGCTAGAATCGGTTCTACCAAAAATGAATTATCGCGGACACGTTCTTACTTTGACAGACTGTAAGAGCCCCCGCAGACTACAGACTTTCTGTCGGCCGATAGTTTGGTTGGTCTCTTAATAAGTATGAAGATGTATGCAAGTCCGCATATTAGAACGATTTGTTATCGGCCTATAAATAAGTTTGATGGGCTATACGATTGCCTTCAAACTAAACAATCGGCAAACTATCGACTAACTGCTAAATCAGTATGGCTACCATAGGTAGCGCGCACACTACCGATTGTTTAGTCGACGGACTCGGCCGATACCTAATAGGTCAGTCAGTTCGCTCCCTGCTTTGATGTGGAAAGGGTGTGCGAATTTGTCATAATGGCTTCGCTCAATTCTACTCCATCGCTGCTTGTGGAAACATCTATCCTAAAATTGATAGAAGAAGTAGAAAAAAGACCCCCACTTTATGAAAAAAATTTAAAAGAGTACTCATATGTCAATTTAAAGAAAAAACTGTGGGAGGAAGTGTGTGAAGTAGTTGTTGCCAATTCGAATTGCCTAGGTACCGAGGATAAAACAAAACAAAATATGTATCGATACAATATGTGTATTTTCTTTATTTACGTATAATTAAATCATTACTACACTTTGTTATATTGACCCGGAACTGCGCCTCCAGAAGAAATAAAGTATGATGTCATGTACTGCCGCACGTTATCCATACTGTTTCTTCCTCGATTGTTTTCATTTATCGTTAAGTTATTCATGGGAAAACTGTAGAGAGTATCTGTGAATTTTACTCCTTCTTTGATTCTTACATAATTATGAGGAACACAGGAAGCTTTAATAATTCGAACAAAAAAAATTAGGTTTACATCAATTGGGCGGTGAAAAATACGCCATTTGTTAGTGAGGATGCCGAAAGTACATTCAACCACGCTTTGAGCCCTTGTATGTCTATAGTTGAAAATTCGCTTGGTGTAGTTTAAATTTCTTTTTGCGTAAGGATGTAATATTTGATTTCCAAGTCCAAATGTTTCATCACCTACGACAGAGAATGGAATAACATTTCCGTCATCATCATTGGGCAAATGCCTTCCGGAGGGAATATTTAATCGGTTCTCGGAAAGCAGTTTGCTCATTTGAGATGTTTTAAAGATTTCTGAATCACTAGCTGTTCCATAAGAACCAACATCTATGTATACAAATTTATAATCTGCATCTGTCCAAGCCATTAAAACGCAAGTTTTTTGTAGTCAAAATATGAATATCCGGAATGTTCTGGTTGTATCATCCGTATACGCTTGCCATCTAGCGCTCCAATGAAGTTTGTGCGACTATAGAATTCGTCTGCAATTTTTATCCAGTCATCTTCTTGTTTAGTTGCCATATACAAGGGTTGAAGTATGTTCCATATTTGCTCACATGTAGTTTTTGTAGTATCTCGTACTGTAGAAGCTCCCATCAGATAATCAAAAGACAACGAATTGAAGATAGCTCCGGTAACCAGATATCTGAAAATTATTAATTAAGAATAATAATAAAGAATTATTATTTAATTATTAATTATGTTATTATTTTTTCAGGTCACGATGTGCAAAAAAGATGAGTTGCTTTCGTCGAGAATTGAACGCACAAAACAACACAAAGTCGGGACAAGCTGCAACCAAGAGGCGCAAATATATCTACTTTGAGCAATTATTATTACTATTTCCATGCATGGAAAATCGACCAACGGAAGCTAACCTAGAAGAGGATGAATCTCAAGAAAATGATGATGATGATGACGAATCTGGTCCTTCCACTTCCATACCTATTCGTCAGCGGAAGAAGAGGACTGTGCCAAAGCAAACTAATTTGGATGAAGCATTATTAAAAGCCTTGAATGAGGCTAATACTATTGATGAAGATACCAATTTCGCTTTATCTCTTGTCCCTTCACTCCAGAATTTGAACGTAAGGGAAAAACTTGATGCTAAGATTGGTATTCTTAACATTTTTAAACAGACTATAAGACTAGTCAGGCGTGTTCAGCTTACTTCTCAGCCAACATCTAGCACCCAATACTCTCGGTTTCTCTTCTTGGTCCTTCTCCTCCGTTGTATTAAAGCAATAATAACATTTCTGGACAATATTGTAGGTTTCATTATGCGACCGTTCTCTAAAGCTGCTTACCAACTAGCAAATCGTTCGAGAGCAGTTGGCCGACTGTTGTATGGTCTGCGCACTCGCCACCAACCCGACTGTTTGGTTGACCTAGTATGCGCGCTAGCAGCCCAACCCGACTAAACTATCCTCCGACAAAATGTCTGTAGTCTGCAGGGGTCTAAATAATTATGCTTAAAATTTGTTCATTAGAAACTCGTAAAACCACTAGAAAATTTGTGGATAAAATATTAAAATCTTTATTTTACGAAATGATAAATTTTTTTATTAAATGAAAAAGGTGATGGTAATACATTATTCGAAAGTTATTCGGAAGTTATTACGGCAATGGAATGATATTCATTACAGACATATCGATGGAAGAGGAAAAAGGTGGACATTATTCGGAAGTTTTCGCGTTCTAGTAATCAAACTGATACGTGAAAAAAATGTAAAAAATCCGGATCGTAATTTTTCCACGAATACAATTGTTCCTTATCGAAAAAAGCATAAAGTAAGCCAATAATCACCTGATGTCTTATCAATTATTAAAATAAAAGCTTTTACGAGGGAACAACCTATAACAACTGACCACTTTAAGCCATTAAAAATACTGCTATATAATTTTATTAACACATTTTTATTACATTCTCGTTTAGCCTTTGCAATGTTTTCCTGTCCTTTTATCTTCTTAATGTCTTTCACACCACTAGTCATCAAAATGACAAAGCACTTTACTAATTTCCCAACCTTTATGTCTGATACTACAGATAGATAAAATTCTGACCTCAAGCAAATTGCAGAGGAGAATGATCGTTGTTCGGTTAAGTGCTTGTGAATGTTGGTCCAGTCGCCTACACTAAAGTCGGCGCCTAAGACCTACAGGTGCCTCGAGCTTGTCACCACCCTCGATCGAAATTACAAGTCCACCAGTACTATTAAAACCCGAAGAATAAAAACGACCGGTTCATTCAGAAAACGAAGTTTTGTCTACCTGAGTGAGCCCTCAGGGTAAATGTAATTTATAGGGTCAACGCAAATTAGTTGAGTTTGTATTAAAGGATTTTTTGTAGCATTTATTTTTTGACCGCGAGTATAATTTTAATTTGAATGAATGGAAGCTCATTGAATCACTGGACCTTCGTGATTACAAGGTTGTTCTGAAGAAAATATTTCCGACAAAATGTGAATAAATAATTAGAAGATTGAATTAAATATTCCAAAATTTATACTTAAAAATCGGTTCAGTTTTTAAAACTTTAATCTATAACATATATATATATATATATATATATATATATATATATATATATATATATTATATATATATATATATATATATACTCGTATGTATATATATATATATATATATATATATATATATATATATATATATATATATATATATATATATATATATATAATGCAACGTCTCTCTGTCTGTCTGTCCGTTAGTGCGCTTATCACTGGAGAACCACTTATCCGATTTACGTACTTTTTTTTAAAAAACATACATATGTTCTCTGGCCAGGTTATAGGCTATATTTTATTAAATACGATGGTAGGATACAACGATTTGTATTAAGTACGCATACCTATTACTCCATCGAAAGCTGACACAGTAGCTTTCGAGCCGACAGAGTTTTAAGAGTTGACATGGTCAACGCTTAAAAGCAGGTAGCGCTTTTCGAGGGATCCTCCTCAGGCATATTTAATTATTGTAAAGCAACTGAAAATAGACAGAAGTCCATATTCCAGCAGTTTACTATCTGTTCTCTTGTTCGTCAAATCCATCCTGAGACGCGTTTCGCCGTATCACGGCTCGTCGTAACAGTATGCGTACTTAATACAATTCGTTGTATCCTACCATCGTATTCCGTAACTTCTGGGATAAGTACCAGTAGATTCCGTTCTCTTGTTTGTCAATCCTAGCCTTTCAAAGGCTGCTGTCCACTCAGCTGACCGCTGATTTGATTAAGGTGAGTAGTGGTGGATCTATGTTTCATCCATTGTCACATATCGCATGAAAAAATCCTTTTTATTACACTTAAACAACGCTCATAATCATCAACACGTTGTTGTTTTTGGTACACTGTGAGCAAACGCGGTACCCATTTCGAACAAAGCTTTCTCATGCCCAAGAGTCCACGCAAAATATGACCAGCATGTTCTTTTGATATCTATGCAGCTATCGCAAGCAATTTCACTTTACGAGCATCCAAAACAATTTTGTGGATTTTTTTTATGTTTTCCGGTGTAACCACCTCATTTGGGCGTCCACAGCGTTCAACATCATTTGTATCTGTACGACCGCGTTTATATTCGGCATACCGGTAAATGATGAGTGATTTTCCAGGGACAGAGTCCCTGTAACGTTTATCAAGCCATTGCTTTGCTTGAGCGGTATTTTTTCCAATCAAAAAACAGAGTTTAATCAACACACAAAATTCGATTTTTTCCATTGTTTTGAAAATATTAAAAGTAGCGTCACTAAAATCACTGCAACTTGTAAACTAATCGTTGAAATGACACGTATCGTTTGAAGGTACTTCTTAAAAATCATATGTATTTTTTGAAGAGGGCCCAAAAACTTTTCAGCCTACGTGTTATATGGGAATAAGGACTATCCGTAGAGTTATACACGGTTTTAGACGGAAGCTAAAAAAATAGAGAAAATATATAGTTTAAAAATTTATATTTTTGATATATGGTATTTACAGTAACTCAATAATACAGTAAGAATGTAGAAAAAATATAAAGACTTATCGAGCAAGGCCGAGTAAGCTTTTGCCCTCGCAACAAAAGTACGAGCACCTAAGAATAATGGAAACCCGGGCACGCCATCTATGAATCACCAAACTAAGACATGCAATGTTTCGTTCAGTATCAGAACTCGTCAGCTAAGTGAAGAACCGTAACCGTCGAAGAGATTTAAGAAGCACACAATCATTGGTAAAGTAAATCCCAAGATATAAGATCCTGCCTTTTTGCTTTTTCAATGGGGCAATAAACGACCCTATTAAGGTTTTGTGCTTAGTCGCCAGGTATTACGATAAACGTATTTTTTTTTTACCAGCTTTGTGTAATGCCCTCATTTGCACCTGCAATCATATTGGATCTATTTTTAACTATATATTTACTATCTGGCAACCAGGTTTGGAGTCCTTTAAGTATTCGATAATATAGGCTTAATGACACAGGTCACCATTAAGATTCGAAAGATACTTTTTATTATTTTTAGTTTTACTTACAACGTAACGGTTCTATTTTAATTATGTGGCGACTGTGGGAAAATTGCAATAGTGGCTATCGCAAGAGAAAACATTTATCACTTGACGTTAAACAAATATTGAAAAATGTTTACGACAGTGTGCTAAAAAGAAATTTGAATAAACAAAGTGCTTTGCTAGAAACCAGAGAACTAACAAAAATCCCAATTTCTACGATTAAGGGTATTGTAGGAAAACCATCACTCAGGAACAGGAAAAAATGGAAAGATTTTCAAATGCATCATGTAGACGATTGTGAAAAAAGACGTCATCAGGAGAAAAATATATTCTATGTATGAAGAGCAATTGGTGCCGACACGTTCCGAAAAATCAACGAAAGGCAAGTAGTGATGGAATCACAAAGATTACGAATCTTGCGACATACTTATTTACAAGAAATTAAAAAGTATCGATCAGAGAATTGGCCAAGAATTTACCTTGACGAAACATGGTTCGATACCATGACACTGTGCAAAAAGGGTGGGTTGACAGCAGTACAAAATGTCAGACTAACGCACCTTCAAATAAAGGTAAGCTAAAACCAGTTTGCATTCTGGATTTGAAAAGGGCTGGGTTTCAAATTGTCTAGTATTATTTGCAAAAAACATAAAATATTATAGTTTGGACTATCACGAAGACACTACCGCAGAACTTTTTGAAAATTGGTTTCAAAATTCTCTTTTGCCAAATGTTCCCGAACAGAGTGTTATAGTTATGGACAATGCAAGTTATCATAGTCGCCTACTAAATAAGGTTCCTAGTGCAGCAAACACAAAATCGGAAAATGACATTTATTTTGACTTTAGTTATAAAAAAAGTGATCTTTTGGAAGTTTTGAAAGACTATAAATTGAAAAAGAAATATGTTTGTGATAGTATGACTGAGAAAATGGGACACACTGTTTTGAGGCTTCCTCCGTATTATTGTGTGTTTAACCCGGTTGAACAGATTTGGCATCAAGTTAAATCAAAAATAAGGACACAAAATGTTTCTCTTACTTTTAGCGTGTCGGTGGTTGAATTAGTAAAAAATGTTATAAATGATATACCTTGTGAAAGCTGGAAGAATTCCATTCAGCAAAGTTGAAGATCCATATATTTATGTAAATAATATAAAGCCACTGATAATTACCTCAGCTGATGACAGTGATAGTGAAACCGAATTAGGCTTAAGTTAAAATATATATTTATTTATACAGTATGTCCCCTCTTGTAAACCCCATTCATTCAAACTGTATATTTGTACTAATTATCCATTTGTTTTTACATGCATCTATAAATAAATATCTCCAAAAACATTTATAATTTTATTTTTTGCATTAATGAATAAAATTCTTTAAGTTCATTTCTGCAACCTATCATAAACAAAAGGTCAGAATTTTTATATTGCCCACTTAAAGCGGCAAAAATCAGGATCTTATATTTTGGGACAGGCTATACTAGTAGCCATCAAACTTCAGCCCCATGAATCGCCAAAAATTTTAATCCACGAGCAAGGCGCTGTTACGGTTGTGTTATTGTAAATTCACACCTAAACATAGTATTAAAAATAGTAATGAATTGATAGCAAAAATTCATCCGTTAATTATACCAAGTAACTTCAGACTTATATCGTTTGATATACAAAATTTTTTCCTAGTATACCATCATCAGACGCTATAATTATGGTTCAAAGATTACTCAATAAAAATAATATTAACACAATAATTAAACAAGAAATATTAAACATCTTGACATTGTATTTAAATCAGAATTATTTCGAATTTGACGATAAGATTTATATAAGTAAGAAAGGTTTAATAATGGGAAACCCTCTTAATCCAATTTTATCTGAAATTTTCATGGACCATCTAGAAGAACAAATCAGTAATTCTCATTTTTTTTTTAAATTCTGTTATTGGTACCGGTATGTAGATGACATATTGATATGCTTTACCGGCACAAATCGACAATTAAAACTATTTCTAGATTATATTAACCAAGTTCATAATAATATTACTTTTACAACAGAAATAGAAACAAATAAATCGATTAGTTTCCTAGATCTAAAATTATCAAACAAAATGAATAAACATGATTTTAAAATCTTCCATAAACCAACATACTCAGATATAACTATACACGCTAATTCTAACCCTCCGTTCACACATAAATACACCATTAACGGAAGACAATTTTCGGAAAGAATTAAATATTATAAAACAAATTAGTATAAACAATGGGTACAGGAGTGACTTTGTAGATATCATTTTAATGACAAAAAAAAATATAAAAAAGCAATAGGACTGGTGTACCCGTATAAACAAATAAACAAAGATAAATTTCATATACTTACTTATACCGGTAAATTGACTAATAAAATTCAAAAATTTTTTCCATAAAAATCATGTAAACATTGCTTTCTGTCCCAATAACACATTAGCTCGACATATTAAAAATAATAAAAGTAAAACAAAAAAAGAAACTAAACAGGGGTTTACGAATTATTCGGTGGCACTTGCAATGAAACCTATATAGGACAAACAGGCAGATCTTTTTTAAAAAAAATAAAGGAACATAAACAAAGCTATAAAATGAAAAATAACAGATCTCACTACACATTTAACAGACGAAAATCATACGTTCAATGAAGATTTCAGAATTTTGCATAATGAAAAGAAAGGGAAATTACTGAATTGTTTAGAACAGGTAGAAATTAACCAGAAAAAATCCTCAGGTTTATTACTCAACGGTCAATTAGATGGGGGAGGATCTCCTTTATTGAACTTATTTTAGGTATTAAGGTAGATATTGTTAATAAATTTAGTACTTGTAACTAGGTAAATTATATATTCTGTAACATACTTTGTAGTTAATTTACATCTTGCTCCAGAAGAAGACACAGTGTGTCGAAACAATTGTTATCAATAATTAATAAACATAGGTGGTGATCTTAAACAGCTGTTTAAATTTTATTCATAGTTAAAACGATTGTGTTGCCTCAACCCGAGATCCCCGAATCAGTGCCCTACCTAAAATCCTCTCTTTTTACTGAAGTTTTAAAGCTTTGACTCATTTCCACATCCTTAAATAAAACTAACAAATGGAGAGAGGAGAATTCTAACAAAAGGATCTTCTATTCCAATGGAACTGTAAGACCTAAATCCTTCCGTAAAGCAATTTAAAACATTTTCTCTTTAAAAATAGGGACAAGCTTTTGTCAATCTACAAAGGCGGGTGGGGTAGGGTAGCATATGTTCTACTGGAAACCTTAGATATGTCACAACTTTTAGCCCAAGTCACACTCAGTTCAACACTACAGAACCTCCCGAGCAGTTGCAGTTAATGTATCCAAGGCATTTGTCCGTATTTAATATGACTAAGCTGCACTTCTATGCTATATCTGAATACGTTTTTGCATGACTTTCGAGTTATCTAAGAAACCTTTTTGCAAGGGGGGCAGTTGACTAAACGTTAGGCTGGACTGGATGATCTTTTTTGCACTCACTGTGTTATTTTTACTATTTATCGGGTGTTATTTGTGCGAAACCTGAAATATAAATCTCAGCTAAACAAATATAACTCAGAGTGTAAATTTAAAACTGTTTTCCATGTCTTCGTGCTTCCCTGTCTGTTACTTCAAGCCTTCTCGTTTGTTACTTCGCGCCTTCCTAAGGGGTCGCGCACAGCAGGTTACGAAACACTCTTTAGGCTATCAAAAAGGTCACCGAGATGCCCCTAAAATAGACTCCATTAAATTTATACACCAACGATATTTATACTCTATCCAATCCGCAATACAAAATGGGAACCCAGTTTCACTATCTGTAATTTTGATAAATACCAATCCACCATACTGAAATCCTAATAATATACCTTACGAAATCCGTATCAGTTTAATCTTCGAATATAACAAATTGGTTTGGAATATCACGTAAAAGAATTAAATACAGCATTCAAGCATCCTTTTACTTATCTCATTCGAACTATAACTTTAATGTTCATCTGTTCCAATCGGTCAAACATTTGTTGAATTAGGATTGGATGAAAATGAGGAAAATAACTAACTGGTCATTCGTGTCACTTCAATACAAAGCTCTTATTTTGTCATTACGGGAGTCTATGACTGAAAATTATACGCCGTCTGCAGTGGACTCGATGATTTCTTGCCGCGCCATTGGTTCGGCTTGATTGCTGAGTTCTCTTCCATCCAATTACTGCACAAAACGTGTATCTAGCCATGGCGTTTATTATTATACTTATAAAGCTTTAATGTCGTTTCGTGAACGTATCATTTAGGTTTCTACCCTATCTAGCTATGGGAATATTAATTCGGTTGATCTAACTGATCTATTTTTATATTATATATTATTTTTCAATAACGTATAAAATAATTATTACTTTTTACATTTCTATGCCTATATATATATATATTATATATATTATATATATATATATATATATATATATATATATATATATATATTTTTTTTTTTTTATGGGTCTAGCACACGTGCTACAGGGAAGTCCCTAAAGCGCTACAGGAGCGACACGTGTGCGGAGAAAAGCGATTCACGTTGTTCTTGAATCGCTGTAGATTGTACTCGATGGGAAACACAGTCCTGGGTAAACCATTCCAAAGGTATGATGTTCTCCATATAAAAGACTGCTTGAAAAGCGTTGTACGAGGAGTAACAAGCTGAACCTCATACGGATGTGAAGCATTAGCGCGACGCGTACCTCTAATATGCACCGCTCTGGGAGGAACTAAACGGGCCACATCCTTCGAACACTTTCCATGAAAGTACTTGTAGAATAGGCTCAAGTCGCCAACCGTTCTTCGATGTTCCAGCGAATCAAGGCCGTCGGTCAGTTCCGGGTGTCCAATCAGACGAACAGCTCTTCTCTGGATAGAATCCAACAAATGCAGTGTATGTTTGGGAGCGGAGCTCCAAACATGGGAGCAGTATTCCATAGTTGGTCGAATTTGAGCTTTGTAAAGAATTAACAGTTGTTGTGGAGTGTAAAGCTTTCTGGTTCGAAACAATATTCCCAACTTTTGAGAAGCTCTTCTTGCTATGCCTGCAACATGTTCATGCCAGGACATATTTGCTCCCAAATTAACGCCTAACAGATTGAGTGACGATGTTAGAGAGATGGAGTGCCCCGACATAACTATGTCGGGTTCTGCAACGTTAACTTTTTTAGAAAAAACTGCCGCCTGGGTTTTTGTAGCGTTAAATTCCACTTGGTTACTGTCACCCCCAAGATAGAATTTCTTCCAGGTCTTTGTTAAGTTGAATGACTTCCTGGTGTCTGAGGATATTCGTCTGAGTAGTCGATGTCCGAGCGTTCAAAGTGAATGAAGAGATAAGTGTACTGTCATCTGCAAAGCTGTAGACTGGATTCTCGGTCTTTTCCAGCAGATCGTTAATATAAATGAGGAAGAGAGTAGGAGACAGTATGGAACCTTGGGGCACACCGGCGTTGATAGTGAAGGTGTTAGAAAGAAATCCGTCAACTGCCACTCGTAAAGAACGCTCTATATATATATATATATAGTACGGGCAAAGTATATAATCCGACATTCTATAGCTTAGGCATTCTATAGAATACATAAAGTACAGCTTGCAATGTGTATAATAGATATTGAAAACAGTAGGTGTTGCGGGTGGCGAGGGACCGCGATGGGGGTGGAGTCAACATATTATGACATTAACTAACCTGAACTACCTTGAACTAACTTAAACTAATTCTTTTTAAAGTTAAGAAAAACAATAGGTACTTCTTTTACAACTAAACCAATGTTTGATTTTTCAAAGAATACCCAAGTCTCTAATTCATTTTCCTACCCATTCTTTTTATAGACAGTTGATAATCTGATTTTTTTTTTATTTTGAATAAACAAAGGATATGATTATGGTAACTTGTCTTTCATTTTATACTTATTTTTTGCATAATGAACTGTTATGACACTTGGAAGTACACAGAACCTTGTTCTTAAGACATAACCTTCTGCTAGTTTAGGTTAGTTCATGTTATAATGTATTCACTTCACCTTGACCGCGCTCCTCCACCACCCGCAACACTAGTAACAGTTAATGCTTATTATTTTCAATATCTGTAATACACATTGCCGGCTGTACGTTTGGTATTAAGATAATTTATCTTTCATTTTATACTTTGTCTCATCTCTTATCGGCATTCTATAGAATTCCTAAGCCTTCTATAGATTTCTTAGGCAAAGTAATAGTTAAAGGAAAAGAAAAAAAATTTCATACATTGTCTAAACGAGCCCGATATTCTATAAAATGCCTGACTTATACACTATGCTGGTAACATATATATATATATATATATATATATATATATATATATATATATATATATATATATATATATATATATATATACATATATATATATATATATATATATATATATATATATATATATATATATATATATATATATATATATATATATATATGTATATATATATATATATATATATATATATATATATATATATAGATATATATATATATATATATATATATATATATATATATATATATATATATATATATATATATAGATATATGTATAATATGTATATACTGTAAATCGTTAAATATATTCTCGAATCAATGACATACTTAATACTTATCATTATTAAATTTGAATATTGTTCAAATTTTTAAATCACTTGAATAAAAAGTAAGGCTGACACACTGACACAGTTAAGATGAGTGTTATAATTCCTGAACGAGAGAGAGAGAGTTTTAAAAGTGAATTGCAGAGAGACGACAGACACCCTTCGATGAAAAGTTAAAGACGTTTTATATATTTATTCGTGGAAATAAGTTTGCTAAAATTAATACTTTTTAGTGAAATATTGCACATAAAGCTAAACGTGCCCTAAGTTATTCATTGATGGTGCTGAAGATTAGCCACCATTAGTTTTTGTAACAGTTTGTTAACTTAGTCAAAACAGTAAGGTGAAGTTTTAACCTATAAGCGTTTTGCTTTGTATTGTTTATTAAAAAAAATTAATTGTTAGGAAGAACAAGCTGTTTTTTATTTACTTAGAAGTATGTAAATAATAAAATAGTCAACTGCTAGAAAATACTCCCCGTAGAAATGGAACTTTTTTTTATTTAAGGGTTTTTTTATGAAAAATCTTTCTTCTTCTTTCGTGTAATGTTTGTTCATTGTATTTACGTATCATTATCAGAGGGCGATATTTATCAATATATTTTTTCAATTGCTTTTGCTACAGAAAGATAGTTTGAAATCTGAATATACACATATATATATATATATATATATATATATATATATATATATATATATATATAAATATATATATATATATATATATATATATATATATATATATATATATATATAAATATATATATATATATATATATATATATATATATATATATATATATATATAAATAACATATATATATATATATATATATATATATATATATATATAATAGTAGCGTAAATAATAGAGCGGATGGGGTTGTTTTGTATATAAAAGATCAGTTGGTGGAGAATACAGAAATAGAAAGTTTTGGTAAGGTAAAAATTTTGAGTACAAGTATTCGACTTGCACAAAGTGTTGTATTTAAGGTTTCTGCTGTGTACAGGTGTCATGACATTGAGAAGGGTGCATTTATTGAACAATTTAGGTCGTTTATTGAATCTAATAAGAAGGTAAATAATCATTGCATTATTGGGGACTTCAACATTGATATTCTAAAAATGGATTATATAAATCAAGATTTTCTAAGTCAACTATTACAATTTGAATATGTACCTTTCTTCAATGGCGTTACTAGGCCATCACAAGATAACATTGAAATGGGGTCTTGCATTGATAACATGTTTGTTAAAACTAAAATGCTAAATACTAAATCTTATAAAATTATGGAAGTTTTTACTGATCATTACCCGTTAGTGTTGGAAATTAATATTAATGCTTGTTGCCCTCAAGTAGATGGCTGGACTTCGGAGATCAACTATAAAAAATTGACCTCTGAGGTAAATAAACTGCAATGGAATGACATTCTGCAAATAAAGGATTCTAATCTAGCCACAAATTATTTCATTGAAATGTTACAAACAGCCCAAAATAGAGCTACCCACAAAAAGAAAAAAAATGGTAATAAATATGCGCCAAGGAAAAAATGGATAACCCGAGATATCATGATATCTTGTTCAACCAAAGAAACATTGTATAAGTTATGGAAAAAAAACCCAACACAGGAAAGCTTTAAGACTGATTACAAAAATTACGTTAAGGTATTGAATAAAGTAATTAAATGAGCAAAACTTAACTATGAATCGGCTATGGTTCAAAATGTTTGTAGTAACAATAAATTACTATGGAAATATATACAACGAAAAATTAGACCCAATGTAAAAACAAACCCAAATGAAATATCGTTTATTATGGATAATGATGTAAAGGTTGAAAACCCAAAAGAAATAGCAAATCTTTTCAATTCTTATTTCTGTAATGTGGGCAGCAATTTGGCTAAAAATATTGGAAAACCGCAGGGAGCGTCACTTAACTTACCAAAAATGAATAGAAACTCAATTTATATCAAATTAACAGACCCTCATGAAATCCGAGCAATTATAAATCAGTTAAAAGAAAAATGTGGAGGAGTCGATGGAATACATGTAAAAATTATTAAGAGTATTGCTGATAAGATTATTGAACCTTTAAGTCATATTTTTAATTTAAGCATTAATACATCTGTTTGGCCAAACGCATTAAAAACTGCAGAGGTAGTACCCATTTATAAAGCTGGTGTAAAAACATGATCCAATAAACTATAGACCTATCTCTTTAATATCTAATATAGCTAAAATTTTCGAAAAAAATCATACACTCTCGCTTATACAACTTTATTAAGGAAAACAAATTAATATCAGAACACCAATATGGTTTTGTCAAGGGTAAAGGAACTAAAGATGCTTTAAATTTCTTGAGTAATACAATTTATAATAATTTAGACCTAAATATTCCAATAATTGTAACATTTTTGGACTTAGCTAAAGCTTTTGACACAGTGAACCATGGAATTCTGTTAAAAAAACTATATCATTACGGTATTAGAGGTATGGCTTATGACTTAATTAGAAGTTATTTAAATAATAGGATACAGACTGTCAAAATAGCAAGTACTGTCAGTGCCCCTAAACATGTGGAGTCCCACAAGGAACAATCCTTGGACCTCTATTATTTATTTTATACATAAATGACATGCTTGAAATTTTGGAAAAGCAGTCTGTGATGTCATATGCGGATGATACAGCCATTATAAGCACTGAAGAAACTTGGGATAAAACCCAAAATAAAATGAATGATCTTTTAAAAACAGTAAGCACATGGTTAGCATTAAATCAGTTATCTTTGAATATTTCAAAAACAGTCTTCATGACTTTTGGTGTGTATCGTGATAGCATTCCGAGTGATGTAACTATTAATATTAATCACAGTAGAGTAAAAAGGGTTGAATTCTGTAAATATTTGGGCATTGTGTTTGATTGCCATATGAGATGGGATAAGCATGTTGAGAATGTAGTGAAAAGAACGAAATATCTGCTATTTGTATTTGCTAAATTATCAAGAACTATGTCGACGGGGACTCTATTAACGATTTATTATGCTCTTTTCCATAGCATTTGCTCTTATGGAGTGATTGCGTGGGGTGGAGCATATGATAATGTTGGGATTCGGTTGCAGAATTTGCAAAATAGGATCTTAAGGATAATCTTGAAAAAACAAACTAATTATTCTGTCCCATTGAATATCTCACAGATGTTTACATTAGAGTCATTGTTGCTTTATTATGCAGATATGCGAAAGGAACACGCAGAATCTCATAGTAAGACTAGAAACAAAAACCTTTTATTGCCAAAGATAAATAAAAGGATAAAATTTAAGAGCAGTAAGATTACTGCTATGAAGGTGTTTAACAAACTGCCCGGAGAACTGAAAAATTTAGAACTAAGAGGTAAGACTCTGAAAAAAAAAGTTTAAAGGTTGGATTGGATCATCGGATATAAGTGTGGCCACAATATAATTAATGGAAAGTACGTTTTTTTTTTTGTTTTTTTTTGTTGTTTCTGCTTTTTGTTTTCTGAATTTTTCTGTATCTACTGCCACTGTTGAGCAACCAATAAATTTTCATTTTATATTTTTTTAAATTTAAGTTTGTGTATTTTAGTATAGTTTATTATAATTGTGTATAGTTCTTAAGGATTTTTGTCCACCAGTCCTATTGTGCAGATTACTTGTGTTATCTTTATAGGTATTGCATATTTTGTATTGAATTGTGATAAGTCTGGTTCAAATAAATAAATAAATAAATAAATATCTATATATATATATATATATATATATATATAATATATATATATATATATATATATATATATATATATATATATATCTGTGGCCTAGCCTCTATAGATATAGAAAATGCTCCCCGTAGTAACTGAACTTTTTTTATTAAAGAGTTCTTTTTTTGTGAAAAATCTTTTTCCCCCTTTCGTCTGCTGTTTATTTACTAGGTTGGCAGTTTTTATTGTCCTAGTACAAGACTGTCTTTTTTTAAATATGGGCTCTGGCTTTTCGATTTTCGTTTGACGACCACTATATGTAGCTCCGTATTTTCTTTTTTTTTTCTCTCCGCTCCTTGAACCTGGTTACTCTACTGATTCCCATTACTAATGGATCCGTGTTGTATACTGTAAAAAAAAAATTTCATTCATAATCCTAGGTTCACTTATAACCATCGATTAGTCATCTGATTAGACATTAATTTCTGTAACCTTCCAAGCTTTTATGTAAGGTTCCATAAAATTATGTTAACAACATTACAATGACATAAATATAAGAAATATAATACACAAAAAATATTTTACATTTAAAATATGTATATTACATATTATAATGTGATCTAACAAGGGAATGGAAAAATTAAAATAAACCAGAAATAACGATGAAGTTCCTTATTAACATAAAAGTGTACACGGAATTAAAAAAACACAAACAAACTTATGTAAAACTTACCTATATCAACAACAAATGAGTTTAACCAAATCTTCTTTCAAATTATAGTGTCAAAAACGAAAAAAAATTAAAAATTTGACATAACTATTAAGTTAAAAATAAGAAAAACTAACCTTAACAAGTTCGGAAATATTGTCTTTAAAGAACAGTCGAACCACTTGTATGGCACAGATAACTACATAACGCACGGCTAATAATTTAAATCAAATAATAATTAGTAAGAAACGAAAAACTTACATGCTTACGGTGCAAATGTGTGAAATATTTCAAGACGTTACCACCAATCAACTCCCAACAACACCAGCAAGACTAAAGAATTGTCGACCTTCTAGAACATCGGCGTCAAGAAGATGGTGCTGCGCAAGCGTGAATACGAAGTACAATGCATCATTTACAATTTTTATAATATAAATATGCGTAATATTTATATTACACAGTTGCTATGATGGAAAATTATATAAAAAGCTCACAGATATAACTTACTATATGAACGTATTTAACAAAATTAAAACATGAAAATTTTCCAATACAATTTATGAAAATACTACTCAGTATATATTACCACTACACCAAACACTTTATTTTTGCACTCGACGCGCGTTTCGCTAACCATTTAGCTTCATTAGGAGCGATGGTTGACTAGTCAATCATCATATGTGTGTAGTGGTGATATATACTGAGTAGTGTCATTGTGCTAAAGATTCCATATTTCCAGCATAGTTTATGAAAATATTAAATTATTAAAACAAGAAACAGCGTTTGGTCAACAATTACCTTATTTTTGTACGCACGAATGTATGAACGGTTGTCTAATAACAGGTTTATAATTTGAAATTCCGTGGAATTATTCTCTTGGCTTTTTTTAACGGTCATCTCTTGATTTGAGCATTATAATTACTATTTATATTTTTGTTATACTGTATACATTTTAACTATGGTTCAGAACAAAAAATTGTCGAATTAAAAGAATTGTTAACATACAAGACAAAACGGCAAGTATTTACTTTGGTTCCACATTAAAAATATTCTTGAAATGCAAACTAATTTAGCTCTTGTGGTTAGAACCCTATCGTATACAAATTATTCTTGTTATTTTTTGCAAGCGATACGTTTGTTTATTACTAGATTTCTAGATTGGCTTTTGCGACGTGGATTGCCAACTGTCGCGTCATCGTTTGGGATGTTTTCCCGGTGGCCTCTTACCGTCGGGTTTTCCGTTTTTGGCAACTTTTACTATTATGTTATCATCCATTTTATTGATATGCTCGTTCCATTGTTTTCTCCGCTGTCTGAGCCATCGCACTATGTCTGTCGCCTTGTGCTATTCTCTTATGTAAGTATTTCTTTTCCTCTCGAGTAATGTTTTCGTTCCTAATGTTTTCATCTCATTGGGTCTTAGAAGTCTTTTGGTAGCTGCTGTGTCCGCTCTAGTTTCTCCTGCGTATTTTGGTTTTACATTTTTTTATCATATGAGTGTGCTTCCATAGGGATTTTGAAAAGCATCCAGCCACCACTGCTGCTTTATTGACTTACTGTTTTATGTCTTGCTTGTTAGGTCTCTACAGCGCGAGATTCGTATTCCTAAGTAATGAAAGGACATGACTTGTTCTATGTTGTTATAGTCTATGACCACTTTCTCTCGCAATGCCTCTTTGGCTATGACCATGCATTTGGTTTTGTTTATAAATATCGTCATTTTATATGTTGACTTCCAGTTTAAAAGCGTATAATAGTCTCTATAGTTCGTCTTCCGATTCGGCAATGAGAGCCGCATCGTCCACGTAACAAACTATTTTTATTTAGCGGTTTCCTGGTGTGCGTCAGCGGGGGGCTGACATTATCTACTTGATATCGGTATTTCTTTTGTACACTTGTGCTTTATCCGTAACTTGGTAGTGTTGTTCATGTTCATGCTTTATATCATCTTATTTATGATGTTATTTAACTGATTTCTGAGTTCTTGTTGTATCCTCCGTATTTTATAGGTCCGTTGGTGATATCATCTACTCCTGGTACCGTCCTGTTCTTCAGTTTCTCTATGACTAATTTCTCTTAATCCTCTGTTATTGTGCCCATTAATTCGTTTTTTCAAGTTTACTGTTTCTTCTCTGGGGTTTTTGGGTTCCTTTGTTCTTATCAATTTGTGCATAGACTTGTTCAAAGTGCGGACTCCATTCATCTCCACATATTGTTTTTTCTGGATGTTTTCATATACCGGTTTTTTAGGGTTCCGTACGGAACACTTATAAGATCACTTCGGTGTCTGTCACACCCGATTTCCTCCGAAACTATTTGTCATAGAAATTTGAAATTTGGTAATAATATAGGAATTGATGACCTCATCAAAGCCGTGTAGTTTTGAAAGTCAAATTTTGACTTAAGGGGTTAGTTTTGGGGGGTGAAATCGGAAGTGAAAAAAAAATTTTTTTTAGTAGGTCATCGAGTGTGGTGTCATATGAAAGCTTGTGAAAACACGAGTAAAATATATATATATATATATATATATATATATATATATATATATATATATATAATGTAATACTTGCGCGTACTTTTCTTTGTATTATTTTTAAAAAAATCGCGAAAATTCGCTGTCCCCCACCTTATCTCGAAAAGTACTGATCAAAAAATTTTGAAAAAATTCTGGAATATTCTCCAGGGGATGTAGATTAAACGAAAATTATCACGAGTTCATTACCTTTAATAATTTATCTGGTATATAAAAAAAAACAAAAATTTCAAGGTCATCAATTTTCAGTAAAGATTGGAAACAAACTTTGTTGAAAACTCATTTGGTGTGTGTTTTGTGAAGTCACTGATCGATCATTTTATACCACCGTAACAACATTTTTTATTTTAAAAGCAATCAACGTACGGAACACTAATTGTGCAAGTTCATTTTGTACTTGACCGGTTTTTTATACTACCCATATCACAGTAAACATAAACATAGTAGCGACGCTCAAGAAAATTTTTAGGTCCTGCTTTTTATGACGCATGCGTTTTCTATTTCCAACAACATGGATGCCAGCGCGGTCGTGGGTTGTGTTTACATCTGGATTTCAAGGTGAATCTTTTTATAACGTGCTCTGAAATTTATTATTAATAATTTTCCAATAAGTAAATGACTCATTTGACGCTATAATTGAACATAATTATAAAAAAGATGTCAAGAGGAAATTTTTGTTGTGCGGTTAGTGCTTGTAAAAATATATGTAGTATCTCCAAAGGAGTTAGTTTTTTTTAGATTTCCCAAAGATCTTAAAAGGTAATTTATTCATAATTTTTTATTTCTATTATGCATTATATTATATAAAGATCATGATATTTGTGTTTTCATATTAAAGATACATTTTATTTGTAAATTTGTATTTTATTATCTGGACATGCAAAAGTAGTGATTCTCCAGCACGAATAACTTTAAATAAATCAATGCATGGATTTAATTTTTTTACATAAGTAGTATATAGGCACGAAAAGTCATTAGTTGTATGAAAATTATTATATAAGATTTAACTAATGATAAAATGGAGCAAAAAGTGTGTTCACTTCATTTTTAAGTTCAGAAGAAAGACGATCTCATTTTGAATGATTATTATAATTATTTTCAATCTCTCCAGATTACTGGGATTCGCTGAAATATAAGGAGCACGATTGTTGCCATTATAAGAGCGAAGCTGAAGGTGTACACAGATATATTCTCAAAATGAACATTCCCCCCTCGGAAAATATCTGTAATAGTTGAGAAAAACAAATTCAACAATGCGACGTTTAAATTAATAACGTGAAAAAGGCGTGCCTTGGCCAAAAGTATTAGGCACCCCTAATAAACACGTGAAACTCATATAATATTAAAAAAAAGACTAATTGTTTTAACAATACTATAGGCGGCGCTGTAAAAAGCTAACTTAAACAATAGACAATCTCTTTTACAGGTCCATAAAACACCTGGCCCACAAAATTGCGATAATGAGGTTTTTTGAAAAATATTTTTAATGTTTTATCAGTCTCTTTTTACTACTTGTAGTGTCACGAAGCTTCCGTGCGTGTTTTATTTATGAACTGGACATTCTAATATTTGAGAAATGCCTAAGAAAAGTGAGCTTGGTATCGAAAAACGAATTAAAATTCAAACCCTACATGAACAAGGCAAGTCCCAAGTATAAATAGCCAACTTAGTGAAATGTTCTCGGTGCGGAGTGCAATGTGCTATTAAAAGGTTTGTGGAGACTGGCTCCCATGCCAACAAAATGAGAACGGGCAGAAAACGTAAGACTAATGAGCGACAGGACAGAAAACTCATCCGCGAGTCTATTAAAAATCGAAAAAAACATCATCTGAGCTCGCTGCAACTCTGTCGGAAGAGATTAGGATGTCAATTAGTTCTCGAATGGCAAGGAGAAGATTGGCAGAACCTGGATTAAGAGGGTGCAAAGCTAGAAAGAAGCCTTGGCTTTCAGAGACCAATAGGAAGAAACGTTTAGATTGAGCTCTAAAGTAACAACATTTTAGCGAAGAGGATTGGTCTAATGTTGTATGGTCCGACGAATCCAACTTTGAGGTAAGTTTTTATGTAATTTATTTTAACAAATAACTACATACAATTACTCTTGATTTAATCCGTTTTAGTCAAAATAATAACTAATTTTTTAATTGAGTATTTTTTCTATTTTTACAGCTATACGGAACGTCAGGTGTGACATTCGTGAGGCGGCATGTCGGCTAGGAATACCATTCAGATTGCGTGGTACCTTCTGTAAAACACGGAGGAGGCAGCATTATGATCTGGGGCTACATGGTTACTAAAGGTGTCATGGAAATGTTCGTTTGTGAAGGCCGCATGAACAGCCAAAAGTAGATAAGTGTACTAGAAACTGTACTGACGCCTTCGCTAACGCGCATTTTTGGCAACACTAATTTAGACGACATCAAATTCCAGCAAGATCATGCACCTTGTCACAAATCAGCGGCTACGATGCGCTGGTTTAGAGACAATAACATTGTCTTGATGGATTGGCCGGCGCAGTCTCCAGATCTAAACTCTATCGAGCACCTTTGGGGTATTCTGAAGCGCAAGATACGGAAGCATAGCATAACATCAAAAGCAGCGCTAAAAAGCGCTTTGATGGATGAGTGGGATGCCATAAGTACAACTGAATGTACTAGGCTTGTACGCAGCATGTCCCAAAGAATTGCTGCTGTAATTAAAGCTAAGGGCGGACACACCAAATATTAATTTATTTCATAATTTTACCTCAATATACGATGTTACAAAACATACGAATTTAATTTTTTACCCTCAAACACAAGAAATGAAGTAAATTGTAGGGTGCCTAATACTTTTGGCCAAAGCGTATTTCTTCCTTGTATTCTTTGCCTTTTGTATATCTGTTTTAAATTTTGGATGGTTGTAGCTTCTACTTGATGGAAATTCGTTACAAATATATAATAAAAGACTGTTTTTAGTCAATTTCCTATGGAAAACCAGTGGAAATTGACTAAAAACAGTCTTTTATTATATATATCTGTTTTAATAAAAACTGGATAAAAAATGTTTTTAAAAAAAAACTTTTTTAGTTTTTTCTTCCTTTCAATCAGCCAAATTTATTATTATTCTATAGAATAGGATTTTTCTTGAAAGAAGGAATTTGAATAGTTCATAAACTCGCGAGCATCATACCAGCAATATGTCGACAGGTCATGTGATCATTACAAACTCAAACCCCTTGAAATCATAGGAGCCGAGTCGAACTGTCGCTACTGTTTTTTAACACGTAGGCTGGAAAGTTTTTGGTCTGAAACATAGATGTCGCCCTTTTCAAAAAATAAATATGATTTTTATGAAGTACCAACCTTCAAACGGTACGTATTAAAATTTCATGACATCTCGACTATTAGTTTACAAGTTACAGTGATTTCAGTGATGCTACTTTTGATATTTTCAAAACAATGGAAAAAATCGAATTTCGTGTGTTGATTAAACACTGTTTTTTGATGGGAAAAAATATCGTTCAAGCAAAGCAGTGGCTTGATAAGTGTTACGGGGACTCTGCCCTTGGAAAACCATTCATCATTTACTGGTATGCTGAATTCAAACGCGGTCATACAGATACAAATGATGCTGAACCCTCTGGACACCCAAATGAGGTGGTTACACCGGAAAACATAAAAAAATCCACGAAATTGTTTTGGATGACCATAAAGTGAAATTGCCTAAGATAGCTGACACCCTAAAGATATCAAAAGAACGTGTTGGTCAAATTATGCATGAACATTTGGGCATGAGAAAGCTCTGTTAGAAATGGGTACCGCGTTTGCTCACAGTGAACCAAAAACAACAACGTGTTAATGACTTTGAACGCTGTTTGGACGTGTTTAAGCGCAATATATGACAATGGATGAAATATGGATCCATCACTACAAACCGGAATCGAATTGGTAGTCAGCTGAGTGGACAGCAGCCGGTGAAAGCCGCTCGAAGCGACCAAAGACACAACAGTCAGCTGGGAAGGTTTTGGCCTCTGTATTTTGGGATGCGCATGGAATAATTTTAATCGATTATGCTGAGAAGGAAAAAACCATCAATAGAGAATATTATATAAACTTATTGATGTGTTTGAAGGCAGAAATCGCAAAGAAACGGCCCCAAATAAACAAGAAAAAAGTTCTCTTTCATTAAGACAATGCACCGTGTCACAAGTCAATGGTTACGATGGAAAAATTGCATTAATTGCTTCCTCCGTATGTTCCAGATTTGGTCCCCAGAGACTATTATCTATTCGCAGACCTCAAAAAAATGCACGTGGGAAAGAGATTTGGCTTCAGTGAAGAAGTTATTGCGGAAACTGAGGCATATTTTGAAGGCAAAGAGAAATTCTTCAACAAGAAAGGTATAGAAATGTTAGAAAAGCATTGGACTGATTTTATCGCTCTTGAAGGAGATTATATTAATAAATAAAGTCGAATTTTGCAAAAAAAATGTGTTTTAAGTAGCTAGACCAAAAACTTTTCAGCCTACCTGTTATGTTTACTGTAGTAATACCTTTCATTTTCGTTTCTGTCAAGTTCCATTTTGCTGCTTAACTTTTCCCAGTATTCTTTTTTGATATCTCGGATTCTGTTGTTTACTTCATTTTCCCCTTCCTAGTAACATGTTTACTTTTTTACTATTTGTTTTGCCGGTATTGTACGAATTCGATAAATAAAGTTTTTTGACAAATGCTGAATTCGCCCACGAAATATTCGCGTACAATCTCTCTTTCCTGTTAGAATGCTACATCAGTACCTGACACTGACATCGTTTAATATTCAATGTATAGTACAGTAACCCGATTCCCCATAATGATTCAAAATTCCCATTCTACTTCATTTTAAAAATTTATGACTTTAATTGTCTACTTAAATTTACACCAAAACAATATAAAATTAAACCAAAATTGTATTTCAACAATAAAAATTTAGGAAATTAACGTTAACCGCTTAAAAATTGTAAACAAAGCCAAGCATTTAAAAAAGAATTTCCGCTAAATGAGCGTGTTCATTTATCTCTTGAACGCGTTCAGTGAACAGGTAATGTATGCGTCGGTTAAAAATACAAAATTGCTGTAATGAGAACAATTTACTGCTAATCGTTGAGGGATCTTAATCAAGAATAACTTAATGAGGCTTTCTGCCTTTTTAATGCAATTTACATTATTATTTAAAACAATTTAGAACTAAGCATATTCACAGACTTTAGATTATAATGTTCCGCATAGAATAGGGTTAGAGACCATCCGCTACAATATGACTAAGATACAAAAAACAAATGCTTTTTTTTATCTAGGCCTTATTCGAAAATTCGAATCAAAGGGCCTAGATAATCGTCTATTTATCGAAATACATCCACCAAATTTAATGTAGCAAATTTTGGCCAGAACAAGATTTACAAAACAGAATGATGAAATCTGCCAAATTGAGGAACATAGATACTTAAACAGTGTAATGATACAAGATTTTTTTTCCAAGGAATTACGGACTTTTAGACGGGCTTCCAAAATAGAACGATCTGCCATCTGAACTGAGTCGAATGAGAAATAATAACTGATCCAACAGAAATTTTAATCAGTTTTCATATCATATAACATTGTTTAAAACTAAAAAAGTACTTAATTGCTGTTATACGTATAAAATTACCTTTTAACTGGATCTGAAAACTGTATTTCCATTTTGTTTTTAAATATCCATGGTATGATAATAAACTTTTATGTACCTTCTATATTAGTCTATGGATATCTTTAATAAACTTGATATTGATATTCATCTCAGACATAACAAATAGATTATTTTACAATCTGTAACATTTAGCAGTAAATAATTTTAACTAAACGTTTATTTGACGTTTTTGGTAGGATGGCTAACACCGACAGTCATAGAGTCTTCTACAAGTAAAGCAGGGAAGAGATGGACGATTGGAATCTCAGCATTAGGCCACCAGACATATCAAATATACTAAAAGAGTTTTATGAATGTTAATGGTTTTTATAACCTGCTTGAAAAAATCGTAGATAAAAATACATTAACGTCTACTAAAATATTTAATATTGATGAAAGTGGATTTTCCACCATTCAGAAAAAACTGCAAAAAGTCAAAAAAGGGGAAGAAACAAATCGGCACAATCACAAGCGGAGAAAGAGGAGTTAATACGACAGTCGTGTGTTGTAGTAGTCTGGCTGGAGAGTTTGTGCCACCAATGCATCAAAATATTAAAACAAAATCCTGAATTAGAGAATGGTGCGTCTCCGGGAAGTGTTGTCACCATATCAGACATTGGCTATATTAACCTAAACTTATATGTAGAATGGATAAAAACATTCTATAAGCGTAGTAAAGCCAACCCGTGAAAATAAAGTGTTACTTCTGCTTGATGCACATACCAGACATTCGAATAACCTGAAAGCGTTGAACATAGCACAGGCTAATGAGATAATAATGTTACAAATGCCGAACAATACTATTCACCGGCTTCAGCCACTGAATGTCTCTTTTTTTTAAACCCATGAGCAGTTATTATATTCAAGCAATATAAAAATTGTTGAGGACAAATCTAGGTCGTCAAGTAACGCAATTTCAAGTTGCAAATTTATTTGCAGAAGCTTACCAAAGAGCTGCTGTCATTGGTACCATTGTTGAACGGATTTAAAATGGCTGGAATTTGGCCCCCGGACGTCTTTCCTGAATGTTTTTTTGAATCAGCTAAAAATATGAATGCGCTCTCTCTCAAGTAAACTGAAGTATTGAAAGCACGTTGATCTTACGAGACGCTTCTATTATTATTATTTTTTTTTATGGATTTTGCACACGTGCTGCAGGGAAGTCCCTAAAGCGCTACAGGAGCGTGTGCGGAAAAAGCGATTCATGATTAATAATTAAAACCAGCACATTGCTCAGAAACCGGATAGGGAAAAAGAAAACTCTTCTTTAAAGTTACCTCGCAGTCTCCGAATAAATAGCCACATTTAAATAGTGAATCGTCTACTTCGGGATTTAACGCTAAAGCTTTAAAGAAAACTTTAAAATCGTTATGCCCAATACACAATCCTCCCCTAAAGAACTAATCTGCAAGGTCAAGGGATTCGTAACCTAAGTTAACAACTCCTTTGTTGTGAGCGGGAAATAAATCATAAACAAATTAGATTGTACTGCAATATATGTGTTAAAATTTTTACTTAATGATGTTTTAAAAAAAAAATCACTAGATGGGTAAGCATTTAACAGTGCTCCCTCGAAAATTACAAAATGGAAATATAAAATTGAGTAATTAATTTTTTGGTTTCAGGAAGTAGTTATTTTAAAAGGTAACAATTTTTATATATTCTTTTTTAATTAAATTTGCTGGGCGCAGTCTAGTTAAATCTGAGCAACACTATAGATTTCATATATTTGTTAACGTTCGGCTAGATTGTTATGTTGTATTGTGTACCAGTGACGGAGCCTTCATATCATCATTTCTTTAGGGTCGATTTATTCCTTTATCATTGAAATATGCTTTTTAAGGTGAATTTTTTGTAATCGATCTTGCTACAAGGAGGCGCTAGTTTCAATATATGCAATGAATTCCATAACACGCTATATATATATATATATATATATATATATATATATATATATATATATATATATATATATATATATATATATATATCTAACATAACATTAACTTATTCATACAAATCTACTTCAAAGTAATCTTTTCCCACTTATACCAACTTATCTTCCATTCTTCTAAACACTAGTTGATTTTCTTCATGCAAGACGCCAGCGAATTCTGTTTGATAGTTTCAGCTTGGAAAATAGAGAAAGTCACACTGTGCCATATCTGGTTAATACAGAGCTTATGGCCGTCGTTTCTTTTCACTTAAAAAGTTGCAAATAATTCTTGTATTGTGAGAGGGTTCATTATCGTAATGTAAAATCCATAACTCATTTTTTACAAGCTCACTAAAGTTACCGACACATAATGCTTTATGCTCATCAAATGTTGATCGAATGAACTCCTGTGCACAACATCGCAATATTCGAAAAAAATAATTTATGGCCGGTTTTGAAGTATTTTTTCGGTTTTGGGTCACATTTTGCATGACATTCGCTTGATTTTTACATTCTTTTGGAGTTATATTAGATAGCGGAACTATCTGATAGAAACATTTCTTTAGCGACGAAACTGAATTGTTTTGAAACAAAACGAGATAGCACAGGTCTGTAATACTAAATGGGGATTAGGGAGTACAAGATCCTTAATTTTGTTGATGTTGTGCTGAATCAATGGTCTTCTCGACAACGGTTCATCTTCGATTGACTCTCCGACCTCTTTAAATGATTTGAACCACTTGAAAACTTGTGATTTTAACAAACGTTTACTTCAATGTTAAGACAAAATTTAATGAAAATTCTTTACTAAATAAATTTAATTATCTTCAAATATTTTTCTTACTCACACTTCAAAAAATTGCGGTGATTAATATTTTAAATGTTACCTTCATTATTAAAAAACAAGTACTATATTTCAATGAAACTGAACTAAAGAAGCAAGTTGGATTGAACGGAAGTTCTCCACCACTGTAACTGATTTTCTTTCCTGTAAAAATCTTTCATTAAACCAACAGATTTTTGACTATATAAACTTTTTTTTAAAATATTATTATCATGGGCTTATGTAAAAGTGTTAAAAAAATCCTAGGATGAAACCTCTTAATTACAATTTTTAGAAACATATGGACTTATTTTTAATTCTAACAGTCTCCGGTGTTTAAATAATGTTACTTTAACGTATTATCTACTAATTGTATCTATTTAAAACTAATTTTTAAACAGAAAGCAGCTAATGTGTTACCTGCTTCCAGCCACATTTAATTTTTGAATACCATTAGAATTTACATATTTAATGGTTGGGAAATACAAATTACTTAGAACAACGCCTTTATCTTTAATGTGAGTTGGTCTACTAACTTTGAGAAAATTATATTTATTTATTTTACAAAGGCTTTTAAAAATTACATTTGTGTTACCGCTAATTATGTTTAAGCAGGTTATTATCACTTAAAAATTATTTAAATATTAATATATTTTTTAGTTTTTTTTTAAATCTTATGTTATATTGATGACTGGCTGGTATTCAAGAAAGTTTATGTGCAGTAACAAATTATCTACTTGAGAGCAGAACTGAGAAAATCATCAGGCTTTTTAAGGATGTTCTTCTGTCAGAGCGACGAAAGAAGAGTGTAGTGCTTCTAAAGAAGCTGGAGTATCCTAGACGACAGTTTTCAAAATTGTGTAAGAAAATGTAGGAATGAAATGCCCAAAAGTAGCTGTCCCTCCCCCTATTTCGATAAGTACTGATTAAAAAATTTTGATATATTCTCTATAAAATGTGGTTGAGTGACTGCATTACATTTGATAATTTATCTAGTATCAAAAACTATTTGGCTTGACTGACAGATAGGTACGAAGACAACATAATTATATTTTATTTGTTTATAATTAAACAAATATTTATGTGATAAATATTTGTTTTACACTTTTATTACTAGATTCTAGATTGAGCTAAATTGATTTATTGGCTATTAGGTAGCTAAGATGTTGCAACTATTATACTTTATTGATTAAGAAAAAATGTGAAATTACAGATTGAATCTTAAGATATATACACGTCGGGGACCTAATTAACTTAGCCTAGGTAAGGATTTTATTTTATTTTAAAAGCATTCACCGTACGGAACACTAATTGCGCAAGTCCGACTTGCACTTGGTCGGTTTTTTTAGATAGAATGAAACAACTTAAGAAACGATGGAGTAACTGTATTAAAGTAGACGCTAGTTTTGAAGAAAATTATATATTTTATAATACTGCGAGTTTTCCGTCAAAGCTCTATATATATATATATATATATATATATATATATATATATATATATATATATATATATATAAACACATACATATATACATACGGTATGACAATTTAAGTCCGTATCATATGGGATTTTTTGAAATAATCACTTTAGCCCAGATCTCGTTATTGCATCCATTTGTGATTCAAATAATATCAGAAATAAAGTAGTAGTCATTTTTACGCATGGCATCACCTGTCAAAAATGACATTTTCGTAAAAAATTTTGAAAAAAACGTATAATTTGGCCAAATTTTAAAAAAATTTACTAGACAAAATGGTTTATTTTGTGATTCTAGATCTGCTTGTCAAATTTCAACGGCCTACTACGATTTTGAATTATGGGCAGTTTTTTGACATTTCGTTTTTCATCTTGATTTATTGCAACCTTATTTAAAACATTTAATTTGTCAAAAGCTAGGCACCTATAATCTATTTAAGAACAAAATGAAGTCGTGTCCATAATTTTTTTTATAGAATATTAGAATTCACACATTATCATGAATCATATTTGATGCAAAGTTCGATTAGCTTTTGTTTTTAAATAGAAAAATGTTTCCCGCTTACGTATTTTGATAGTGAACACACTTAAACGTTTGTAAATTAACACAAATCTTACATTTTGATCTTTTTAGTAATGCATTTAAATTTTCAACAATGTAATGTTTCTTACTATAAACACCAAATTAACAACTTGCTGTTTTATCCTATTTGTTTTTTTATACTTCATCTAAAACCACTTTTTAGATCAATAATACATTTTAGATTCTAATTAGCAACCGTAATAAAAATATTACACATATTCTAGTTATTAATTTGGCAGTTACGCGTTAATAATACCACCGAAAAATTACATTAAAATGCTTTCGGTATCATTGTTGACGTAACTGCTAATTTAATATAAATCCAGCCATATTTTAGTCGTGGCTATCAAAATTAACGTTCGCAAAATTAGAAAAACCCTTTATGGTTGTGCCGATTTACTCCTGAAAACTTACCTTCTTCAGGAAAAAGAGCTAAACAGAGAAATTAACACGCTAAGCAAAACTCGATATTTCTATGCGTTTATTAATAGTAGGCCCTGGAAACAATTGAGAACTAGAGATCGCAATATGGTGTCGTAAGCTGTCAAATATTTAGTTAGCAATTCAAACTAGAATGGAAAGAAACAGATGGTGTCCCAACATTCTTTCTCTTCAAGACAAAATTTTTAATGTTTTATTGTGTGAGGAAAATACACCTCATCGCACTGTTGCAAATGTTTTTAACGAGCGTCATCCTGAAAAAAACTTGCAGCAATCTACTGTGAGCCGAATTATAAAAAAGTTTAAATCGATTGGATCTGTGCGAAATGTTTTCCGAAAAAATCGTGTTTCACGTAAACATACCGAAAATACTGAGTTAGATGTGTGCTTAAGTGTAGTGGAAGAAGGCAAAACCAGTGTTAGAACTATTTCGAAGTCTAAACCGGAGATCGACAGGGAAAGTGTACGTAAAATTTTACACAAAAATAAATTTAAACCATACAAACCGAAATTGATAAACACTCTACAGGACAGAGATTTTAATATTCGGTTGTTATTTTCTTTCTGGTACCAAGGAAAAATAAAAGAGGACTCCAAATTTCCGTACAATGTTTTATGGACTGATGAAGCCACGTTTACTTCTAACGGAGTAGTAAGTTCACAGAATAGTCGATGGTGGGCCCAAGAAAAGCTACACTTCATAATTGAGTGTCGTGACCAATACTCGTTTAAAACTAACGTTTGGTGTCATTGTAAATGACCAAATAGTAGGGCCATATTTTTTTAGACATAATTTATACTCACAACGATATTTAGATTTTTTAAATAACGAAATTTTAGAAGTTCTGGATAACATGGCTGTGGATCTAAGATAAGCTCTATGGTATCAATCAAATGGTGCACTAATACACAATACTTTGCACGTACGAAACACTTTAAATGAACTATTTCATGGCAGGGTCATTGAGCGAGATCAGGATAATTGTTGGTCACATCGATCGCTCGACATCACCTCATTGGATTTCTATTTATGGGGTGATCTCAAACAAAAAGTATACAAGTTTAGACCATTTAGAGATATTGCTCATCTAGAAACTATAATTAGGCAGTGTGTTCAGGAGATACCTTCCGAGTTTGTGAAAAATTCCGTCAAAGAAATTTCTAGAAAAACCATTCGTTGCATTGAACGAAACGGTGGACACACCGAAATGTAGAATATTGCAATATGAGTGTATTTGATACAAAGTATTTATTAAATAGGTTAAAATAGCCAATTGTTAATTTAGCGTTTGTAGTAAGAAACATTACATTGTTGAAACTTTAAAAACATTACTAAAAAGATCAAAATGTAAGATTTGTGTTAATTTACAAACGTTCAAGTGTGTTCACTATCAAACTACGTAAGCGAGAAATATATTTTTCTATTTAAAAACAAAAGTTAATCGAACTTTGCATCAAATATATCATACTGTGTGAATTTTAATATTCTATAAAAAAAATATTATGGACACGACTTCATTTTGTTCTTAAATAGATTATAGGTGCCTAGTTTTTGACAAATTAAATGATTTAAATAAGGTTGCAATAAATCAAGATGGAAAACAATTGCCGAAATGTCAAAAAACTGCCAAAAGTTCAAAATTGTAGTAGGCTATTGAAATTTGACAAACAGATCTAGAATCACAAAATAAACCATTTTGACTAATAACTTTTTTTAAAATATGCCAAATTATACGTTTTTTCAAAAATTTTTACGAAAATGTCATTTTTGACAGGTGACGTCATGCGTAAAACTGACTTACTAATACTTTACTTCTAATATTATTTGAAGCACAAATGGATGCCATAACCAGATCTGGGCTAAAGTGATTATTTAAAAAAAATCCCTTATGATGCGGAATTAAATTGTCACACTGTATATATATATATATATATATATATATATATATATATATATATATATATATATATATGTATATATATATATATATATATATATATATATATATACACATATATATATGTACATATATATATATATATATATATATATATATATATATATATATATATATATATATATATATATATATATATATATATATATATATATATATATATATAAATATATATATATATATATATATATATATATATATATATATATATATGTACATATATATATATATATATATATATATATATATATATATATATATATATATATATATATGTATATATATACATATATATATATATATATATATATATATATATATATATATATATATATATATATATATATATATATATATATATATATATATATATATATATATATATATATATATATATATATATATATATATATATATATATATATATATATATATATATATATATATATATATATATATATATATATATGTATATATAGATATATATATATATATATATATATATATATATATATATATATATATATATATACAAATATATATGTATTTTAAGTTATCTAATTACCTTTAAAGGTAAATACAGAATTTAAAAAAAAACATTTGCTTCGTGCCTTTCGTTCGATATTTGAACAAAACGAAGTCACAGTGTGCGAAATTAGACCTATAGGGAAGCTATTGTAACTTGGTGAATCCAGGTGCTAATAGTATGACCAACGGAATAAGCCAATGTTTATCGGGGTCTAGGGGTCCTAAAACATGAAGAAATACGAGGCATGTTTTTTAAGTAAGTACCGTTTTGCGATTCCGCCGCCGCAGCGATACGGTCGGCGTTCCGCGCATGCGCGCTGGTAACCTACGTCTCATGTCTACGCACTGACGCCATTACAGTCTGATTCTTCATTGTATACGTTGTTTACTGAGTGTTTAAGATGCCTCCGACAATCGTGAGTCCCGCCGATTGTGAAGTACGGGCTGTTATACGATTTCTTAGTGCTAAAGGCGTAAAACCGATCGATATTCATCGTGAGATCTGTGAAGTTTACGGACAAAACATTATTAGTGATGGAATGGTAAGGAAATGGGTGAGAGCATTTAAAGATGGCCGCACAAATGTGCATGATGAAGAACGGAGTGGGCGTCCTTCGGTCGTTAATGAAGATTTGGTGCAGAAAGTGGACGAAAAGGTGAGAGAAAACAGACGCTTTACAATTTCATCATTGTGCGACTGCTTTCCTCAATATTCTCGTAGTGTTTTGTATCGCATTGTGACCGAGAACTTGAATTACCGGAAATTGTGTTCACGTTGGGTTCCAAAAATGTTGACGGATTTGCACAAAACCCAACGTTTAGGCAGTGCATTGACTTTCCTTGAGCGGTACCACAATGAAGGTGAACATTTTTTAGACCAAATTGTTACTGGTGACGAAACATGGGTGGCCTACGTCACACCAGAATCGAAACAACAATCCATGGAATGGCGACATTCATCATCACCCAAAAAAGTGAAGTTTAAGCAAACAATTTCTGCCCGCAAAATCATGTGCACAGTTTTTTGACAGAAAAGGAGTATTGCTAGTGGAGTTTCTGCCTCGTAATGAGACAATCAATGCAGCGTCTTATTGTGAGACATTGAACAATCTGCGTCGTGCAATCCAGAACAAAAGACGTGGCAAGTTGAGTAAGGGTATCGTTTTGCTGCATGACAATGCCCGTCCACATGTGGCTAATCGGACCAAAGATCTCATCAAATCTTTTAAATGGGAAACTCTAGATCATTCTCCATACAGCCCTGATCTGGCGCCCAGCGACTACCATTTGTTCCTGCACTTGAAGAAGCACCTGGGTGGTCAGCGTCTTCAAGACGATAACGAAGTCAAAACATTTGTGATACAGTGGTTAACAAGTCAGGCGGCAGAATTTTATGAGGAGGGTATTCAAAAACTGGTGCCACGTTATGACAAGTGCCTCAATATTCACGGAAATTATGTAGAAAAGTAGATTAAGGTACAGGCTTTCATGTAAAAATAAAATTATAGCGATATCTTTGCACGTCTTTTTTTAATTCCAAAACGGTACTTACTTAAAAAACATGCCTCGTACGAATACCATAAGTCTCTTTAGAACGAGAAGTAAATAATAAGTAAAAATACTATTTATTTGCATATCAGATTCAAAAAATAATATTTTACAGTACTAGTACGACAGAAGTGACTAAAAAAGAATAATAAATACAAACAGTTGAGAAGTTTTATTTTGGAAACACGTATTAGAGACCTATATATATATAGATATAATAACCTTCATTTTTACATTTTTAAATGACATCAAAATGAACTAATATTCTGATTCTTAATAGAAAAATAAAAATGTCATGAAATAAAAAATTATTCAAAAGGATTCTAGAATGTTTTTTGAGGCGGTTTTGAATAGTTTTTTTTTTTTTTAATTGTTTAAATTAAGTTTATTGTTTTAAGCTATTCAATATATATTTTTATGCTGGATTATTTTATTTGTAATTTTCCATAATTGTAAAATTTCATGTATGATGTGTTTAATATCTGTTTAACATAAATAGCCTTCTAATGTTTATTTTAACCACACTCAAGGCAACAAAAACATTTCCAGCATCTTTTACTATACAGGAACTTTACCTGCTCATATAATTTAATCTCACGTTAAATGCACACCACTTAAAAGTTCAATGACGAAACTTATTAAAAGCCTATTTCAATGAATGAATCGGTATTTTAGGCACAGCTGAGAACCACTAATTTACTGACGCCCGTTGCTGCCAATTTAGCAAAATTGTGTAAAATGAGATGAGAGGCAACTTCAAAGTAATATCCCTGCGATATTAAATTAAATATAATTTCACCGGCCACTTCCGGCATAGAAGCCATTATTTTTTTTACTTGGGTATTTGATTTAAAATGATAAATTGTAGTCGAAATAGGTAAGATTGTGTTTTGGGCAGGTGTAAAAATGAAATTGGTGATAGTTTTAATTTTAAACTTTAAACTGCATATTTTCTATTTAACTTAAGAATTTTCTATAATTTTAAAGACTACTTAAATCTTCCTTCTTCTTCTTCCTTCAGCCGCTCTCTACCCACTGTCGGGTCTCTTTCAAATATTTCCATTTTTCTCTATGTTGTGCTTGTTGATACCAGTTAAGCCCTCCGATTCTCTTCAGATCGTCGCTCCATCTCGGTTGGGGTCTTCCTATGCTTCGCTTTTCACCCCATGGTCTCCACCTAGTGATCTTGCCACTCCACTTATATGTCGCTCTCGCTAAATGGCCTGCCCAGCTACATTTCAGAGATGTTATCCGTTTGGTGATATCATCCACCTTTGTTTGTTGTCTAATCAATTTATTAGTTTTCTTGTTTTTTAAAGTAACACTCAACATCTTCCTTTCCATTGCTCGTTAGTGAACTTGTAGTTTTTCTATTGTTCTTGTAGTTAAAACCCATGTCTCGGCTCCATACGTTGTAGCTGGTAAGATACACTGATTATAAATTTGGGTTTTTGATCTTTGAGGAATGTTCATATTCAGTGCATATTTCAATTTTCCATATGCTGTCCATCCCATACGTATCCTTCTTTCTATTTCAAGCTGCTGGTTTTGCTTTCCTATCGTTATTATTTGGCCCAGATGGATGTACGTGTTTACTTTTTCTATTGTTGAATGTTCAATCACTATATTTTCATCATTGGTCTCTTCATTACTCATGTACTTTGTCTTGGACAAATTTATATCAAGTCCCACTTTCCTTGCTTGGTCGTGGAGATCTGTGATCATCTGGATCATTTCATTCTTATTGTTTGCTATAATTACAATGTCATCTGCGAATCTCAGGTTGTTTAGCCGATCGCCAACTATCAGAAGGCCATTTTCGTCCCAATTCAGTTCTTTGAATACATCTTCTAAGATCATTGTAAACAACTTAGGCGATATTACATCGCCCTGCCTTACTCCTCTGTTCACTGGGATCTTGTTTGTCAGTTCTTGGTTTACCATAACTTTGAGTGTTGCTCGTCCATGTATTCTGGCTATCAGTTCGCTGTATCTGTAGTCTATACGAGCATTTCTAAGAGCTTTTATAACCGCCCATTTTTTCACTGTGTCGAAAGCCTTGCGAAAATCTACAAATGTGGGCCACATTGGTATATTATATTCGGTGGCCTTCTCGATTAGTATTCTCAATGTGTGCAAGTGCTCAATTGTACTGAAGCCTGATCTGAATCCAACCTGTTCTATCGGTTGGTATAATTCCATTTTGTGTTCCAGTCTGTTTGTTATGATTCGTGAGAACAGCTTGTAAACCTGGGAAAGTGAACTAATTGGCTGATATTTTCTAGGTTTTTGAGGTCACCTTTTTTGTATATTCAGATGACTATGGCGTTTTCCCCGTCTTCTGGTATATTTCCAGATTTGAGGCATTCATTAAAAAATCTTTTAATTCATTCATTAGGGCTTCACCTCCGCATTTTAGCATTTCAGGTATAATATCATCCTCTCCAGCCGCTTTTCCACTTTTCATCTGTTGTAAGGCTTTTTTAACTTCATCCATTTCTATTTCAGGAATTTCTTCTACTACTTAAATACTGGTGCAAAATTTGAAATCACCGGTATAATCACGAAAAAAAACCGCAAATTTTACTTATTAGTTCTGTCAGATCAATAGGGGCTCAAAAATACGGTCAAATATTATCAACACAACTTAATAAAACTAACTTCTTTTTTGAATAAGGTAATTTTAACATAGAAACCTAATTTTATTTAGAAGTAATCAATTAAAAAATAATATTTATAATTTGAACACCTAATACCCGAAATCTAACTAATTTAAAAATGCATATGCATTGCATGCAAATTAAGAACTACAACTCGTTATTTAAATACATTTATCCAATAAAATATAGCAACATACCATATGCCTTCCCCGTACTTTAGAAATGTAGAAAATACGTGTCTTAGAAACAGAACTTTTTTTAATGGGGGGTTCTTTTTTGCGAACCTCCTCGAGCAACGATGTTTAAAATAAATGTAAGGTCTATTGTAAGTAAGGGGTTATTTTTTGGAAAATATCGCCCCTCCACCAGAGTTACCCTCTACTCTCTATAAGTGGTTCTGTCTTTAATGTTCTTTTTGTTTGTTTCCAATAAGCAATTCTTTTGTATCCATATGACCCTTAAAATATATATATATATATATATATATATATATATATATATATATATATATATATATATATATATAGATATATAGATATATATATATATATATATATATATATATATATATATATATATATATATATATATATAGATATATATATATATATATATATATATATATATATATATATATATATATATATATATATATATATACGAGGCATGTTTTTTAAGTAAGTACCGTTTTGGAATTAAAAAAAGACGTGCAAAGATATCGCTATAATTTTATTTTTACATGAAAGCCTGTACCTTAATCTACTTTTCTACATAATTTCCGTGAATATTGAGGCACTTGTCATAACGTGGCACCAGTTTTTGAATACCCTCCTCATAAAATTCTGCCGCCTGACTTGTTAACCACTGTATCACAAATGTTTTGACTTCGTTATCGTCTTGAAGACGCTGACCACCCAGGTGCTTCTTCAAGTGCAGGAACAAATGGTAGTCGCTGGGCGCCAGATCAGGGCTGTATGGAGGATGATCTAGAGTTTCCCATTTAAAAGATTTGATGAGATCTTTGGTCCGATTAGCCACATGTGGACGGGCATTGTCATGCAGCAAAATGATACCCTTACTCAACTTGCCACGTCTTTTGTTCTGGATTGCACGACGCAGATTGTTCAATGTCTCACAATAAGACGCTGCATTGATTGTCTCATTACGAGGCAGAAACTCCACTAGCAATACTCCTTTTCTGTCCCAAAAAAACTGTGCACATGATTTTGCGGGCAGAAATTGTTTGCTTAAACTTCACTTTTTTGGGTGATGATGAATGTCGCCATTCCATGGATTGTTGTTTCGATTTTGGTGTGACGTAGGCCACCCATGTTTCGTCACCAGTAACAATTTGGTCTAAAAAATGTTCACCTTCATTGTGGTACCGCTCAAGGAAAGTCAATGCACTGCCTAAACGTTGGGTTTTGTGCAAATCCGTCAACATTTTTGGAACCCAACGTGAACACAATTTCCGGTAATTCAAGTTCTCGGTCACAATGCGATACAAAACACTACGAGAATATTGAGGAAAGCAGTCGCACAATGATGAAATTGTAAAGCGTCTGTTTTCTCTCACCTTTTCGTCCACTTTCTGCACCAAATCTTCATTAACGACCGAAGGACGCCCACTCCGTTCTTCATCATGCACATTTGTGCGGCCATCTTTAAATGCTCTCACCCATTTCCTTACCATTCCATCACTCATAATGTTTTGTCCGTAAACTTCACAGATCTCACGATGAATATCGATCGGTTTTACGCCTTTAGCACTAAGAAATCGTATAACAGCCCGTACTTCACAATCGGCGGGACTCACGATTGTCGGAGGCATCTTAAACACTCAGTAAACAACGTATACAATGAAGAATCAGACTGTAATGGCGTCAGTGCGTAGACATGAGATGTAGGTTACCAGCGCGCATGCGCGGAACGCCGACCGTATCGCTGCGGCGGCGGAATCGCAAAACGGTACTTACTTAAAAAACATGCCTCGTATATATATATATATATATATATATATATATATATATATATATATATATATATATATATATATATATATATATATATATATATATATATATATATATATATATATATATATATATATATATATATATATATATATATATATATATATATATATACATATATACAGTCAGGCCAAAAAGTTTCCATACACCATCTGCTTTCTATACTATTATTCTGTTATGTTTAACTAATTAATTGGAACTATGAGAAAAACTTGTTTAAATTATTATTTGAAATTTAACCAACGAGGAATAGTTTTAAAAACAACTACGGAATATTCTACTTAGAAGTTACATCATTGTTATAAAAATGTAAACAAAATTAATGTCAAAAAAGTCTCTATATGCTCAAGAACTACACGTTATAATCAGCTGCACTTTATCAAGCTATCTGTTGCTCGCTAAACTGGAAATAAATGAATAATTTTCGGCCATACTTTATAATCTGCCACTTGTTGCTAGTAATTTTGCAGTGGGTTTTCAAAGTAGTATTAAAAAAATGAGCGATAGAAATTGTGAAATTCCATTTCAAGTTCGAAAGATCATAATTGATTGGTGGAAAGATGGAAAATCGTACAGAAATATAGGAAAAATTGTTAAAAAGTCGTATCTTAGTGTTCAGTACATTGTAAACCAGTATAAAATAACTGGTTCCTATAAAATTTGACCACGCTTCAGTCGTCCCAAGAAACTAACTCCACGTGAAGGCCAATATTGTTAGACAAATAATTATAGACCCCAAGAAAAGCGCACCAATATTAAAAGAATACGGGAACTATTTAGAACAATTTTTGTTCACAAACAGCGAGAAATTGTTTACACAGTGTTACATAAGGGGTATGCAGCCTTGAAGAAGCCGTTAATTTTGAAACTAAGCGTAAAAATCGGTTAGGTTTTGCTAGGGAATACGTTACCAAACCTCCTGAATTTTGGGAATCCGTAATCTTTAGTGATTAAACTAAAATTAACTTTTTGGGTCTGATGGCAGAACTAAACTTTGGAGGAAGAAGAATACCGCGTTCGATATTAAAAAAAAAATCTCGGTGGGAGTGTTCTGCTTTGGGGATGCAGGTCGGTTGGAGAGGTTGGAAATTTACATTTTATTAATAGTACCATGAATCAGCACGTTTAACTCAACATTTTGAGAGACAATTTAAGAGAAAGTGTCCAAAAATTTGCACTCGAAAAAGATACATTTTCGAACAGGACAATCATCCGAAACATACCGCAAACTTGGTGAGAGAATGGATAATCCATAATGTGCGGCAGCAGCTTCATACACCTCCGCAGTCACCCGATGTTAACCCCATCAAACATTTATGGGAGGAACTTAAACGGTGCGTGTTTCAAATAGAGAAGAATTAAAAACAGAATATTGAACGAATGGGAGAACAACTCAGCACAAGTTACTAGAAAGTTGGTTGCAAGCATGACAAGAAGGTTACAGGAGATTATCAAGGCTAATGGCGGTCCCACTAAATATTAACTTAAACGAAGTTGTTAAGTGTATGAAGACTTTTTTGACATTAATTTTGTTTACATTTTTATAACAATGATGTAACTTCTAAATAAAATGTTCCGTGGTTGTTTTTAATACTAATTCTCGTTGGTTAAATTTCAAATATTAATTTAAACATGTTTTCTCATAGTTCCAATTAATTAGTTAAACACAACAGAAAAATAGTATAGAAAGCAGGTGGTGTATGGAGCCGTTTTGGACTGACTGTATATATATATATATATATATATATATATATATATATATATATATATATATATATATATATATATATTTCTCCCTCCCGTAGACTATCACCCCTTGTCGTTGCTGGGAGGGCTTCATAACCTTCAGAGTGATGCCGGAGCGACGGTAGCGTAGCTACAAGAAAGTGCACAACAGATAGCGTCTAACCCAGACTGGGCAGCTGTCAACAGCGTCTGTTTTCTCCATGTTAGAAGCGGCTGAGATTTAAACTCGCCACCCTGCAGTAGGATAGCGTGACGTTTTACATCCTTAACCATTCATGTCAGTTTATAAAATCTACCGAAAACGACCCCAGGTAGACAGAGCAAAGCGCTCTCAGTCCTACATTGGCAAAGACCCAGTAAGCCTGAGGAGGGTAATAACCTGATAATATTTGACCCTAAAGAGAAACTATTCATTGCCGTATACAACATGAGATCTATGAGAACCCAAAAACAACTAGATGAATTCGAAATAGAACATAGCATAGACTAGATTAGAGGAGGAAAAGTATACTCCGTTAAAATCTGGTTATGTTTTATTTCAAAACAGTGATGAAAACTCACACACCAGACGAGTTACTCTTTTAATAAATAAGCAAAAGAGACATCTAGTTCAAACATTTAAAGCAATATGAAATGAGTAATTTACATAACCCTTGAAATTTCCTAAATATACTTCCTCCAAGTCATGTACGATTAGGTTTCAATGTTGGTTGGATGATGTGAAGAAGTATGCCGACAAATGATGGTATGGGGCGGCACAGGACAGGAGAAGATGGAGGAACATGAAGAAGGCTATATCCAGCAGTGGTCAGAGAGAGGCTGAAGAGATTATATATATATATATATATATATATATATATATATATATATATATATATATATATATATATATATATATATATATACAAACCAAACAAACAAGAACTCGCAGATCATTGGAAAAGTATCTGGTCAGAACCCAAACTACCCAATAATAACACCCCCTGGATCAAAGCCAAAGAAGGCAAAGATAAACATGTGACAGAACAGGAAAATTCCACATTAACTACTGTGGGACCAAAGAGCATGATGAGGCGCCTGGATGCAAGAAGTTCCGGAGGTAGAATGGCCCCCCGTTCGGATCTCCGGGTAGGGGCTGGTTCGGAGGCGTCGACTTGCAGACATCATAATTTTAAGATAGATTTTTGCAACATACGAGGTATAAACTCGAACATAAATTCAGTGCATCATCACCTGCAATCAGATAAACCTCATGTACTCGCTCTATGTGAAACCAAGGTCAGTCCATCGACCAGCACGGTCAACTATCTTTATCCTGGGTACGACTTCTATTCCCGATTTAGGCGTAACTTTGGAATCTGTCTTTTTGTCAGAAGCGACCTCTCTTGTCAACGAGAAGAAGCTCTGGAGCCCCCAAACTTTGATGTTATGTGGTTAAAAATAACGACTCAACAAACCACAAGGTTCATCTGTATCCTGTATCGACCACCAAGTGATACCAATTTTCGAACACTTTTTCGCTTCTCTTGCAGACACCATCGATCATTTACAAACTAACTATCCAAGTGCCGAAATTGCCATCCTGGGCGACTTTAATGTCCACAATATCAACTGGCTCAAATATTCAAATACTACCGACGAACAAGGTCGTGAAGCTGAATCATTCTCAATCAGTTATGGCTTAACTCAGCTTATTGACGAACCAACACGGATCCCTGATCGAGACGGGGAGTTCGCCAGTCTTCTTGATCTGTTTTTAACCACCAATCCGGAGATTTACACGGTCACCGTAAATCCGCCGTTAGGTTCTTCCGACCATAAACTGCTTTCGACATCGAGTATCCTGCCAATCAGTGACAGAGAGGCGCCTAGGCCGCGCAAGATTTGGCACTACAAATCTGCTAAATGGGAAGATCTCATGGAATACTTTCGAACTTTCCCTTGGATGGACGTCTGTTTTCGATCCGATAACCCATCTGACTGCGCCAGGGAGGTCTCCGATGTTATTTTGGCTGGTATGGAAGCTTACATCCCTTTTTCGAAGAAATGCTCCTCCAACGGCAAGCCTTGGTTCGACCGAAAATGCAAAGAAGCTGTTGCTTCTAAACATATTGCCTACCGACAATGGCGTGAAAATCCTAACACCTTAAATCGAAACATCTTTGTTCATGCCCGGAACAGATGCAAGGGAATTATCGACGAAACCAAGGAGGCACACAATCAACGAATTAGAAACAAACTTCTCGCTTGTCCCAACAATTCCAGGTCCTTTTGGGCAGTCGCTAAGGCAGTTAGTCAAAACTTTACCAAATCCACGATACCACCACTCACACGGCCAGATAATTCCATTGCAACCACACCTGTTGAGAGAGCGAACTTGTTGGCTGAACTCTTTGCTTCACATTCTACTGTCGATTTCCAAGGAAAAACACCACCTACTATTCCCATATTGCAGTCAAGGATGCCCGATGTTGTCTTCAGACAGCGCATCATAAAGCGTATTTTAATGAAGCTAGACACCAAGAAGGCTTCTGGCGCTGACGGAATACCTGCCATAGTTCTCAAAAACTGTGCAAGGGAACTAACACCAGTTTTCTGTAGACTTTTTAACCTATCCTACAGAAAGGGAATATTTCCGTCCTGCTGGAAATGTGCCACGGTTCAGCCGATACCTAAAAAAGGTAAGAAGACCTTGCCAAATAACTACCGACCAGTTGCACTGCTTTCAATAATATCGAAAGTCATGGAAAAGGTTATCAATGAGCATCTTCTAAAATATCTTGAACGATTCAATATTATTAGCGATCACCAATATGGTTTTCGTAAACATAAATCAACAGGAGATCTTCTGACTTATGTAACACATGTTTGGAACAACGCAATTGAACACTTTGGAGAATCTCGAGCGGTTGCTCTTGATATATCCAAGGCATTCGACCGTGTTTGGCACGATGGACTGTTGGCTAAGTTGCGCTCTTATGGTATGTCTGAAAGGTTCTGTCTGTGGCTCTCATGTTTCCTTAGAGAGCGTTCTTTACGAGTGGCGGTCGACGGATTTCTTTCTAACACCCTCACTATCAACGCCGGTGTGCCCCAAGGCTCCATACTGTCTCCTACTCTCTTTCTCATTTACATTAACGATCGATCTGCTGGAAAAGACCGGGAATCCAATCTATAGCTTTGCAGATGACGGTACGCTTGTCTCTTCATTCACCTTGAACGCTCGGACATCGGCTGCTCAGGCGAATATCCGCAGACAGCAGGAGGTCGTTCAACTTAACAAAGACCTGGAAGAAATTCTATCTTGGGGTGACAGTAACCAAGTGGAATTTAACGCTACAAAAACCCAAGCGGCAGTTTTTTCTAAAAAAGTTAACGTTGCTGAACCCGACATAGTTATGTCGGGGCACTCCATTCCCCTAGCATCGTCGCTCAATTTGTTGGGCGTTAGTTTGGGAGCAAATATGTCTTGGCATGAACATGTTGCAGGCATAGCAAGGAGAGCTTCTCAAAAGTTGGGAATATTATTTAGAACCAGAAAGCTTTACACCCCACAGCAACTGTTAATTCTTTACAAAGCCCAGATTCGACCAACTATGGAATACTGCTCACACGTTTGGGGCTATGCTCCCAAACATACACTGCATTTGTTGGATTCTGTTCAGAGAAGAGCGGTCCGTCTGATTGGGGACCCGGAATTGACCGGCGGCCTTGATTCGCTGGAACATCGAAGAACGGTTGGCGACTTGAGTCTGTTCTACAAGTATTTTCATGGAAAGTGTTCGAAGGATGTACCCGCTTAATTCCTCCCAAAGCGGTGCATGTTAGAAATACACGTCGCGCTGGTGCTTCGCATCCGTATGAGGTTCAGCTTGTTACTCCGCGTACGACGCTTTTCAAGCAATCTTTTATATGGAGAACGTCATCCCTTTGGAATAATTTGCCCAGCGCTGTGTTTCCCACCGAGTACAATTTACAGCGATTCAAGAACAACGTGAATCGCTTTTTCCGCACTCGTGCCGCTCCTGGAGCGCTTTAGGGACTTCCCTGCAGCACGTGTGCTAGACCAATAAAAAAAAAAAAAATATATATATATATATATATATATATATATATATATATATATATATATATATATAATGATTGTCCACAGGAAATGGGCCATTATCTTTCCAGGCAAAATTTTACAAAAAAGCTAAAAATAGGAGTTTGGGTAAATTTTATCAGTTTTTTCGGTTAATGTTGATCACACTGCTGAGGCATGTTCTATACATTATACAGCTGATGTTAAGTCGATTATTGGATCGAAAATACCATTTCTCAAGCTCTATTACTTGAAAGAAAGGGACCTTATCTTGCACCATGCATATTATATGGGGGAAGTTAAAGTTCCTTTTGATTTTCGATAGCCTTGAAACTTGTTTTTTAATCAAAAATTAACAATAATATTTAATTTTTTTAAACTATTAAAATATAACAATTTTTTATATAGTACTGATAAGTAATAAGACTTTTTTTCATTTTCAAGCTCTGCGTTGGCCTCACTGGTGATGAGGAGATAAGGCACGAGGATGTGCACACGTGCACAAACTTTCTTTGGACTTCTTCTTTAAGTGAAGAAGAAAATGACGATGTTGAAGTGGAACCTCTGCCAGCTGCTTCTGCGGTAGTGGAAGTTATTAATGTGGACGATATTCCAGTGATTGAGGTATGTATCTGCCGTGTATTTTTTATTACCTACCTGTTCACACTTAGGTATTAGGACAATGTGGGACTGTAGATCCATCCAGGATTTTTCTTTTGCAGGCCGAGGCTGTTTCTGCTGAACTTCTAAATAAAGTGGTTGTTGAGGAGGATGAGTTGCAAAAATTTGAACATGTACTTGAGGGACCGACCAGAAATTGAACTTTGAATTGTAGGGAACCCAGTTTGGGAAAACATCTTACAGGACGATATTGATGAAGTTGATGAACAAGAACTCGTGAGGACTATCATGACAAACGGTTGTTACCAAAAACAATGCCACAGAAAGTTTACAATGAACGAAATCATGAAAACGAAAATGGACCGCATATCTCTGGACTACTGTTTCGAATGTATGAATGTAATGAAAATGGTAATTTTGGGCCAAGTGCGTGGGAGTTGCAGAAACCAAAGCGAAGTAAAGACAGGCAGCGGAAATAAAGAAAAAAATAGGGAAAGGCTTTGACAGTTGTATAAATTAAGGGGAGAAAGTGCGTGCAAAAACTCTTTCTTTTTGCAAACGGGATCAAGGAAAAACAATTTAAGACACTTTTAAAAGACTAAAAAAGACTTGAGCCGCCAATTCATAAAAATTAAAAGCTGACCCCCAAAGAAGACAGTCGGGGTAGAGGACAAAGATAAATGCATTAAGTTGGACGTACAAAATTTAGCGCCAATTGGGCGTTCAGGCTATTCAAACAGCGATTCAGAGTCGAGAGTGCTTAAACTTTCTTCCATTGTTAACAAGGAAAATGATAAAAAAAAGTATTGTTTCGATTTCTTGACTAAAAGAACTCCTGAAATAGACCTATAACAAGACAAATTCGAAGGGACTTTTCGACATCCCTTCTGCAACCCTTTAGTCTCCTTATATGTTTTATTATGAATTATTATGCATGAAAGTTGCTCATTTTCCCATCCCAAAAAGATTCTGGAAAAATTCTCATAATACTATTAGAATTAAAAAAAAAGAAAAAAGAAGATTTCATATTCCTATTTCCAAGAACCCTGAAAAGGACATATAGTACGATATATTCATATGCAGCAACTCTTCTAACTGTCCACCGTATCCCATTAACCAGTTATATACCATATTTTACTATAAATAATATTATATTTATATTATAATTGCATCAACCAAAAAAGCTAAAGAAATTCTGAGAACACTATTAAAACCACTTAATGTTTAAGGACCCTCACTTCTTTCACCCCCTTTTTGGGTTAAAATTTTTAAAAAAAATAACCTAATTTTTGAATTCCTCGACTCCAGAAACTTTAAAGAGGTCGCTATATATTCGAAGCAACCCCTCTAAACTCCTGCTCCACCTTTTTCATTCGTTTTATGTTTTACTATAAATATTTGAGAAAAATATTTGTTTTCTCCTCAAGAAAGACCAGAAAAAATTGCCATATTACAATTAAAATCATAAAAAATGTATCGACCCCCACCTCTTTCACCATCTTCGCCCTACGAGTTATAGCTCAAAAACTGAAAAAGAAGTGTATCACGACATACACGCAATCGGCCTCTTGCCTCATCCCTTTTAACGTGTATATATTTTACTATGGAAAATTTATTTTATATTAAGTATACAGTTATCCGCATCAAAAACCATAAAAAAAGTAATGATTCGATTTTTTGACTGAAAGAACTCCGAAAAAGACCTATAACAATATACGAAGTCACTCTCCTGCTTTCCCTCTCCACTCTCTTGGCACCTTATATGTTTTATTATAAATCATTCTGCTTAAAAATTGCCCCTTATCCAATTCAAAAAACCGAAAAATTCTTATAATACTATTGAAACTATACAAGACTCTCCCATCTTCCCCTCCCCCTACTAAAGTTGATAGTAATGAAAAAATAATTTAATTTTTTAATTCCTACAGTCCAAGAACCCTGAAGAGGACATGTAGCATGATATATATGAATCAAGCCATATTATTAACCCCTTATATATTTTATTCTAAATAACATTTGGCAATTACATCATCCAGAAAACGTGGAAAAATCTCCAAAATATATTTTTTTTATGGGTCTAGCACACATGCTGCAGGGAAGTCCCTAAAGCGCTCCAGGAGCGGCATGTGTGCGGAAAAAGCGACTCACGTCGTTCTTGAATCGCTGTGAATTATACTCGGTGGGAAACACAGCCCTGGGCAAATTATTCCAAGGGATGATGATCTCCATATAAAAGACTGCTTGAAAAGCGTTGTACGCGCAGTAACAAGCTGAACCTGATACGGATGTGAAGTATTAGTGCGACGTGTATTTCTAACATGCTCCGCTCTGGGAGGAATTAAGCAGGCTACATCTTTCGAACACTTTCCATGAAAATACTTGGAGAACAGACTCAAGTCGCCAACCGTTCTTCGATGTTCCAGCGAATCAAGGCCGTCGGTCAGTTTCGAGTCTCCAATCAGACGAAGAGCTCTTCTCTGAACAGAATCCAACAAATGCGGTGTATGTTTGGGAGCCGAGTCCTAAACATGGGAGCAGTATTCCATAGTTGAGCTTTGTAAAGAATTAACAGTTGGGAAGTGTAAAGCTTTCTGGTTCGAAATAATATTCCCAACTTTTGAGAAGCTCTCCTTGCTATGCCTGCAATATGTTCATGCCAGGATATATTTGCTCCCAAATTAACGCCCAACAAATTGATTAACGATGCTAGGGGAATGGGGTGCCTCGACATAACTATGTCGGGTTCAGCAACGTTAACTTTTTTAGAAAAAACTACTGCCTGGGTTTTTGTAGCGTTAAATTCCACTTGGTTACTGTCACCCCAAGATAGAATTTCTTTCAGGTCTTTGTCAAGTTGAACGAACTCCTGCTGTCTGCGGATATTTGCCTGAGTAGCCGATGTCCGAGCGTTATTGAAAGTACAAAGTTTAACGACCATCTTGGATTAAAATTAAAAATGAAAAAAAAAAAACCTAATTTTTTAATTTCTCGACTTCAGAAACGGTAAAAAGGATATATAACGCTATACAACCCCTCTAGCCTCCTCCATAACCCCTTTTATGTTATACTGTACATATTTATGTAAAATATTTGTTTATTATCTTAACAAATAACCCGGAAAAATTATCATATTACTAGGAGGCCTAGGCTCAATATTGGTGTAAGGCTAAAAGTTGACAATATTCATTTTGGGGAGGAGAGATCCATCGACTTTTTCTTGGTAACACTGTAAATTTTCTTTATTAGTGGACTCCCTGTATTTTTCTAGACAATTGTTTTTTACGCTTAACGTATAATTACTAGAAATTACTGTAACTAAAAGAAAATAAAAATAAAGCGATATGTAGGTACTTAATTCGCCTCTCATTTGTCTAAAATAAAACACATTTAAAGCCATTAATAGAGAGTTTTTGAAACGACAATAGGTTCTATAAGGATTACAAATGAAAAAGTATACGAAATCCTGATATTCCTGAAACCCAGCAAATCAATTCCGAACGATAAAAGAATAACTATTGAAAAATCCGAAATTATAAAACCGACTCTCAAACAGCATTTTTTTTTTTTCAATTTGAATATCAATTATCTGATTAAGTATTCATTTTATTTAAAAAGTTTAGTTTTTACGGGATAATCCAAGAGAAATTCAGGAGTTAAACAACATTCTGTTTGTTGACGTATTTCCTACAAGGACAAAATTGATCAAATTATGCATCTTAAACTCACAAAATTATGAGTCATATCTTATCGTCCAAATGGTTAGTTAGTATTTAATATTTCAACACCAATTAGGAAGCCTCTTTCGATTTCTAACTAGTACAAAAATATGACCCAAAGCTTTCCTCAATTAAGTATGTTAACAAACAAATAATACATATTTTTAGTGTTCCATACGAAATACTTATAAGATTACTTCGGTGTCTGTCCGTCCGTCCGTCCGCCCGTCCGTCTGTCTGTCTATCTATCACACCTGATTTTCTCCGAAACTATTTGACATAAAAAGTTGAAATTTGGTACTAATATAGAAATTGATGGCCTCATTAGAGCCGTTTAGTTTTGAAAGTTAAATATTGACTCAAGGGGGTTAGTTTGGGGAGGTGAAAAAAAAATTTTTACCAGGTCATCGAGTGGGATGTCAAACAAAAGCTTGTAAAAATACGAGTTCAAAAATATGTATAATGTAATACTTGCGCAAACTTTTCTTTGTATTATTTTTTAAAAATCACGAAAAGTCTCTGTCCCCCCCTTATCCCGAAAAAAACTGATAAAAAATTTTGAGAAAATTCTGGAATATTCTCCACAGGGTGTAGATTGAACGAAAGTTATCACGAGTGCATTCCCTTTAATAATTCATCTGGTATAAAAAAAAACAAAAATTCATGAAACATCAGTTTTCAGTAAAGATCGGAAAAAAACTTTGTTGAAAACTCATTTGGGGTGTGTTTTGTGAAGTCATTGACCATTTTATACCTCCATAAAAACGAACGGAATACTAATTGCGCAAGTCCAACCTGCACTTGACTGGTTATGCTTTATTTGCAGAGTTCAAAATAATATATTTAAAATCCTGTTATAACCTTAATGCAACTGTCGACTATATTGGAAGGGTCTTGTTTATGTAACGTTTGTAATAAGATTACCTATTTGCACTCTATATGTTTAAATGCATTACGATATTGTATGCAGTGCGGGGTGGACCACCCTGGTCAATTTGCGGTTATTCTCGACAAAAACCTTAGAGTTAAGTTAAGTTAACTTTGGTTGGCTTGTCATGAATGTCAAATATCGTTATCGAAAGTTATTGCGAATACTCCGAAACTGCCTAATGGGTAAATAATTGGTACGGTGGCGGATTAAAAACCGAATTCGAATGACAAGACGAAAAAGCTCTTTGTAAATAATAACAGCTATCAGCACACATGAAATGGAAAATTCAAGGATTTTTCTAAATTAGCTATTTTGGCTTTATTAATTTGTTTTTTATCTATTTTGTTCAGACTTAATGACCATTAAATTACCATAATGGTTCGGCTTATATGCGCTTATTTAATCTCTTTATATATATATATATATATATATATATATATATATATATATATATATATATATATATATATATATATACTTACTTACTTACTTCCTCTTCTGAGTAGGTCACGGACCTGTTCTACTTCGTTATTAAGCCTCTTGTCATTCGGATGTCCAGCTGTCTCTCCATTTCTTTGGTGGTCGTCCTCTTGGTCTTGTTTCATGTGGTTTTTTGTTCATACATATTTTTATCATTCTCGTATCTTCCATCCTTTGTACATGTTCACGCCACTCTCTTCTTCTTCTCTTTCTTCCCCATCTGACTATATCCTCTACCTTGCATTGTTCTCTTATGGTGTTCTTACTCACTCTGTCTAATAAACTTTTTCCTGTTATTGCTCTCAGTATTTTCATCTCATTTGTTCTTAGTAGCTGTTTGGTTTTGTTTATGTGTGTCCGTGTTTCTATGCTAAAAGCCAGTATGGGTCTAACGCAAGTTCTATATATTTTTGTTTTTGCTTCGACACTTAGATCTTTGTTTTTCCAAGCTACATCTCTGAGGGCCCCTGATATTGCTGCTGCTTTATTTGTTTGTTGTCTCACTTCTTCTGTTATACCTTCGTAGCTAGTAATTAGTACTCCAAGATATGAGAATTCCATTACTTGCCCTATTAATTTCCCATTTATTTCTAATTTACACCTTACTGGTTCTTTAGCTATTGTGATGCATTTTGTTTTGTCGGTATTGACTTCCATGTTGTATCTTTCTGCTACTTGTTTGAATTTATAGAGCACTCTTTGTAGGGCGTGTTCCGATTGTGATATCAGAGCAATATCATCTACATATCCCAGTATCTTTATTCGTTTATCTCCTAGTTCGTATCCACCGTTGACTAAGTTTTACTACTACAAATAAAGATGTTAGAATAGAGGAGGTAAATGCATCGACTGCCTGCGTTCCACTAGCAAAGTTGCCACTATAAGTACAAATTTGGAAGTAACTGGAGATAATATAAAAGGGCTTATAATTTGAATTATAAGCACTATACAATAAAATATTAAATATATTTTGAGAAAATGAATGTAATATACAATTAATATTTATATTAAGGTGAAATGAGGCGGGGTATATCGCAAAGATCACAAGGATGAATGATAACAGATGAACACGCCATATCGTTGAATGGAGACCTAGAGAACATAAAAGATGTAGAGGTAGACCGCAGACAAGATGGACGGACGACATAAAAAGATTGGCAGGACACGATTTGATGCAAAAAGCAAACATTGGAGACAACTTTGGGAGGCTTACATCCGACTATGGCTGGAATAGGCTAATGATGATGATGATTAAATATTTATTTTATCAGTCATTCAAATAATAAGATTATATTTAAATTACTTATGACGCATAATGTACATAAATAATATCTTAATTTCATCAATGTCTTTGAGTCTATGTGTTTAATAGTCAAACGCGTACTATTCAAACGAAATTGAATATGACTGATGATTATGACAGATGATGGTTATTTATCAACATTTTTAAACATGTACTGAGACGACTATTTCATAGTGAATATTTTTTAGCGTACCTTATTGCAGTTTTGAAGTTATAATTTCAATAAGGTTACTTGAGATAAGTTAAACTCAATTTAAAGTAAAGAGTCGGAGTGTCTAGATATTTTTAAAAAATAGTTTACACTATTATGCAATGATATATTGTAATTTTTAATAATAAAAAAAGGGTCAACTGCAAGTTAGATTTGCGCAATTAGTGTTCCATACCGTGATTACCTTTAAAATAAAAATTAGTCAGCCAATAACTGAATCTAGCTCATTCTAGAAGTAAGTAGTAAAAGTTTAAAACAAAAAATTTACTACCTAAATATTTGTTTAATTATAAACTAATAAAATAAAATTATTTTGTCTTCGGTATCTATCCGTTGATCACCAGTCATGGTATATTACTGTTTGGGACTAAGAGCTAAGAAATATCAATACCAAATACGTATTGATATTTCTTAGCTCTTAGTCCCGGTTGAATTCCCAACTTTCCAAACCTTCATCATTCTGTCATGCCACATATTTTTTTTTATACTAGAAAAATTATCAAACGTCGTGCACTCGTGATAACTTTTGCTCAATCTGCACTTTAATTAGACTATTCCAGAATCTTTTAAAAATTTTTGCTCAATACTTTCAAGATAGGGTGGGGGGACAGAGATTTTTGGCCAATTTTTAAAAATACTACAAAGAAAAGTATGCGCAAGTTTTGAACTCTTGTTTTCACAAGCTTTCATGACCTGGTAATTTTTTTTTCACTTCCGATTTCACCCTCCCACAACTAACTCCTTCAGTCAAATTTTATCTTTCAAAACTACACTGCTCTGATTGGGCCATCCATTCTTATATTTAGGCCAAATTTCAACTTTCTATGTCAAATATTTTCAGAGAAAATCTGGCGTGACAGGCAGACAGACAGACGGACACCGAAATGATCTTATAAGTGTTCCGCATGGAACACTAAAAAAACGATGTTGAGGTGTAGTGATGACAGATAAGAAAATACAGCAAAAAAATATATGTAGAACAATAAGTATGCCAATAATTTATAGGTTAAAAAGCTTTCAATAAAAACCACAATATTTTTATTCCATTATCTGCGAAATATTAGACTGCTGATTTTTTGTTATTAAGAAGTTTGGTTTTTAATACACATGAATAATTATAACTACTTGAAAACCAAAGCCAAAAAATTATTTTTTCCCTTACAGCGCACATTTTTCTGCTTCTGAAGTTCATTAACGCGATTATTAATATTTGCCAAGGTTAGAAAAAAAAATAAAAAGACATAGTGAGGTATTTTCGACTGCGTAATAGCCGAAATAACATTGGTTTACTGAATACGACATATTAAATTTTAGCTTAATAAATGAGAATTTTCATATTAAAAGGTAAAATTTAGAAACATATCTTGTACTTTTAGTGAAGCAGTACAAAAATATTTTGTAGTTATACCAAAAAATTGCAATGTGAGGTTTAAATGAAGTGTTATGGGAATTGAAAAGCTTCACAGTATTACACTATTTCTCATAAAATCAGGAAAAGTCGATGAAAAGTCTTAGCAACAAGCAAGTACCATGTAAAAACCATTTCAAAAGTAAGTTGTAAAGTTTGACATATTTAAATTAATTTAAAATTGTTCGTTACCTCTACAGAACAGTGAGAAGCTCATAAAAAGCCGTTGAGTAAATTTAGATAATAGTCAAATAAATACCATAGAAGCTTACCGAGAAAAACATTAACTGTCTCTTCATTTTTATCGGTTTGTGAAATAAAAGTATCTACTTATTCAAAGAAATTTAATTTCATGTTTAGCTTCTTAATTTCAGAACTTTTAAAAATCTTCTCTCTCTTCTCTTTTTAATTTTAAATTTCTAAATCATATAATTTCGGCTGGGCCATAGACAAAAAACATTTAATAAAAATCATCATTCATCTTTCATACTATCTATTTTCCTACATCTATGTACATATAGAGGTATATTTTGCCCATTATGTATACACTCGCCGTGCCTGCGGCTCCGCTCGCGTGGACTTGATTTACTTTTATCGTCTTTTATCGTCACTGCTTATTCCTTATGTTACCTAACGTAATAAAATATATCCTATAACCTGGCCAGAGCGCATATGTATTTTATAAAAAAAAAACATGTAAGTCGGTTAAGTGGTTCTTGCGTGCTAAGCGCACAAACGGACAAACAAACAGAGAGACGTTGCGTTTTATATATATTATAGAATTTTTTAATAAATACTAATTTAAGAAAAAAAAAAACACGTAAATCGGATAAGTGGTTCTCGAATGATAAGCCCACTAACGGACAGACAGACAGAGAGACGTTGCGTGTTATATATATATTATATAGATTATTATTATCATATAACCTGGCCAGAGAACATATGTATGAATTAAAAAAAAAAAAAACATGTAAATCGTATAAGTGGTTCTGGAGTGATAAGCGCACTAACGGACAGACAGAGAGACGTTGCATTTTATATATAATGTATTCTTTGTTACATGATATTGTTCCATATTTAACGGTTTAGGCAGTGAATTGCAAGAGAGTGCGCTCGCGGTAAATTTTTTTCCGACTTGATTCACTATTATCGTCACTGCTTATTTCTTATATTACCTAACGTAATAAAATATATACTATAACCTGACCAGAGAACATATGTATAAATCTAAAAAAAAAACATGTAAATCGGATAAGTGGTTTTCGAGTGATAAGCGCACTAATGGACAGACAGACAGACAGAGAGATGTTGCATTTTATAAATATTATAGAAGATTATAGACAACCTGGCCAGAGAACAAATGTATGAATTAAAAAAAAAACACGTAAATCGGATAAGTGGTTCTCGAATGCTAAGCGCACTAACGAACAAACAGACAGGGAGACGTTGCATTTTATATATATTATATATTATAAATATATTACATATATTTTAGATAGATATATTACATATATTATAGATAGGTAGATATATATTATAAATAGATAAGTAGATAGATTATAGATAACCTGGCCAGAGAACAAATATATGAATTTTAAAAAAACACGTAAATCGGATAAGTGATTCTCGAGTGATAAGCGCCCTAACGTACAAACAGACAGACAGACAGTGAGACGTTGTATTTTATATATGGTTTATTATAGAAGATTATAGATATCCTGGCTAGAGAACAAATGTATGCCTTAAAAAATCGGATAAAAGGTTCTCAAGTCATAAGCGCACTATGGATAGACAGACAGACAGAGAGACGTTGTATTTTATATATATATATATATATATATATATATATATATATATATATATATATATATATATATATATATATATATTCTTTGGTACATGATATTATTGCATATTTAATAGTTTACGCAATGTATCGTCACTGCTTATTCCTTATGTTACCTAACGCAATAAAATATATCCTGGCCCGAGAACATATGTATGTTTTAAAAAAAAAGCGCGTAAATCGGATAAGTGGCTCTTCAGTGATAAGCGCACTAACGGACAGACAGACAGACAGGCAAACAGAGAGACGTTGCATTTTATATATATATTATATTGAAGTATAACATATAAAAACATTTGGCAACTTCTACTTGCACGTCTTCGTTTTGTAGTGATGTTTTGTAGCCACGTTTTGTCTTTCTGTAGCCTTTGCTATATATTGTGTGCTATTGTATTTCTAGGACCCTATAATGACAGAACTAAATACTGATATTTAAATTATATATTTTAATTTTTAGCTCTTTGTATTATTTTTAAAAAATTACGAAAAATCGCCCCCTCCCTTGTCTCGAAAAGTACTGATCAAAAATTTTGAAAAAATTCTGGAATATTTTCCACAGGGTGTAGATGGAACGAAAATATCACGAGATCATCACCTTTAATAATTTATCTCGTATATAAAAAAAAATTCAGAGTCATCAGTTTTTAGTAAAAATCAAAAAAAAAACTTTGTTGAATACTCATTTGGGATGTGTTTTGTGAAGTCAATGATCATTTTATACCTCTGTAACAAAAATTTTTATTTTAAAAGCACGGAATACTAATTGCGCAAGTCCGACTTGCACTTGGCCGTTTTTTTTTTATTTTAACTAATGAAAATAATTTTTATTTGGTTCACTGTCATTATTCTCAAGTTACAATATAACTTGGGTACCCTCTTGTTAAAAAGACAGACAACAAACAACAAACAACATTCTAAATATAAATATGGCGTAGAGCAATTATAGCGTACAATTTACAGCGATTCAAGAACAACGTGAATCGCTTTTTCCGCACTCGTGCCGCTCCTGGAGCGCTTTAGGGACTTCCCTGCAGCACGTGTGCTAGACCAATAAAAAAAAAAAAAAAAAAAAAAAAAAAAATAGGGAAAAACTTCAGTCGGTCAGTAATTTTGTTGATGACGCAATATCAACTTGCTTATAAAAAGATCAATCATTTCAATGTTCATCAATATCAAAGAAAACTAAAATGCTTACCTCACTAAATACTAGAACAAATTTGTAACAACCATTATTGTATAAAATAAATGAGAATTCGCCGTATAAGTTATGCCTAAATTAAATAAATAAAATTCTGCCATATAGGTTATACTTAATTAATTATGTTTTAATAACTTTAGCAAGAAAAGCCTTCATCCGTCCTTGTAACCATATATCCTTTATCTCTCAATCAGTTTTAATTAAATGGGTGGAAAAGCTGACCCAACGACGTGTCTAATCCAAAAAGAGAACTGTATGAAAATTTGTCTCGCGACATTTCGAATATTTGAATCTTTACCAAGCTTCCACGTATTGCATCAAACATCTTTATATATAGTAGTATGGTAGACATCATAAAATATGTATTCCTCGCAAACATCACTATTATAATTAGAATTTAAAATTAAAATAAAATAAAACAAGTATTCAAAACTACAAATACTTTAAAATAAAAATTTGAAACTACGCACGGTGGGCCAAGAATCTGATTTTCGTTCAAAATTGTCTGGAGCTCTCAATTATCGTCGCGCTAATGCTTCACATCTGTATGAGGTTCAGCTTGTTACTCTGCGTAACACGCTTTTCAAGCAGTCTTTTATATGGAGAACATCATCCCTTTGGAATAATTTGCCCAGGGCTGTTTTTCCCACCGAGTACAATTCACAGTGATTCAAGAACAACGTGAATCACTTTTTCCGCACACATGCCGTTCCTGGAGCGCTTTAGGGACTTTCCTGTAGCAAGGGTGTTAGACCTATAAAAAAAAATTAACGAAATCGGACAATTTTTTTTAAATAGTCGGAAGCGAATTCTGGAATAACGTAAGAAAACCGATTTGTAAAATATAAGCTCAAAATTTTTTCAAATTGTAAAAAGCAGTACGGTACCGGGAGGTAAAATTTCGAAGTTCGCCTGATTTCCAGTTTAGGCGTTCAAAATTGGTTCATAGCGGGTTTCTGGGGTCGCTGAATCTATTTTCCAACCCTCATTTTCACTCCTCAAAAGGGTGCATATGATCAAAATGACCCAGAAAACAGATTCGGCGACCTCAGAAACTCCCGAGGAAACAGTTTTGAACGCGAAACTCTAATTCAGGTAAATATCGTAATTTCTTCACCTCCGGAATTCGTTTACGAGTATTTAAAAAAAAAATCCTGATTTCGTTAATAACTGATGGCTCTAGACAATTTTGAACGAAAATTCAGATTCCTGGCCCACAGTGCGACGCTAAATAGAGTATCTTTTACTGCTATCCTCGTTCTGCTTGGGCCTTTTGGTCCTCACCAGTAATATTTCAAATCTTAAAAATGGTAGCTTGGAATTTATAAACCGTACCAAGGGTTTAGAAATAAAGGCCTGTAAGCACATTTGTGGTTTAAGTTGGAAGACCTGTGGCACAATAGCAACCTAGGTAAGTCCGATGAATATACACCATAAATTGTATCCAAATGCGTGTCTAAATATTATTTCTATATTTTTAAAGCCAATTACTGGAATTACATTAATTAACCTTCACTAATGCATGACAAATTATTTTATTTTAATTGATATATCGCTCTTTCTATGGATTGTTAAAATTCGATTAAAGGTAATTCGTCTTTATAAAAACAATTCAATTTAATATAATGATTAAGGTTAACTACTTAGAATATTCATGTGGTAAAAAATACATATACATATATGTGTAATTTAATACTAAGACCTACAGATACATAGAAAAATAATTCTATTCCGGTCAATAGTATTGTATAAAGTGCTCACCTATTGCGGTGTCTTTTCAAAAATGTATAAAAATTAATATTTAAATTCCAGTCATCTTGGAGACATGACACTATAACAAGAGCAACAGTTGGACCAAGGTTGTTTACAAGGTTCTAAAACATCTTCTTTATAAATTAAAAAAAATGATTGGTTTTTACAAGGTTTTAGGTTAAATATAAGAGTAAACACTGTTTCTATAAGTTCTAAGAATTTCTATGTGACAGACATTCGAGGTACAGTAGTTTTATAAGCTTTCAGAACATTAGTTTTACAAATAAGATGATATTTTTATAAATTTCTATGACGTTCTGTATATATATGTATATATATATATATATATATATATATATATATATATATATATATATATATATATATATATATACTGAAGGACATTAAAAGAGCTACTGGTAACAAACAAACTTAACAATAAGACTGGGATTGCTCTTTTTTAGGTTGAGAGTGCAAATAAAAGTTGGTGTTGCATTATTTTTTTCGACTGAATTTTATTTTTAATTTCTCGAGCTTTCGTTTGTGTTTACAAACTTCTTCAGGAGATCTGTAAGAGAGGCCTGTCAATGAGGCCTTCAAAAAACGTAATTTAAATTTTTTTCTCTGACAAATTCAATATTCTGACTATAGCAGTTGAGTCTATGGACTTGATTTTTATTTATATGTAACTATCCCCTTATAATTTTTAATTGTTTATCTAATTTGGTATTGAAATCTGAATATATTCATTAATTGCTGTAAATGATAATTTTTAAAGATAGTACTTTTATCTGTCATTTAGTAAATTTAACATTTCTGATATGTTGTGCACTATCCATAACCTTAAAAAACTAAAATAAAAATTGTCTTCTGTCAAATTAGATATTTATAATGGCACGTTTGATAATATGTCTCTATAAAAATTATTAAATTAAATCTTGATCATCTTGCTAAATTTAAAAAATCTGATTATGTTAAATAGTGCCCTTTTATTGTCTTAATGTGCTACCATGTTGGAGCTTTACGTTTTTTCACCACTGTTCTTGGAGAGCAATCACTGATCCATTTTGTAAGTATAAAAGACTTTCATAACAATAACGAAGTTCATTAACTGATATAATTTACATAATTTAATCCTCATTGTCGGTGGTTTCTCTCTTACAGATCTCCTGAAGAAGTTTGTAAACACAAACGAAAGCTCGGGAATTTAAAAATAAAATTCAGTCGAAAAAAATAATGCAACACCAACTTTTATTTGCTCTCTCACCCTAAAAAAGAGCAGCATATATATATATATATATATATATATATATATATATATATATATATATATATATATATATATATATATATATATATATATATATATATATATAAATATATATATATATATATATAAAAAGGGTATTTTTTATAGAGGTATAAAACTTTAAGTTGGCAACACTTTTTTAACTGGCGGCCATTTTGTCAGCTGTCAAGTGATTTATGTTTAGTTTGGTTTGGCATTTCAACATGAATAGACTGACGCCTGAACAACGCTTCCAAATTGTGCAAATTTATTTTGAAAATCATGGTTCTGTTCGAAATACGTATCGCGCACTACGTCCATTTTACGGTCAACATAATCGTCCATCAGAGCAATTAATTCGATTAACTATGGAACGTTTTCGCACCACGTTTACTCTAAATGATAATACGCATCCACAGAGACGTCGTACAGTGCGTACAGAAGAAGTCATTGCTGCTGTAGAGCGTAGCGTAGAGGAACACCCGAATCAGTCTATCTGCCATCGTGCACAGGAATTGGATATGTGTCCATCCACTTTATGGAAGATTTTGCGGAAAGATCTTGGTTTGCGTGCAACAATTGAAGCCACACGATCACCTAGCAAGGCGTAGATTCGGTGAATGGGCCCAAAACAAGATTGCCGTTGATCCCGATTTTCATAAGCGAATTTTGTTTAGCGATGAAGCTCACTTTTGTTTGAATGGATACGTCAATAAATAAAACTGCCGTATTTCGAGTGATGATAATCCTCAAGTGTATGTTGAGACACCGTTACATCCAGAAAAACTGACTGTTTGGTGTGCTTTATGGGCTGGTGGAATCATTGGCCCGTACTTCTTTAAAAACGATGCTGGTCAGAACGTTACAGTCAATGGTGACCGCTATAGAGCCATGATTACTGATTTTTTCGTTCATCAATTAGACGGCGCAACATGTCACACAGCTCGTGCCACAATTGATTTATTGAAGGAAATGTTTCGTAACCGCATAGTTTCACGTTTCGGACCCGTCAATTGGCCTCCAAGATCGTGCGATTTAACGCCGCTAGACTATTTTCTGTGGGGATATGTGAAGTCGCTAGTCTACGCCGATAAGCCCGAAACGATTGACCACTTGGAGGACAACATTCGCCGCGTTATTGCCGATATACGGCCACAAATGTTGGAAAAAGTCATCGAAAATTGGACCTCCAGATTAGACTACGTCCGAGCCAGCCGTGGCGGTCATATGCCAGAAGTCATATTTAAATTATAATGCCAGAAGATTATCTTTCGAATAAAGTAAATTTCATGTCAATTTAAAAAATTCATCTTTGTTTTATTCCATTTCAAAGTTCTATACCTCTATACAAAACACCCTTTATATATATATATATATATATATATATATATATATATATATATATATATATACATATATATATATATATATATATATATATATATATATATATATATATATATATATATATATATATATATATATATGTATATATGCATATGTGTGCATTGATTAACACTGTCAGTAAAATTATAGAACATACAACATAACAAAAAAGTAACAACCAAGAGATAAAGGAAGCTACAGAAAAATATTATCATTATATACGAAAATATCGCCCGGGAAAGAAGAAGGAAATAGAGTAATAGTAACAATGGATGAAATAATGAATGTCATACAACATATGCACAATAACAAAGGCCCAGGGGATTATAGAAATGGTAAGATATGGAGGGGCATCGATTAGAAAATCTCTTCAAGCTCTATTAAACAGATTCCTTATAGAAATCAAAATACCAAAACCTTGAGTAAACGTCTTGATTGTGCTTATTTTTAAAAAGGAGAACAAATTTAAATTGAAAAGTAACAGACCCATCAGCCTGTTATCGGTTTTATACAAAATCCTCACTAGAATCATAATATATAGATTAACGAACAAATCAATCACGTGAACAAGCGGGATTTAGATGGGGATACAGCACCTTAGACTATCTTCAAACAGTTAGATTATTAGTGGAAAAGGCAAATGAGTATAAGGTCAACTTGTGGACAGCAATGGTTGGCTATGAAAAAGCATTTGATTCGGTAGAGATATGGGCAATCCTTATTACCTTACGTAACATCAGAGTCGACGAAAGATACACAACTCTCCTTGAATACACACATAAAAAGAGTCACATCACAAATAATGCTTAAAGAACAAACAAATAAAATCAAAATTAATGCACGAATTAGACAAGGCAACTCAATATCCCCAAAGCTGTTCAAGTTGACTCTAGAAGACATGTTCAAATAGCTAAAGTGGGAAAATAAAGGAATACTAATGGACCGTGAACGATTAAATCACTTAAGGTTCGCAGATGATGTCACTCAGATCGCAAACACAAAAGAAGAATTACAAGAAATGCTGATGGGATTAAATAACAAGTCTTGAGAAATAGGTCAAAAAGTAAACTTCACCAAAATTAAATATTTGAACAACGGAAATAAAGGAACTATTAATAGAAGGTGAAAGAATAGGAAAGGCACAAACACTCATATATTTAGGACAAAAAATCGAAATATCAAAAAATAATTCAAAGGCTGACACGGATAGAAGAGTCTCGTTGGCTTGGTTAGCATTTGGAAGGTTACAATCTACATTTAAACGTCCAAAATATATGAAACTGAAACGAGGGCTTTAAATAAAAATATAATAAATAAACTCCAGGTAACCCAAGGAGCAGTGGAGAGGAGAATGCTAAATATTAGACTCCAAGATCGTATTCCTAACAATTGAGCGGGGCATATCGCAAGGATGAACGATAACAGATAAACACGCCGTATGGTTGAATGGAGAGAACATAAAAGATGCAGAGGTAGATAGACAAGATGGACGGACGACATAAAAAGATTAACGGAACACGATTAGATGTACTCGTATAAAGCAAACAACAGATCTTGGGGAGGCTTAAATCCGACCATGGATGGAATAAGCTAATGATGATGATGAAGAAAAACCAAGAATTCAAACCACTTAAAATCTATGCATAAAATATACAATTTTTGAAAAACATCATGCATATGTATATAACAGTGGCTTAGCTGGGTTTAAGGAGAGATCCAAAGACAGTTTTTGAAGGCAAAAAAGAGAACGTAAAAAACGAAGCCGTCTTATATAGTAGGGGTGCCAATTAACAACCAAGGGACAGAACCTTTCGAATAAAAGAACAGCACTGGAAGGGACTCCATCCCAATATAGTAAATTGAAAATCGATAATCGGCAGGGTAAGGGGAAATTTTTTACAAAGAAAGAATCATTTCACCAAATGAAGTCCACTTAAAAATCAAAGACCAGAGTGGAGATTTTTCACAAAAAAGAATCTTTTCAGATAGACCTTTACAAACTTCCTCCAATAAGAAAAGCTGTGTTTATCACAACATTTATTTTATAGCTATGCACCAGATATATATATATATATATATATATATATATATATATATATATATATATATATATATATATATATATATATAAACTACAACTTTGTAACAAACTGAGAAATCGACTGAAAATATTTTTTAATTTTTAACATGTACGCTAATGGTTGGGGTTATAGTCCCGACAAAAGCATTTGATATGTTGTATTTTAACAACAAAAAACAAACAACTGCTCTTTGACTAACATTTAACGATAGTTCTTAAATTCTTATCATCCATACTTCAGGTATTCACTTGAAGATAAGTTACGTATTATGAAATTTTTTTATAGTGTTTTGTCAATAATTCACAAAATTGTAACTTATAAAAAATAAAGATTTTTTAAAAGGACTGTCTGTGGTCTAGTTAGTTAACTTTCTAACAATTTGATTACCTTTTATGACAGCTTCAGTAGTGACCCAACGACAAGCTAAATTTAGATTCAGTAAGTATTATTTAATAATTAGAATCTAAAGCCGCTGCCTTCAACTGAAAAGATAGCGTTAAATAGATACAAACGTATATATACATACAACATACTTTACATAATTTTAATCAAAGAGCACTGGCTGCTACTTCCTATCTCTTGAAACAGTAAATATAACACTTTTTACGCCACAAAAGGTTAAAGCCTTGATTGTCTTTTGCAGTTTATATGTTAAATCGGTAAAAGCTTTAATCTCCTTTGAATTAAGCAATTGCCAGCTGTTCGTTATATAAATCACTCTAAACTGCAAATACAAGTTTTTCGCTGCGTCTAGGATCGCACCATACGGAAATTATAGTAGAGTGTGTGGGAAAATAACAGCACAACGAAAGTATATTGTATAGAACACACACACTCAAGATGTGATTGGTTTAATTGATAGGAAAAAAATGGTTCTGTTTTTTTTACACAAGCTTATTATATTATTTTTGTCCCAAAAAACTTACGTCACTTTTAAAAGGTGAAAATTTGGTAATACGTGGGTTGCTATTTATATTTCTGGCCTTGGCAACAGTAGGTGTTGCCAGGTGCCATCTGACGTTTCCACTAGAAACTTGACATTGTTGAACATAACCTTTGAACAAACATTTTGTTATTTGAGCGCAATTTGTGTTGTTTACAGTAAGTTGAAAAATTCATCTCGCGCAAAAAATGGAATTAACTTGTGAACATTTTCGTGCGATTATTTTTCATAACTTTCGACGTGGATTATCAAGACAAGAGTGCATCCATGAACTTAATTCTTTATACGGCGATGAAGCACCATCCTACAGCATTGTTAAAAACTGTTATAACGAAGTCAGTCGTGGCCGACGTTCGCTGCAGGGCGAATTCCGTGAAGGTCGTCCAAAATCGGTTGTTGTGCCAGAAAAGATAGATGCTGTGCGTGAACTGATAAAGCAAGATCGTCATGTGACATACCGTGAGATTGAGGCATCTTTGGGCATTAGTATGACAAGTATCAATAAGATATTGCATAATCATTTGACAGTAAAAAAGATTTGTTCGCGTTGGATCCCGCATAATCTGACAAACGCTCAAAAGAAGGCTCGTGTCGATTGGTGCAAGGAAATGTTGAAAAAAATCTTTGTTCATGACAATGCACCTGCTCACAGAGGTGCTTTGGCAGCGGCAATACTGGAGGGATTAAAATATCAATTGTTGGAACATCTACCCTATTCGCCAGATCTGGCTCCGTCTGACTTCCATCTGTTCCCAAACCTCAAAAAATGTCTACGTGGAAACAGTTTTTCGATAAGTGATGAGGATATATTTTGAAGGTCTTCCGGAAAACCACTTCACAGATGGGATAAACGAATTGAAAAATCTCTGGAAAAAATGTATTGAGGGAGATTATACTGAATAATAAAGGTATTTCGACTCATTAATTGAGCTTGTTACATTTCCGGTTTCAAAACTCATTGACTGACCTACAGCTAATTAATTTGTCTTGTAACCAAGTATCAAAGATAACCACACTGTATTTTAAATTTCATATGAACAAAGAATTGTTGTTAATAAATGTTAAGCACTTGAAACAAAGGATTGTTGTTTATAAATGTTAAATACTTTCCATCGGTGCTAATACACATATTATTTATGAAACTTCATTCAACATATATTGTTTTTAAATATATATTTAACTAGCCGGGCCCGCGGCTCCGCTCGCGTGGACTTGGTTCACTACTATCGTCACTGCTTATTCCTTAGGTTACCTAAGGTAATAAAATATCTCCCATTATTTCCCCTTATCTCCCAATATTTCTCCTTATCTCCCATTATCTCTACATAATTTCCATTATCTAGGCTTACCTCTGCTCTTCTACCATTATTTCTCCTTATCTCCCATTATTTCTCCTTATCTTCCATTATCTCACCTTATTTTCCATTATCTAGGCTTATCTCGACTTATCTCGCAATATTTTTCCTTATCTCCCATTATCTCACCATAACTTCCATTATCTAGACTTATCTCTGCTTATCTCCCATTATTTCTCCTTATCTCCCATTATACTTATTTCCCATTTTCTCACATTATCTTCCATTATTGAGTCCTATCTCGACTTATCTCCCATTATTTCTCCTTATCTCCCATTATCTCACCTTATCTCCCATTATCTAGGCTTATATCGAATTATATAGAACATATGTATAAATTTATAAAAACACGTAAATCGGATAAGTGGTTCTCGAGTGATAAGCGCACTAACGGACAGACAGACAGAGAGACGTTACATTTTATATATATTATATTCTTTGCTACATAATATTGTTCCATATTTAATGCTTTAGGCAGTGTATTGCAAGAGGTAGCGGCAAACTTCTCTCCGACTTCATTCACTATTATCGTCACTGCTTATTCCTTATGTCATCTAACATAATAAAATATATCCTATAACCTGGCCAGAGAACATACGTATGTTTAAAAAAAAAGCACGTAAATCGGATAAGTGGTTCTCCAGTTATAAGCGCACTAACGGACAGACAGACAGACAGATAGACGTTGCATTTTATATATATTATAGATATTCTTTGCTCCATGATATTGTTCCATATTTAATGGTTTAGAATGTTTAAAAAAAAGCACGTAAATCGGATTAGTGGTTCTCCAGTGATAAGCGCACAAACGGACAGACAGAGAGACGTTGCATTTTATATATATTATAGATATCCTTTGCTACATGATATTGTTCCATATTTAGTGGTTTAGGCAGTGTATTGCAAGAGAACGCGCTAGCGGCAAACATTTTTTTTCGATTTCATTCACTATTATCGTCACTGCTCATTACTTCTGCTACCTATCATAATAAAATATAGCCTATAATCTGGCCGGAGAACATATGTGTGTTTTAAAAAAAAAAAGTACGAAAATCGGATAAGTGGTTCTCCAGTGATAAGCGCACTAACGGACAGACAGACAGACAGACATACAGAGATACGTTGCATTTTATATATATTATAGATGTAATAAAATATATATCTATAACCTAGTCAGAGAACATATGTATGAATTTAAAAAATCACGTAAATCGGATAAGTGGTTCTCGAGGGATAAGCGCACTAACGGACAGACAGACACACAGAGAGACGTTACATTGTATATATATATATATATATAAATTTAGATTATTATTATTATTATTATATAACCTGGCCAAAAAATATATGTATGAATTTAAAAAAAGACAGGTAAATCGGATAAATGGTTCTCGCGTGATAAACGCACTAATGGACAGACAGACAGACAGAGAGACATTGCATTTTATATAGATTATAGATTATAGATATTCTCTACTACATAATATTGTTCCATATTTAATAGTTTAGGCTGTGTATTGCAAACGAACGCGCTAGAGGCAAACTTTTTTCCGACTTCATTCACTATTTTACGTCACTGCTCATTCCTTATGTTACCTATAGTAATAAAATATAGCCTATAACCTGGCCAGAGAACATATGTATGTTTTAAAAAAAAAAGTACTTAAATCGGATAAGTGGTTCTCCAGTGATAAGCGCACTAACGGACAGGCACAGACAGACAGACAGACAGACAGACAGAGAGACGTTGCATTTTATATATATTATAGAAGAGAAAAAAAGTCGATTTATATCTAGACAACTTCTAGAATATCAGCTAAAATTATTCAAGGTTTCAAGCATAAAAGAAGTTTTATGTAAATACATTTTGTGAGCATTTTATTTTACTTGATATATGAAAAATAATTATTTTATTATTCTTAAAAATTATAGCGTTTATTAGTTTAACAATCTAATAACCCATTAATAAAAAAAAGGTTAACACAAGGACAAGTAAATTAAATACATTATGATTAGTGATCAGAAAAAATCGATTCATATATATAGGGTGCTACAGAAATATCACATGATACTGTTAATTTAAAAAAGAAGTTTAACTTTCCGCGCTCACAAAGTTTATTCGTAAAAAAATATCCATTTGGGATTTTTTAATTTTTCCATCAAACTCGAAACCCTAGATCACAAAAACGTAATTTCCAATATTCATTGATATCTTGGCCTGCATATGTATTGCCGCGATAACTATTGAACGAATTACGATATAAATTTCACAGTTGGTGCGCATATAGTACTAGAGGTGACAGGAGTTTTTTTTTTTAGCGGAGTCCAGAAGAAGGTATAAAAAGAGTGGGGGAGCCTATAAAGTGTGTACACTAACATAGGAATTTTTCGTGATTGTGGTTAAACAAATGAGCGAATTGTTGCCTAATTGTTGCCAGGTATACATATAAAGAATGAGAAGGAGTAGCTTCAAATATATCACGTTATATGTTATTTTCCGGCTTCTGGGAGTCGGGAAATATGAAAGTCATATTACTTTTTCATTATTTCTAGTTTTACCTGAAATATTGCAGAGAGAGCGCTAGGATGTGATTAACTTAAACAATCAATAACCACAAAGTTGTTTTTTTACTGTTCCCTCTGGAACACTTATGGGATCACTTCGATGTCTCTCTGTTCGGCACACCCGATTTTCTCCGAACCTATTTGACATAGAAAGTTAAAATTTGGCACAAATATAGAAATTAATCAGCCGTGTAGTTCTGAAAGTTAAATTTTGTCTTAGAGGGTTAATTTTGGGGGTGATTTCGGAAGTGAAAAAAATAACCAAGTCATCGAGTGGGGTGTCAAAAGAAAACTTGTGAAAACACGAGTTCAAAAATACATATGATGTAATACTTGTGCACACTTTCCTTTGTATTATTTAAAAAAAAAAATTGCCAAAAACCCTTGTCCACCCACCCTATCTTGAAAAGTACTGATCAAAAAATTTTGAAAAAATTCTGGAATAGTCTCCTTAAAGTGTAGATTAAGCGAAAATTATACGTTTAATAATTTTTTTGAAACAAAAAAAATCTATTTGACCGGCAAAATGGTGAAGGTTAATTTCGTCGAAAGTTGTCAATTGAACCGGAACTAATAGCTACTGCTTTAAGCATTAGGTACCGAGACAAAATAATTTTATTTTATTTGTTTATAATTGAACAAATATTTAGGTATAAAATATTTGTTTTAAACTTTTACCACTACATTCTACATTGAGTTAACCTGATTTATTGGCTATTAGGTACCTAAGATGCTATAACTATTATACACATTCACATTCTACTGTCGATTTCCAAGGAAAAACACCACCTACTATTCCCATATTGCAGTCAAGGATGCCCGATGTTGTCTTCAGACAGCGGATCATAAAGCGTATTTTAATGAAGCTAGACACCAAGAAGGCTTCTGGCGCTGACGGAATACCTGCCATAGTTCTCAAAAACTGTGCAAGGGAACTAACACCAGTTTTCTGTAGACTTTTTAACCTATCCTACAGAAAGGGAATATTTCCGTCCTGCTGGAAATGTGCCACGGTTCAGCCGATACCTAAAAAAGGTAAGAAGACCTTGCCAAATAACTACCGACCAGTTGCACTGCTTTCAATAATATCGAAAGTCATGGAAAAGGTTATCAATGAGCATCTTCTAAAATATCTTGAACGATTCAATATTATTAGCGATCACCAATATGGTTTTCGTAAACATAGATCAACAGGAGATCTTCTGACTTATGTAACACATGTTTGGAACAACGCAATTGAACACTTTGGAGAATCTCGAGCGGTTGCTCTTGACATATCCAAGGCATTCGACCGTGTTTGGCACGATGGACTGTTGGCTAAGTTGTGCTCTTATGGTATGTCTGAAAGGTTCTGTTTGTGGCTCTCATGTTCCTTAGAGAGCGTTCTTTACGAGTGGCGGTCGACGGATTTCTTTCTAACACCCTCACTATCAACGCCGGTGTGCCCCAGGGCTCCATACTGTCTTCTACTCTCTTTCTCATTTACATTAACGATCTGCTGGAAAAGACCGGGAATCCAATCTATAGCTTTGCAGATGACAGTACGCTTGTCTCTTCATTCACCTTGAACGCTCGGACATCGGCTGCTCAGGCGAATATCCGCAGACAGCAGGAGGTCGTTCAACTTAACAAAGACCTGGAAGAAATTCTATCTTGGGGTGACAGTAACCAAGTGGAATTTAACGCTACAAAAACCCAAGCGGCAGTTTTTTTTAAAAAAATTAACGTTGCTGAACCCGACATAGTTATGTCGGGGCACTCCATTCCCCTAGCATCGTCGCTCAATTTGTTGGGCGTTAGTTTGCGAGCAAATATGTCTTGGCATGAACATGTTGCAGGCATAGCAAGAAGAGCTTCTCAAAAGTTGGGAATATTATTTAGAACCAGAAAGCTTTACACCCCACAGCAACTGTTAATTCTTTACAAAGTCCAAATTCGACCAACTATGGAATACTGCTCCCACGTTTGGGGCTCCGCTCCCAAACATACACTGCATTTGTTGGATTCTGTTCAGAGAAGAGCGGTCCGTCTGATTGGGGACCCGGAATTGACCGGCGGCCTTGATTCGCTGGAACATCGAAGAACGGTTGGCGACTTGAGCCTGTTCTACAAGTATTTTCATGGAAAGTGTTCGAAGGATGTAGCCCGCTTAATTCCTCCCAAAGCGGTGCATGTTAGAAATACACGTCGCGCTGGTGCTTCGCATCCGTATGAGGTTCAGCTTGTTACTCCGCGTACGACGCTTTTAAGCAATCTTTTATATGGAGAACGTCATCCCTTTGGAATAATTTGCCCAGCGCTGTGTTTCCCACCGAGTACAATTTACAGCGATTCAAGAACAACGTGAATCGCTTTTTCCGCACTCGTGCCGCTCCTGGAGCGCTTTAGGGACTTCCCTGCAGCACGTGTGCTAGACCAATAAAAAAAAAAAAAAAAATAAATAAATACATTACTGACTAAGAAAAAAACGTGAAAATACATATTGGATCTATACATGTCAGAAACTTCTTGTCTTATTCTAGTTGGTCTGATTAGCCTGCCGAATCAGTATCTGACTAGACATGTTTGCAATCTGGGCTCTTAAATCATTTATGGAAAACTATTTGGGGTGTGTTTGTAAAGTCACTGATCATTTTATACCTCCGTAAGAAAATTTTTTATTTTAAAGGCAATTACAGGACCGAATACTAATTGCGCAAATCCAATTTGAACTTGACCGGTTTTTACTTTTAAACTTTGAGTGAATGCTACATTATTTGGTATATGTGCATATAGAGGTTGGTATTGTTGAGCCATTGCCATCAATGTTCTTGAAAAGTTTTTGGAAATGGAAAGAAAAAGAAAACTTAACAACTCTGAAATAATGAAATGTCATCCTAGTTATATTTGTGATGATACAGAAAATGTATCTATGCACCAACTTGTGCTGAAACATAAAGATAAATCCTGTGACACATTTTTGGAGAAGCTCGTTCTGACTGATGCACATATTTTTAAAACTGAAAATGAGACCAGAGAACAGCATTTTTGTGAATTAGAATTTGTGTTGTTAACCTTATTTTTTGATATTTGATTGCGACATGCTTCCCCATTACGCATTACACTTTTTAGTTCATCGTTGGGTCACTTTTCCTCTGAATAGAGAAAACTTCAGTAATGAAAGGAATCGTATTAGAAATATAACTAGAGGTAATGGTAATGACGATGACTTAGTAAAATAGGCATAAGTTCACGTTAAATATTCAGAATTCCGCCTTTTTTACACGTGAAGAAAATAACACCAAGTATGTCTCCATACTATATAATCCAAAATATAGCAGGGGACTCAATAAGGTATTTAATAAGGTAGGCCTCACCTTAGTCTATAAGTCATCAGACAATCTGAGGAATATCTTAGAAAATCCCAAAGATAAGATTCTTAATTGTGAGAAAAGTGGAATTTATGAAATTAGTTGTAATGATTGCGACAAAAAGTATGTTGGGCAAACTAAAAGGACAATTAAAACACGATTTAAAGAACATTTAGCACCTTTAAAATATAGTAGAACCGAAAAGTCTAGCATTGCCGAACATGCCCTTGAAGCTGATCATACTGTAACATTAGACAATCTAAGATTAATTAAAAATGTATCTGATAGGAGATTGTTGAATGCATACGAAGGTATGGAATTTAAAAAATGTAATAGTAGTATAAATAAAGACAGAAGGCCTATTCCTTATAGTCCCCTTTACTGATTACTTGACCGGAATTGATGGCCATTCAGGTATTAGGCTAATTATAAATAGGGTAAATTTGACAATCATCGCTCCTGATGAAGCTAGCAGTGTTAGCGAAACGCGCTTCGAATGCAAAAATAAAGTGTTTGGTGTAGTGGTGATATATACTGAGTAGCGAATTATTTCTATTTAAATACATAAGACTTGAAATAAGTGGGACAGAAGAGGTTAGAAGGAGTTACTTAGATTATGCTATATTATAGATAATTTGTACGGTGGTTGGAGCCGAGAAGTCTGAAAATTATATTATTCTTTCAATATTTCCCATCTTTATAGAAAAACTTCTACCACTGTTTATGTTACTGTCATACTTAGATTAACTTCTTTAGCGAGAAAAATTTAATTTCAGTTTTTATTTGAGAAGTGAAAGTTTGTGAGAGGAATACTGACTAAATCACTTTACCAATTTTTTCTTTAATCATGGATGGATGGATGGATATTATGTGGTCTGAGCGCATCGACAACAATGGTCATTTACCTCCCCATATTGGCGATATTGTTGCAAAAGTCTCAATAATTTTGGATGGTTGTAGCTTCTACTTGATGGAAATTCATTACAAATATATAATAAAAGACTGTTTTTAGTCAATTTCCACTGGTTTATTTAAATTGCGATGACGCGTTTCGCTGTCGATGCAGCTTCTTCAGATTTACATTTTACACTGTCAAGTTAGGTTTATTGTTCGCAATTTTATATAATTTCGTAATTATAATATTACACCTAATTTAAATTACATTGATAGTATTGGAAAACCCACACAGATTTGGAATTAGGAGAATAAATTCAATAATGGTGAATTGCTTAAATCTACCTGGTCATTGAGTAAAGTACCTGTAGTCCTTAATCGATTTATTTGCATTGTCTTTAAAAGGTTTAGACCAGGGGTGCTCAAACTTGAACTGCTGGCGATCTACCTCAATATTGTTAGACTACGATCGACCGACTCTGAGAGGCTGCAAGTAAGTGTGATGCAGGATTGTCGTCTAGGTAGGGTGTATCGTGGCATAGATATTAGTTTTCCGCACAATATGCATTTTTTTAGTAAGGTAAGTGTAGGTCTGCTCTAAAATGTCAATGAAAAAACTCATAATTATTCAAAATTGCGAGTTTATTGGTTCTTAAAAAACAAACGAGTTCTAGTGTCTAAACTTAACTAAAGAGTGACTTTGGATGTTGAAGCGTGGCACTGCATGTCCTCAGCATACTTTTCATAAGATGGTACGTAATTACCGAGTGTTAATCGCAAGCATGATGACATATGTCAGTTAGTCGATTGCGATATTTTGACTTAATTATCTTCATTTCAGAAAATGCAGACTCGCACAAGTAAGTTGACCCAAACATTGCCGTCAGTTGAAGGGCGATTTGCCTTAGATTCGGATATTTATCTTCAGATATAAAACACCAGAATTTTGTATCAGATGCTGTGGCTTTGAGATGTATATCTGATATAATCTGCACTAACTCATTTTCAACAGAACATGAGTCCATGTTAAACTGACTTGCTATTTCAGTAGCTAATTCCTCAATGTTTTTACACGAAAAAGGATCACTAATAAATGATGCGATATTTGCCAATTTACTGAAATCATAAAAACGTATTTCGAATTGGCCCAAAATATTTGATAATTCTGCCTCATAAATATCATAATTCAACTGAGGAATCCTTGCTTTCAAAGACGGCAAATTTTTCAGATCCTTTCTTTTCAGTTGATCTATCATAAGTTGCAATTTACTTTTGAATGCGTTTATTGCGCTAATCATCTCAATAATAGTTTTTCCCAAATTAATGGTGTTTAAATGCATTGTGATGTCTGTCAAAAATGCCAAATCAGTCAGCCATTTTCCGTTTTTCAGCATCTGAGTGTCATCACCTCTTTCGTCCAGAAAAGCTGTTATTTCGGACAATAATTCTTGAAACCTTTCTAGGAATTTTCCGCGACTCAACCACCTGACGTCCGTGTGAAAAACTAAATCAGTGTGTTCAGCTGACTCACTATCTTCCAACTGCAATTTAAAGAGCCGTCGTTGCAAGCTACGTGCACGGATAGAATTCACAATTTTTATTGCAATGCCCATAATCTCCTCCATGTTTAGAACTTTTGAACACAAAACTTGTTGATGTATAATGCAATGGAAAGAGAAAAATGAAGGGAAATCATCATTAGCTCGACACAATGCCACAAAACCGTTTTTGTTTCCAGTCATTGCTGGTGCTCCATCGGTTGTAATGCACACTAGTTTATATATTGGTAGCTTGTAGTTTGTTACAAAATTGAAGAAAACGTCATATATATCTTCGCCACGGGTCTTTCCTTTCAGAGGAATCATTGTCAAAAACTCTTCCTTAGCCGACATGTCATTGAATACCATTCGAATAAAAATACACAGCTGGGCAGTGTCTGTCATTTCGGTGAATTCGTCGAACTGTAAAGAAAAGTATGTACATTCCATGATATCATGTTTTAGTTTATCTGCCATGTCCTGACTCATGACTTCAACACGCCTTGTGACAGTCGGACGAGATAACTGAAGTTCTCTAATAGCAGACATAATCTCTGTTTTATTTTTAAAATCTCCAAATAAAGTCTCACCCGCTTCAATAAATGCTTCCTTCACAACCAATCCATCATCAAATGGTTTCTTCTGTTTCGCCAATATATGAAATATTTTAAATGACGCGATCGTTGCAGCTTTTGATTGTTTGGTTGGTCTTGTGAACATGGTTTGTTCTTTTTTCAAACAAGTTATCAAATCACGTACTCTTCGTTTTCTTAATTCACTCTGTGACGGAAAATCCTTTTCATAGTTTTTATGAACCGTTTTATGATGCCTCTCTAAGTTCCCACGCTTAGGTATTGCGACTGACGCACGGCAAATGAGACAAATGCACTTATCCTTTACCATACAAAAGAAAAATTCTTCCTCCCAATCGTTATTAAAATGATAAGTTTTACTTTTCTTCGCCGTACTCATTTTGGACTATTTATTAATAAACTTTGTATCGATGTATCGCCTTCAGGTTACAACTCAGACTGATTCCTATTCCTGCAGGCGCAACATTTATATCGGCGCGAACGAAGTCTCGAATGTTCCCGTCAAACACGCCGCCCGAAGTTTCTAGAAAAATCGGCGGGAATCAAAAACGCGGCTTTTCTTTGACAAGTACCGCGCGTTCCTTTGATAAAGCCGCCTTTTGCCGCTAGCAGGGGGTTATTACGATAAAAGAAAGTGAGGAGGAGGAATAAATTTTAGTAGTTTATTCATTACATTTTGTTTTAGTTACCTAAAACAAAATCTGTGAATAGTTCTATATCGGAATTTTTTTCTCGAGATCGACTCAAAAAGCACTCGCGATCGACTTGTCGATCGCGATCGACCGTTTGAGCACCCCTGGTTTAGACCTTTTAGAGACAATGCAAATAAATCGATTAAGGACTAGAGGTACTTTACTCAATGACCAGGTAGATTTAAGCATTATTGAATTTATTCTCCTAATTCCATCTATGTGGGTTTTCCAATACTATCAATGTAATTTAAATTAGGTGTAATATTATAATTAAGAAATTATATAAAATTGTGAACATTAAACCTAACTTGACAGTGTAAAATGTAGATCTGAAGAAGCTGCATCGACAGCGAAACGCGTCATCGCAATTTAAATAAACCAGTGGAAATTGACTAAAAACAGTCTTTTATTATATATGTCTCAATAATTGTTTTCAGATTGGATGGGAAGTTGTGTTTACTCCTGATGTTCTTGAAATGAGTCGCCTCAGATATGTGAGCCACTGTTAGAGGAGATCTGCAACTAGGACATAGAGGAACTTGTTCATTTTTTAATAGATAGCAGTGAGTGCTATAAGTGTGCCCGATAGCTAGTCTACGCATAAGCACATTATCCTTTCTTGACATTGTCAGACAATTTAGTGCGGGGTACACGTTCGGTTTGATCATCCACAATTAAGTTGAAATAGGGATCGGAATGTGGATTTTATGAGATTGTTGAAATCTGTTGTATGATTTTCACCCAGGCCTGTGATGCCTCTTTTGATTACTAGTTTGGCATAATGGTCCGCCCTGTCGTTACCCCTAACGCCGATGTGGCTAGGTATCCAGAAAAAAGATATGTGCCGCTGCTTTATTTTTGCTATATAGCAAAGATCTAGGATATGACGTATGTAATTATATGCAATATTTCTGGATTTAAAAAAGGTGAGAATCGGTGATGATTAGTATTCGTGTGATTGTTGTAGTTGATAGATTTCTTTAATCAATTTAAAATCCACAAATTAACCCAAAACAGTTGCTTAATGTCCTATTAATCGACCTATAATGACCTCAATGGTTCAGAGCAAACTTTTAAAGGCATTATATTGACCATTTGGGCACTAACCACAACATAAATTAAAAGTTTTAAGGGTAGTTAGAGCATTAGCGTGTATGGTTTATTTAAAATAATAGTTTGGTAAGTTAATACGTCACGAAACCAAAGTCAACTAGCGTACAAAATGGCATTTTTCTCACCGCTTCCGGCGGCTTGGTTTCCGTACAGATCATTACGGATAACCACACTGACTCTCTTGAAAATTAGGTGAAATTATCTTTTAGAGAGAATGTAACGAGGTTTTTAAGGATCCGATGTAGTAATATGTTCAACATTTCATATTTCGATTAACTTTGTGATTATTAAACACAGGCGAAGAGATTTGAACGTTAGAATTTAGGGCAATAGAATTTTAAGTAGCGGTTTTCTTTTTTTTTTCTTCTTCTTGAAGTGCCATATCCGATACCGACGTGGGCGACCCTCTCGCCTTTGCCTGTGGTTGGTGCTTTTTTTAAAGTATTTTCAAAGACAAAGGGGACCTACAGTTTAATGCCAGTTCGGAACGGCCAAAATGAGGTAGCTTTACTAGGCATGATACTACGAGTGGTTTTCCATATCACACCAGATTTTCTCCGAAACCATTTGACATAGAAAATTGAAATTTGGCACTAATATAGGAATTGACGGTGTCATCAGAGCCGTATAGCTTTGAAAGGTAAATTTTGACTTAAGGGGTTAGTTTTGGGGGTGAAATCGGAAGTGAAAAAAACAATTTTTAGCAGATCATCGAGTGGGGTGTCAAATAAAAGCCACGAGTTCAGAAATATTTATATATATATATATATATATATATATATATATATATATATATATATATATATATATATATTTTATACCAGATATGTATATATATATTTTTTTTCTAAAAAAACATGTTAAATTCGGAAGAATGATAAAAAGTGTTTTTTCACATCTTCGTACGAACCAAAGCGCTGCTCAGCAAGTGCGTGACCCATGGATGCAAGCAAGTGGTAATCGGAAGGAGCCAAGTCTGGTGAGTAAACTGCATGGGATAGAACTTCCCAGCTGAGTGCTTCCAACGTGTCGCGAACTGGTTTTGCCGTATGTGATGAAGCATTGTCATGAAGAAAAATGACTTTGTGTTGCCTCTTTCGGTATTCTGGCCTTTTTTCAAGCAGTGAACGGTTCAAATCGGTCAATTGTTGTTGGTAACCTTTAGTATTGACCGTTTCCCCAGGTTTTAACAGCTCATAATAGACCACGCCCCTCTGGTCCCACCAAACACAGAGCATCGTCTTTCTGACAAAGCGATTCGGTCTTGCGGTCGATGTCGATGGTGCGCCTGGGTCTACCCATGATTTTTTGCACTTGGGATTCTCAAAAAAAATCCACTTTTCATCCGCTGTAACTATACGATGCAAAAACGACTTCCTTTTGTACCGAGCGAGCAAAATGTCACACGTGTTTTTGCGCTTTTCCATTTGCCTGTCGTTCAACTCATGTGGTACCCATCTACCAGCTTCTGAAGCTTTCCCATCTCTCGAAGCCGATTGGAAACAGCTTATTAACTAACGCTCAATTGCTCGGCTAGTTGTTTTTGTGTTTGCGAATCATCTTCGTCCAACAATGCTTGCAATTCCACATCTTCGTATTTTTTTGGCGGTTTTCCACGTTCCTTGTATGCAACATCGAAGTCACCACTTTTGAAACGCCGAAACCATCGTTCAAACATATCTTGCGATGGAGCATGTTCACCATAAGCTTCTCGAAGTAATCGGGATGATTCAACAGCAGTTTTCTTCAAATGAAAACAAAAAATTAATGCTGTCCGCGAATGCTTTTTGTTCGGTATAAATTTTGACATGTTGAACACAACGACACAACACTATGCACACTCTTTTCCAATTCATCACTCGTGCGCGTCTGACACCTGTTAATCACACAACAAAATGGCGCAGTGTCAAATCTTTAGAGCACAAACTGCATTGGTGTACCATCTGTTGTCTGAAATCCGCATTTCATACTTGTACACCTGGTATATATATATATATATATATATATATATATATATATATATATATATATATATATATATATATATAATGTAATACTTGCGCACTGCCCCTCTTATCTTAAAAAGTACTGATCAAAAGATTTTGAAAAATTCTGGAATAGTCTCCACAGGGTGTAGATTGAAATAAAATTATCACGAGTACGCTACCTTTAATAATATGTGGTATATGAAAAAACCAAAAATTTCAAGGTCATCAATTTTCAGTAAAGATCGGAAAAAACTCTATTGAAAACTCATTTTGGGTGTGGTTTATGAAATCACTGATCATTTTATACCTTCGTAACAAAAATTTTTATTTTAAAAGCAATTAACGTACGGAACACTAATTGTGCAAGTTCAACTTGCACTTGACCAGTTACTTTTAAATTTTTTTATTATTTTAAATATTGTTAAATTTACAGATTCCGACATGGTTAAGTTGAGTTACTCTATACTGCTCCGCCATTGGCACAGTCAAGATGAATATTGGAATTTTTGAGATAGAGAAGGAGGTTTTAAAGTGGGTTGCAGAGAGGTCATGCAACCATCGGTAAAATGTCAATTGTCAAAATGTTTACGTGCTGTAAGAATAAATGTGTTTTTTTCAAGAAAAAATGCAAATTGGTAATACACAAGGTCTAAAGTTACATTATAACCGTTGTATTTAGTGTACAAAATTGATAGGAGATTACTTTAATGGGTTGCATACACCTGGGCGGTGCAAAAAGTATGTATATTACAAAAAAAATACCTAGAAGGTTATTAAGTAAATAATACAAAAGAATGGCTATTACACAGGTTTCAGAATATCTCTTGACTAATGAGTTGCTCAATCTGGCTTTCGGAGGGGTCATAGCACATTAATGGCTTTATTGAATTTAACTAATAGCATAATCAGAGCTATTGACAAAAATATGGCTGTTATATCAGTCTCGTTAGATTATTCTAAGGCCTTTGATGTGCTGGAACATAACCTACTTTGTACTAAACTGCACTATCTGGGCTTCGCTGAATACTCCGTACAATTTTTCTATAGCTATTTGTCGAGTAGCCGGCAGATGTTGCGAATGAATGATGTTTCTTCAACTGCTGGTAAAATTATCTCGGGAGTACCCCAGGGTTCAATACTGGGGCCTCTTCAGTTTTTCATATATACTTTTGATATATTCCAAACTGCTGCATATTCATCAGTTCAGTTGTATGCTCATGACACACAGTTGTTTCATCATTTCTTTGAACCATCAGATCCTGTGCCTGCAGCTGAAAATTTAAATCAGGATCTCATGGCTTTGTCAGCTTACTTCGATGAACATAATTTGAGGCTAAATCCAGACAAGACGCAAGTCTTATTGTTTTGCAAGGAAAATCGGCTACCAACCAAGCATGGCTTTGAAACTGAGGCTAGCTGATCAAAATTTGCTGTTTTCTGACTGTGCTAAGAATTTGGGTCTTTGCACTGATACAGATCTCAGATTCAGGGAACATGTTAGGATACTCCTATAAAAAAGTTATGGAAAAATTAAGATTTTTTATGCAATTCGTTTTATCCTTAATTTTAAGATGAGAAAAAAAATGTGTCTTTGATCTTGTCTTCGTATTATTGTAGTATTGTGTATTATCCTTGCTTGGATGCGCTTTCAAGGAGACGATTGCAGTATGTACAGAATGTTTGCTGTAGGTTTACATTCCATTTGAGAAAATATGATTATGTATTTTTAAAAATAAATGAGTTAAAATTTTGCAAACACTGTGCAACTGCACTTCGTGATATTTTTAATGAGGCTCTTAGGAACTTCAGTCCCGATTTATTTAAATAATATCGTAGTATTAAGATGTGAATACATTTGATGTGAGTACATATCGTGTGGTACAAGAGATGAGATTTAGCCATTGGTTACTTTTACATCTAACCTCCTCAACAGACAACGCGCTTACAAACAAAAATCAAACAACAATTATAAACTAACATAGTAAAACGTAATAATCGAGAAGTGACATTAAAATGCAAATAAACTACATCTGCGAATTCTGCCTATTCAACAGCTCTACCCTATATAATCGACGAGGTTGGCCAATAGTATACATTTTTATTTTTTTATGTAAAACTGCGTTGAAACAAGACAGTGCGATGCTGAGGCATAGTCAAGCGATCAGGCCTATCATGCACAAAATTTCGGGACACTAGCTTCTCCTTTAAATAAATCGGGAGTGGAGTTCCTAAAAGCTTCATTAAAAATATCGCGAAGTGCAGTTGCACAGTGTTTGCAAAATTTAACCATTTTAACATATTTATTTTCGAAAATAGATGATCATATTTGCTCAAATGGAATATAAACCTAGAGCAAACATTCTGTACATACTGTAATCGTCTCCTTGAAAGCTCGTCCAAGCAAGGATAGTACACAGTACTACAATAACTTACACCATTTTTTTCCTCACCTCAAAATTAAGGATAAAACGATTTGCATATAAAACCTCATTCAAGGAACATGTAGGAGTACCCTAACATGTTCCTTGAATTTGAGATGTGTATCAATGCAAAGACCCAAATTCTTGGCGCAGTCAGAAAACAGCGAGTTTTGATCAGCTAGCCTCAGTTTCAAAGCTATGCTCAAGGTTGGTCGCAGATTTTCCTTGCAAAACAACAAAACTTGCGTCTTCTCTGGATTTAGCCTCAAATTATGTTCATCCGAGTAAACTGATAAAGTCATGAGATCCTGATTTAAATTTTCATCTGCAGACTGAGGATCTGATCTGATCTGAAAAATGAAGCAATTGTATGTCATCAGCAAACGACTAAACCGATAAATATGCAGCAGTTTAGGCTATATCAAAAGTACATATGAGAAACAGAAGAGGCCCCAGTATTGGTCCCTGGGGCATGCCCGAGATAATTTTACCAGCAGTTGAACAAACATCATTCATTCGCACCCTCTGCCGCCTACCCGACAAATAGCTATATAAAAATTGTACGGGGTGTCCAGATAGTGCAGTTTGGCACAAAGTAGGTTATCCAGCACATTAAAGGCCTTCGAATAATTTAGCGAGACTGATATAACAGTTATATTTTCGTCAATAGCTCTGATTATGCTATCAGTTAAATTTAGTAAAGCCGCTGATGTACTATGACCCCTCCGCAAAGGGAGAAACTCATTAGTCAAGAGATATTTTGAAACCTTTGTATGTACTGCCCTTTCCCAAACTTCTGACATAACTGGCAATAAGCTAATGGGACACAAATCTCTGGTGCTTTAGCAACAGGATACACAATAGACTCTTTCTAGCTCTCCGGAAAATACCCACTCTCCAGGCAACAACTAATTATATGGGTTAGACGATATAAGATAATAGGTAAACTAAGTTTAAGCATAAAAAATGTCAAACCATCATTTCCAGCAATATTAGACTTTATATTATTAACACACCTACCAATTGACTCAGGAGTTTCCATTATGAAATTAAAGTTCAGATCTACATAAATTCTTCTTATTGTTACTGTAATAATGTATTTTACCAGCACAGTTATTGGACTTTCGGAAAACGTTCAAAAAGTATTCATTTATATCATTCACATTAACCAAATGTGCAGGCAGGCGAGGGGTTATGGAATGGAATTTCATTAAAATTTTTTTGAATAATTCTTAGAAGTATAGAGAATAAAAATCTGTAAAAAAACAAAAACGAATTTTTGAAAATTCAAGGTGTTTGTAACCCAATTTAAATAAAGAATTTTTATTTTTGAGATTTACTCGTTTTTTTTTTATGCTAGGCTATACATTTATCAATATGCTCCTGTATAATTTCCACGAACCTACATTATAAAAATTTATGGGCCTTTATAAAGGTAATAATACGATATAATAACCATTGTGTTATCGGTTCCATTACTATTACACCTATTATGATACTTTATTGTTTTAATTACCACTTTTATTAAACGCGGAAATTTATCTGTGGAAAATATATTAAAATTATATACAAATTAATAATTTTAAATTACCCAACAAGCTACATCGAGTTCCGCATTTGTACTCGCACTGGCTCACACAAATAACAATATTAATTGGAATAATAATTTTTTTTTTTAATTTACCGGTAACACAGAATAGCGTGAAACTTTCCCAATGATAGTTTTCATCCTCAATTCGATGCCGTGTTAAATGGGCAAGTTGCATATCACATATTATAAACATTTGTAATTGTTATATGATAACCATGCACGTATTTTATATAATATTAAATATAATTAGTATTATGTTAGTAGACGTTATGTAATTTTAAAGTGCATTATTTTATTTCGATAAAAAAAGGAGATATTGATGAAACAATACAATATAGACAGTGAATTTAATGTATAGTAAATAGTTATTAACAATAGATAGCGTGATGTTATTTTAGGATATTGAAGTTATAGATGCTATACAGAATGTTTCCTAAATTAGGGTATTTTTTCGAACACATTGTATAGCACTCTCTTTCTTCTTTATATTAACGATCTGCTGGAAGTGACTGATGACAGCACTATTTCTCCTTTCTCAGAAATTTGTACGCCCTAACAAAAACCTAGAAACACATCTGTCTTGCGATCCTAAGTAGAGCTCGACGCTGCCAGAACCCAGGCAGCAGTATTTACAGAAGAAGGTAACATTACGGAACCCGACAAAATTAGAAAGATTTTGCTACACTTATTTTGGTAGACCGCTGCATGCGCCCACCGTTTGAAGCTTGCGCAGTAATAAAGGGAAGAAATTAAATATAAGGACTCAACTGTTATCGTTATTTCAAGCATGCGGCCACCATTTGGAGTTTACGCAGTACTGAAACCAAATATGTGAAACCTTTATTAAGGATAACGATTTCCCTCATTTACGAACTTATGAGGGAGGTTATTTGAAGTTCTTTATTCTTACCGCTATTATGGCAGGGCCTGTTTTATTCCTACTTAGGTATACAAACCACAAAAAAGATGTAGGCCGAAAAGTTTTTGATTTAGCTACTTAAAACACATTTTTTTTGCAAAATTCGTCTTTATATATCAATATAGTCTCCTTCAAGAGCGATAAAATTAGTACAACGCTTTTCTAACATTTCTATACCTTTTTTGTAGAAGGATATGTCTTTGACTTCAAAATAGGCCTCAGTTTCGGCGATAACTTCTTCATTAGAACCAAATGTCTTTCTCGCGAGCGTTTTTTTTTGAGGTCTTTGAATAGATGATAGTCGCTGGTGGCCAAATCTGGAGAATACGCTGAATGTGGAAGCAATTCGATTCAATTCATGTAATTTTGCCATCGTAACTATTGACTTGTGACACGGTGCATTGTCTTGACGAAGGAGCACTTTTTTTCGTGTTCATTTGGAGCCGTTTCTTTGCCTTCAAACGCACCAATAACTTTATATAATATTTGCTATTGATGATTTTTTCCTTCTCAGCACAGTAGATAAAAATTATTCCATTTGCATCCCAAAATACAGAGGCAAAAACCTTCCCAGCCGACTGTTGTATGTTAGTCGCTTCGAGCGGTTTCAACGTCAGCTGACGGCCGATTTCATTCCGGTGTGTAATGGTGGATCCATGTTTCATCCATTGTCACATATCGCAGGAAAAAAATCCTTTTTATTGCGCTTAAACAGGTCCAAACAGCGCTCAGAAACACGTTATTGTTTTTAGTCCACTGTTAGCAAACGCGGTACCCATTTCGAATAGAGCTTTCTCATGCCCAAATGTTCATGCAGAATATGACCAACACTTTCGTTTGATATCTTTAGGGTGTCAGCCATCTCACACAATTTCACTTTATGATCATCCAAAATAATTTGGATGATCATTTGAGCGTTCAGAGCGTTCAGCATCATTTGTATCTGTACGACCGCGTTTAAATTCAGCACACCAGTAAATGATGAGTGATTTTCCAGGGGCGTCCCCGTAACACTTATCAAGTCATTGCCTTACTTGAACGGTATTTTTTCCCATCAAGAAACAGTGTTTAATTAACACATAAAATTCGATTTTTTTCCATTGTTTTGAAAATATCAAACGTAGCATTACTAAAACCATTGTAACTTATAAACTAATCGTCGAAATATAATGAAATTTTGACACGTATCGTTTGAAGGTTAGTACTTCCTACAAATCATATGGATTTTTTGAAAAAGGCGTACATCTATGTGTCAGACCAAAAACTTTTCAGCCTACGAGTTAAAGTTGAAATAATAATCATTTATTGCAAATAACAATGAAAACAGTTAATCAGTGTTCAGATTATGTTGGGGCAATCTCTGGCACAACGGCATTACAGTGTGCGTAGTGCTAATTTCAAATGAAATTTTATTTATCGCGCATTCTTATTACCTTGGAAATATTGAAGGAAGTGATAGAAATCTGCTCTACACATTTTTAATTTAGAAACTTGTGTTGACCTAACAAATACTAATAACCGGTGTGCTTAACCATGAAATGAATGAAAAAAATCCCCTCCAGTTTATTGAAGATGAATACTAACCTAACCTTGCAATTTCTTCGCGTTAATACTGCGCATGCTTGAGATAATGATAAGGACAAAAGCATGTGAAAAATATGCGTTGCAAAATCTCTCTCCTACCTCGGAATACCTTATTACGTTAGCTTTGTCAACTTGCTAGAGGTTAACGAATCAAATATGTCTTAGCATGTACACGTTGCCTGCATAGAATAGCAGAGCAGAGCAGAGTATAGCAGAGCATAGCAGAGCATAGCAGAGCATAGCAGAGCATAGCAGAGCATAGCAGAGCATAGCAGAGCATAGCAGAGCATAGCAGAGCATAGCAGAGCATAGCAGAGCATAGCAGAGCATAGCAGAGCATAGCAGAGCATAGCAGAGCATAGCAGAGCATAGCAGAGCATCGCAGAGCATAGCAGAGCATAGCATAGCAGAGCATAGCAGATCATAGCAGAGCATAGCAGAGCATAGCAGAGCATAGCAGAGCATAGCAGAGCATAGGAGAGCATAGCAGAGCATAGCAGCGCATAGCAGAGCATAGCAGGGCATAGAAGGGCATAGCAGAGCATAGCGGAGCATAGCAAAAAAAGGTTGTCAAAAGCTCGGACAACTGTAAACTCCATAATAGTTTTAAATCATGTACTAAACTCAATTTTGATTATCCATGAAATACTGTACCATTGGGGCTCTTCTCCTAAACAGACTGTGCGTTTTTACTTTTCTTGCTAAAGGACAGCATTGTATTTGTAAAAAATTGAGGTGTTTTCTTCACGTTTTAGGGATCTTTGATCACGAGAGACTCATTTCCGTCGTCTGTCTATATGTCGGTCTGTTGGTATGATAACTCTCGAATGAAATGAGATATCAATTTCAAAATGGAGGAGATGAAGCCTCCTTGGCCTGAACGATGTCGCTTCAGTCGATAAATTTTAAAAGGTTTAATAGTATTATAGTAATATGGAATTTTTTTACTGTTTTTTTCGATGAATAGGAAACAAATCTTAGACATAAATATTTATAGTAATACATATAAGGGGCGAAAGGGGTGGAAGAGGAGATTAGAGGGGATTGTGTCCTATATTTCGTGCTACATATCCTTTTCTGAGTTTTCGTATTTTAGAAATCCAAAAATTAGGTTATTTTTTCATTACTTTCAAGTTTAATCCAGGAAGGGGCTGAATTGGACGGGGATAGTTTAATGATGTGTAGAATTTCAATAACATTTTGAGATATTTCCAGGTTCTACTCGCCTTGCTATACTCTATTTATTTGAAAGTGATAGCAATAAATCATCTAGAATTATGCAAATTAGCATCAAGCCGTAGTAAGGGCTCCAGAGTTTTACTTATATTTTATTTGTAATGCAGCAGTTCAAAAACTTTATTGGAATACTATCTGGAATACGGCCCTTTTTTTGTTGTTTGGGGCTAAATAGTTCTGACTAGTGGTGATGCGCCTGGACGTATATGTATTATTTGCGAATAGTATGAATGAAACAGTTTTATAATTCATCATTTATTAGAAAAAAAACAACATTTTATAATGAAACATTATTAATTAAAAAATATACAAATGAGGAAGTCAAACAACAATGAAAAAAGCATTGCCAATCTTCTATCTCCGACATGTTTGAAGAACTATCATTGTTCGACTCATTTGAATTTACATGTATAATTGAAGGTTCAACAATGACATCCACTGCCATGTCCACAGTCGATAATTTATCTTTCACCGTGCCTGACTTATTCTCGCTAATTTTTTGTGGAAACATGGCATTCTGATAAAGGTTTTGTACGTCTGCTAATTTTTATGTCGTATTGTTCCTGTTCACCTTTAACCTGTGCCCATATAAGTTCTATCGGATTGAGCTCACAATGATATGGTGGCAGGCGATAAACAGTTGCCATTTTGCCATTTCGTCGACTTGTCTTTATTTCTGAGAACTTCATGCTTTACAAGTTCTAATAATTTTCTTTTAACCCTGTCTTTTGGAAATAAAATATTTTCTCGGTCATCCAAGATCGGATGTTCTTTTTCCGCCAACCCAAGGTTGGAACTGGAATTTTTTAGAATGATAGCTTGCGTTATCCATTATAATAACAGAACCGTCTGGTATTAATCCTATCATCGCGAAAACCAATCTTCAAATATATCGGAATTCACATTTTAGTGATCAGCTCCTGTTTTCTTCAACACGAATGTTAAAAGACCTTCGTCTAACCAAATCAGTTTCGTTTCCAGTATGCGTAATAATTAACCTACGTCCCTTACCAGATGGCATATACCCTTCATTTGTTCACGTCTCATTTAAGTAATATATCCTTTTTCCTTAACAGCTAGCTTTCCTAACTTTCCTTAAATAGTCTCTTCTCCATTGCACAATTTCTCTACTTTCTACAAATAAAGATTTTCTTTCACACTTTTTCCATTAAAAATTTATACCTTTTAAAACACTACATAGTTTTACTCTACTCATTTTGGGTATTTCTGGGTGGCTTATTGCAGCCTGCAGGATCATATCCAAAGTTGGAATTTTTTTTCCCTAAAGTCATGAACAATACTCTGTACTACTTGTTTTATGTTTTGTATCAGCTGAAGTTCTTTTGTGCCTGGTCTCTTTTTTGGAGGGTCTATACCCCCTCCTATTCTTGTCTTAAAATTATGTAAACTGTGGCTTTACAAACTCGGTTCATTAAGGAACATTTTGTCACACAATCGTCCACACTTAAATCACAATTTTAATGAGGTTGCTTCCTATATATGGTATTATAAGACTTTTCCAGGGTTTGTGGAATTGAGGAATCTGAAAATTTAGTTAATTTTTCGTTACTTTTGATTTTAATGGGAGAAGAAGTGAAGAAGTTAGAGTAGCTAAATATTGTATGGTTTCAACAGGATCAGCGGAGTTTTTGCAGGTTTTTCGTTGCGATAATGAACAAATTTTAAGCATAATTATTTACTTCACAAGCTTTCATTTAACACCCCACTCTATGACCTGGTAATTTTTTTTTTCTGATTTCACCCCCCAAAACTAACCTCTTAAGTCAAAATTTAACTTTCAAAACTATACGGATTGGATTAGGCCATCAATTTCTATATTTGTCTATATATGTCAAAAAGTTTCGGAGAAAATTAGGAGGTCTTTGTAGCTACGACCCATTCTCTGCAACATAAGAGCGGTCGTCTAGCACAGCTAAGTTTCTGTACAGACAAGCTGCCACAACTTATTGATATATTGTTATCTACTATCTTTTATATTACGGAAAGAAAACTATACACTTCGTTAGATTAGACTTTCAATGATATTAAGAACGCCAGTGCGGTAAGATTTTTTTAAGTCTGACAACAATATACATTTGATCAGTTCGTTAGAAGTTGAACCAGTCAACCAGTGTTCAGGACAGGTTAGATGTGATCTGGTTTTAATGTAAATATGAGTAAGCGGAAGCTTGGCTACAACATACACACTCAAGTAAAAAATATTTTGAACCCGCAGAACTAACCTGAACTAATCTGAATTAAATAAACGACAAGTAATTGTATCTCTAGTTGTCCCACTTTTGTAGCTATGCAGTTTATATTTGAAAAACAAAATCTGATTTAAATTTCATTAGCTGTTATGTACTCAATATAGTACAACAGTGTTAAATCGCTTTTCTGTAATCCAACAGTGGGCAGCAAGAGTAATTCCGGTAAAATGGATGGTAGTTTTTACCTTACGCTATGTTTTTTTTAATTTAATTTTGTCTGCATCCGAAATAGTAATAAAATCATTAAGAGTGAAAATTTTACCATTTTATGAACTTAAAAATAAATATTGAACTTCATAACACTTATTTCGAGTATAAAGTATTCTGTCTTTTTAATGTTCCGTACGGAACACTTATAAGATCACTATAAAATGGATGGTAGTTTTTACCTTACGCTATTTTTTTTTAAATTTAATTTTGCCTGCATCCGAAATAGTAATAAAGTCATTAAGAGTGAAAATTTTACCATTTTATGAACTTAAAAATAAATATTGAACTTCATAACACTTATTTCGAGTATTCTGTGTTTTTTAAACAGTGTTTGTGTCCTATCTAGTATCTCTAAACTGTAACAATGAATGACAAAGCAAAAAATACCATCCTAGATTTATTTACACTTTTTAATGAAACTGTTTATTGAAGATGAATACTAACCTAACCTTGCAATTGCTTCGCGTTAATACTGCGCATGCTTGAGCTAATGATAAGGACAAAGGCATGTGAAAAATAAGCGTTGCAAAATCTCTCTATTACCTCGGAAGACCTTATTACATTAGCCTTGTCAACTTGCTAGAAGTTAGCGAATCAAATATGTCTTAGCATGTACACGTTGCCTGCATAGCATAGCAAAGCATAGCATAGCATAGCATAGCAGAGCAAAGCATAGCATAGTAAAGAAAGGTTGTCAAAAGCTCGGACAACTATACGCTCCACAACAGTTTTAAATCATGTACTAAACTCAATTTCGATTATCCATGGAATACTGTACCATTGGGGCTCTTCTCCTAAACAGACTGTGCGTTTTTACCTTTCATGCTAAAGGACAGTATTATATTCGTAAAAAATTGAGATTTTTTTCTTCACGTTTTAGGGACCTTTGATCACGGGAGACTCATTTCCGTCGATCTATCTATATGTCGGTCTGTTGGTATGATAACTCTCGAATGAAATGAGATATCAATTTCAAAATTGGTACATAGATAACATATAACAAGGAGATGAAGCCTCCTTGGCCTGAACGATGTCGCTTCAGGCCAAGGAGGTTCAAGGAGTGGGAGTCGATAAATTTTAAAAGGTTTAATAGTAATATAGTAATATGGATTTTTTTTACTGTTTTTTTCGATGAATAGGAAACAAATCTTAGGCATAAATATTTATAGTAATACATATAAGGGGCTAAAGGGGTGGAAGAGGAGATTAGAGGGGATTGTGTCCTATATATCGTGCTACATATCCTTTTCTGAGTTTTTGTATTTTAGAAATCCAAAAATTAGGTTATTTTTTCATTACTTTCAAGTTTAATCCAGGAAGGGGCTGAATTAGACGGGGATAGTTTAATGGTGTAGAATTTCAATAACATTTTGAGATATGTCCAGGCTCTACTCGCCTTGCTATACTCTATTTATTTGAAAGTGATAGCAATAAATCATTTAGAATTATGCAAATTAGCATCAAGCCGTAGTAAGGGCTCCAGAGCTTTACTTATATTTTATTTGTAATGCAGCAGTACAAAAACTTTATTGGAATACCATCTGGAATACGACCCTTTTTTTGTTGGTTGGGGCTAAATAGTTCTGACCAGTGGTGGTGCGCCTGGACGTATACGTATTATTTGCGAATGGTATGAATGAAACAGTTTTATAATTCATCATTTATTAGAAAAAAACAACATTTTATAATGAAACATTATTAATTAAAAAATATACAAATGAGGAAGTCAAACAACAATGAAAAAAGCATTGCCAATCTTCTATCTCCGACATGCTTGAAGAACTATCATTGTTCGACTCATTTAAATTTACATGTAATTGAAGGTTCAACAATGGCATCCACTGCCATGTCCACAGTCGATATTTTATCTTTCACCATGCCTGACTTACTCTCGCTAATTTTTTGTGGAAACATTAGATATGGCATTCTGATAAAGGTTTTGTACGTCTGCTAATTTTTATGTCGTATTGTTCCTGTTCACCTTTAACCTGTACCCATATAACTTCTATCGGATTGAGCTCACAATGATATGGTGGCAGGCGATAAACAGTTGCCATTTTGCCATTTCGTCGATGACGAAAGTTAGGTACTTGTCTTTATTTCTGAGAACTTCATGCTTTACAAGTTCTAATAATTTTCTTTTAACGCTGCCTTTTGGAAATTAAATATTTTCTCGGTCATCCAAAATCGGATGTTCTTTTTCAGCCAACCCAAGGTTAGAACTGGAATTTTTTAGAATGATAGCTTGAGTTATCCATTATAATAACAGAACCGTCTGGTATTAATTCTATCATCTGCGAAAACCAATCTTCAAATATATCGGAATTCACATTTTAGTGATCAACTCCTGTTTTCTTCAATACGAATGTTAAAAGACCTTCGTCTACCAAATCAGTTTCGTTTCCAGTATGCGTAATAATTAACATACGTCCCTTACCAGATGGCATATACCCTTCATTTGTTCACGTCTCATTTAAGTAATATATCCTTTTTCCTTGACAGCTAGCTTTCCTAACTTTCCTTAAATAGTCTCTTCTCCATTGCACAATTTCTCTACTTTCTACAAATAAAGATTTTCTTTCACACTTTTTCCAATAAAAATTTATACTTTTTAAAACACTCCATAGTTTTACTCTACTCATTTTCGGTATTTGTGGGTGGCTTATCGCAGCCTGCAGGATCATATCCAAAGTTGGAATTTTTTTTTCCATAAAGTCTACTGCTGCTGTACTACTTGTTTTATGTTGTGTATCAGCTGAAGTTCTTTTGTGCCTGGTCTCTTTTTTGGAGGGTCTATACCCCCTCCTATTCTTGTCTTAAAATTATGTAAACTGTGGCTTTACAAACTCAGTTCATTAAGGAACATTTTGTCACACAATCGTCCACAATTAAATCACAATTTTAATGAGGTTGCTTCCTATATATGGTATTATAAGACTTTTCCAGGGTTTGTGGAATTGGGGAATCTGAAAATTAAGTTATTTTTTCGTTACTTTTGATTTTAATGGGAGAAGAAGTGAAGAAGTTAGAGTAGCTAAATATTGTATGGTTTCAACAGGATCAGCGGAGTTTTTGCAGGTTTTTCGTTGCGATAATGAACAAATTTTAAGCATAATTATTTACTTCACAAGCTTTCATTTAACACCCCACTCTATGACCTGGTAATTTTTTTTTTTTCTGATTTCACCCCCCAAAACTAACCTCTTAAGTCAAAATTTAACTTTCAAAACTATACGGATTGGATTAGGCCATCAATTTCTATATTTGTCTATATATGTCAAAAAGTTTCGGAGAAAATTAGGAGGTCTTTGTAGCTACGACCCATTCTCTGCAACATAAGAGCAGTCGTCTAGCACAGCTAAGTTTCTGTACAGACAAGCTGCCACAACTTATTGATATATTGTTATCTACTTTTTTTTATATTACGGAAAGAAAACTATACACTTCGTTAGATTAGACTTTCAATGATATTAAGAACGCCAGTGCGGTAAGATTTTGTTAAGTCTGACAACAATATACATTTGATCAGTTCGTTAGAAGTTGAACCAGTCAACCAGTGTTCAGGACAGGTTAGATGTGATCTGGTTTTAATGTAAATATGAGTAAGCGGAAGCTTGGCTACAACATATACACTCAAGTAAAAAATATTTTGAACCCGCAGAACTAACCTGAACTAATCTGAATTAAATAAACGACAAGTAATTGTATCTCTAGTTGTCCCACTTTTGTAGCTATGCAGTTTATATTTGAAAAACAAAATCTGATTTAAATTTCATTAGCTGTTATCTACTCAATATAGTACAACAGTGTTAAATCGCTTTTCTGTAGTCCAACAGTGGGCAGCAAGAGTAATTCCGGTAAAATGGATGGTAGTTTTTACCTTACGCTATTTCTTTTTAAATTTAATTTTGTCTGCATCCGAAATAGTAATAAAGTCATTAAGAGTGAAAATTTTATTTTACCAACTTATGAACTTAAAAATAAATATTGAACTTCATAACACTTATTTCGAGTATTCTGTGTTTTTTAAACAGTTTTTGTGTCCTATCTAGTATCTCTAAACTGTAACAATGAATGACAAAGCAAAAAATGCCATCCTAGATTTATTTACACTTTTTAATGAAACTGTTTATTGAAGATGAATACTAACCTAACCTTGCAATTGCTTCGCGTTAATACTGCGCATGCTTGAGCTAATGATAAGGACAAAGGCATGTGAAAAATAAGCGTTGCAAAATCTCTCTATTACCTCGGAAGACCTTATTACATTAGCCTTGTCAACTTGCTAGAAGTTAGCGAATCAAATATGTCTTAGCATGTACACGTTGCCTGCATAGCATAGCAAAGCATAGCATAGCATAGCAGAGCAAAGCATAGCATAGCAAAGAAAGGTTGTCAAAAGCTCGGACAACTATACGCTCCACAACAGTTTTAAATCATGTACTAAACTCAATTTCGATTATCCATGGAATACTGTACCATTGGGGCTCTTCTCCTAAACAGACTCTGCGTTTTTTACCTTTCATGCTAAAGGACAGTATTATATTCGTAAAAAATTGAGATTGTTTCTTCACGTTTTAGGGACCTTTGATCACGGGAGACTCATTTCCGTCGATCTATCTATATGTCGGTCTGTTGGTATGATAACTCTCGAATGAAATGAGATATCAATTTCAAAATTGGTACATAGATAACATATAACAAGGAGATGAAGCCTCCTTGGCCTGAACGATGTCGCTTCAGGCCAAGGAGGTTCAAGGAGTGGGAGTCGATAAATTTTAAAAGGTTTAATAGTAATATAGTAATATGGATTTTTTTACTGTTTTTTTCGATGAATAGGAAACAAATCTTAGGCATAAATATTTATAGTAATACATATAAGGGGCTAAAGGGGTGGAAGAGGAGATTAGAGGGGATTGTGTCCTATATATCGTGCTACATATCCTTTTCTGAGTTTTTGTATTTTAGAAATCCAAAAATTAGGTTATTTTTTCATTACTTTCAAGTTTAATCCAGGAAGGGGCTGAATTGGACGGGGATAGTTTAATGGTGTAGAATTTCAATAACATTTTGAGATATTTCCAGGCTCTACTCGCCTTGCTATACTCTATTTATTTGAAAGTGATAGCAATAAATCATTTAGAATTATGCAAATTAGCATCAAGCCGTAGTAAGGGCTCCAGAGCTTTACTTATATTTTATTTGTAATGCAGCAGTACAAAAACTTTATTGGAATACCATCTGGAATACGACCCTTTTTTTTTGTTGGTTGGGGCTAAATAGTTCTGACCAGTGGTGGTGCGCCTGGACATATACGTATTATTTGCGAATGGTATGAATGAAACAGTTTTATAATTCATCATTTATTAGAAAAAAACAACATTTTATAATGAAACATTATTAATTAAAAAATATACAAATGAGGAAGTCAAACAACAATGAAAAAAGCATTGCCAATCTTCTATCTCCGATATGCTTGAAGTTGTTATCTACTATCTTCTATTTTAGACAGAGAAAACTATACACTTCGTTAGATTAGACTTTCAATGATATTAAGAACGCCAGTGCCGTAAGATTTTTTAAAGTCAGTTGGTTAGAAGTTGAACCAGTCAAACAGTGTTCAGGACAGGTTAGATGTGATCTGGTTTTAATGTAAATATGAGTAAGCGGAAGCTTGGCTACAACATAAACACTCAAGTAAAAAATATTTTGAACCCGCAGAACTAACCTGAACTAATCTGAATTAAATAAACGACAAGTAATTGTATCTCTAGTTGTCCCACTTTTGTAGCTATGCAGTTTATATTTGAAAAACAAAATCTGATTTAAATTTCATTAGCTGTTATGTACTCAATATAGTACAACAGTGTTAAATCGCTTTTCTGTAATCCAACAGTGGGCAGCAAGAGTAATTCCGGTAAAATGGATGGTAGTTTTTACCTTACGCTATGTTTTTTTTAATTTAATTTTGTCTGCATCCGAAATAGTAATAAAATCATTAAGAGTGAAAATTTTACCATTTTATGAACTTAAAAATAAATATTGAACTTCATAACACTTATTTCGAGTATAAAGTATTCTGTCTTTTTAATGTTCCGTACGGAACACTTATAAGATCACTTCGGTGTCTGTCTGTCTGTCTGTCTGTCTGTCACACCCTATTTTCTCCGAAACTATTTGACATAGAAAGGTGAAATTTGGTAATAATATAGGAATTGATGGCCTCATCAGAGCCATGTAGTTTTGAGAATTAAATTTTGACTTAAGGGGTTAGTTTTGGGGGGTGAAGCCGGAAGTGAAAAAAAAAATTTTTTACTATGTCATCGAGTGTGGTGTCAAATGAAAGCTTGTGAAAACACGAGTAAAAAATATATACATAATATTATACTTGCGCGCACTTTTCTTTGTATTATTTTTAAAAATTCGCGAAAAATCGCTGTCCCGGGCCTTATCTCGAAAAGTATTTATCAAAAAATTTCGAAAAAATTCTGGAATATTCTCCACAGGGTGTAGATTGAACGAAAATTATCACGAATGCATTACCTTTAATAATTTATATGGTATATAAAAAAAACAAAAATTTCAAGGTCATCAGATTTCAGTAAAGATTGGAAACAAACTTTGTTGAAAACTCATTTGGAGTGTATTTTGTGAAGTCACTGATCATTTTATACCTCTGTGACAAAATTTTTTTATTTTAAGAGCAATCAACGTACGGAACACTAATTGCGCAAGTTTAACTTGCACTTGACCGGTTATTTAAACCGTGTTTGTGTCCTATCTAGTATCTCTAACTGTAACAATGAATGACAAAGCAAAAAATACCATCCTAGATTTATTTACACTTTTTAATGAAACTGTTCTGGTAGGGGTTCTAAGAACTGAAAAAGTTAAAAAGAAAACAGAAAATCATATACGATATGCCACAACTTAAAGATGAAAATATAATAAACGTAATTAAAAAAGATCTTAATGAAGAACTCCGAGATACAGATCTAAACCAAGACATCTGAAATAGGAAAGGTAAATGAAATAACAAGGGAGTTAAAGAAGACGTATCTAACTGTGGAACAAACACATAAAAGGAAGGAATGGTTGACAAATGACATTCTATGACTAATGGAGGAAAGACGGTTACACAAAAACAGAGGTAACAAAAGAGAATATAACAGACTACACGCACAAATACAGAAAGAAATTCGAACAGCTAAAGATAGGTGGAATAGTGAAAGATGTAAAGAGATAGAGGAGTTACAGGGAAAGTATGATAGCTTTAATATCTATCGAAAAATCAAATACTTAACTGGTGAACGGACAACGAAATCAAATGAACGTTTAACAGATCATTAAGGAAACGTTGTTATCGATAAAGAAGAGAAACTGAAGATTTGGCAAGACTATATTGCAGAGTTATTTTCTGATGCAAGACCAGATGCTCAATTGACTTGTTTGGGCTCTGCATTACCACCGATGAAGTGCGTATTGCGATAAAACAACTAAAAAATTGAAAAGCCACCGGTCCCGATGAAATCCATGGGGAGTTTCTTGAGCTCTTAGATGAGGATGGGATTAAGTGGCTTACGGTGATCTACAATAAAATCTATGATTTAGGCAGAATCCCAAAAAACTGGTTAAAGTCTGAGTTTATAACGATCCCAAAAAATGCAGGCGCTAAAAAATGTGGAGAATATCGAACAATTAGCCTCATAAGCCATTTTTTAAAATCATTTCTGAAAATCATTCACAGAAGAATATACAAGTTTTGTGAAGAAAGCATGTCAGCTACAAAATTCCGTTTTCGTGATGTCATAGGAACCAGAGACACCTTCTTTTCTATGCAGGTTTTAATTCAGCGATGTAGAGACGTCAATCGTGACGTATATTTGTACCTGATCGACTACCAAGAGGCCTTTGATAGAGTCCAACCTCACAAAATGGTCGAAGTTCTGAAAGACCTTGGCTAGATGGAAAGGATCTGCTTATTATTGGCAACCTCTACTGGAGCCAGATGGCATTTATTAAAGCAGATTATCGATTGAGCGTGGAGTAAGGGTTGTGTTTTGTCTCCTTTAATATATACTCTAAGCAAATCCTCAGAGAGGCACTGGAAGAGGCTGATGAAGAAATACTGTTTAATGGGGAGCGAATAAATAATATTCGTTATGCTGACGATACGGCGGTTATGGTTGATAACTGAAAGGGTTTACAATATTTTATGACAAAAACAAACGAAGTCAGTAATCGATACGGGTTCGAACTTAATATCAGCAAATCAAAGTACATAGTAATCAGCAAGTCTCCTGTACCTGCTACCTTATTGATGGTTAATAATCAACAAATCCAAAGAACCCCACAATATTCATATCTAGGTACCATTATAAATAAACAATGGGATCATTCGCAGGAAATTCGTTGCCGTATCGAAAAAGCTGGAGCAGTGTTCTTCAAAATGACGTTACTTTTCAAAAGCTCAGCACGAAAATGAGACTCCTAAGATGTTATGTCTTCAGTGTCCTTCTTTATGGTGTGGAATCTTGGACGCTGACTGAAGCCACTTCTAAGAAACTTGAGGCATTTGAATTATGGCTATATCGCCGAATTTTGAAAATTTCTTATACTGATCATATTACCAACGAGGTTGTCTTACGTAGCGTGAACAAGAAACTGGACATTATAGAAACTGTTAAAGTAGGAAAATTGGAGTATTTAGGGCACATATTGGGAAATCCCCACAGATATGGATTACTACAGCAAATTCTCCAAGGAAAGATATTTGGCAAAAGGAGACCAGGACGCAGACGTATTTCCTGGCTAAACAATCTGCGAAATTGATTCTCAACAAGAACTACCGGTCTTTTCAGAGCTGTAGTGGATAAAGTAATAATAGCCTGAATGATTGCCACTATTCGAACCGAATAGGCACTTTAAGAAGAAGAAGAATGAAACTGCAGTATAGTTTAAATAATTTTTTTAACGTCAATATATTTGCTTTGGAAGGCAATAAAAAAATTAAAGAAAAATTCTCTCTCTGTCCTGATATACCAGGTGTACAAGTATGAAATGCGGATTTTTTTTCTAAAAAAACATGTTAAATTCGGAAGAATGATAAAAAGTGCTTTATTCAAAGTATGCTCCATCGCTTGTTATACATTTTTCCCATCTTTGGGCAATCTGTGAATACCACGCCAGTAAAAATCTTCCCCTTTCGCTGCGAACCATTCATCGAGCCATTTTTTCACATCTTCGTACGAACCCAAGCGCTGCTCAGCAAGTGCGTGACCCATAGATGCAAACAAGTGATAATCGGAAGGAGCCAAGTCTGATGAGTAAGCTGCATGGGGTAGAACTTTCCAGCTGAGTGCTTCCAACGTGTCGCGAACTGGTTTTGCCGTATGTGATGAAGCATTGTCATGAAGAAAAACGACTTTGTGTTGCCTCTTTCGGTATCCGGGTCTTTTTTCAAGCAGCGAATGGTTCAAATTGGTCAATTGTTGTTAGTAATGTTTAGTATTAACCTTTTCCCCAGGTTTTAACAGCTCATAATAGACTACGCCCCTCTGGTCCCACCAAACACAGAGCATCGTCTTTCTGCCAAAGCGATTCGGTCTTGCCGTCGATGTGGATTGTGCGCCTGGGTCTACCTATGATTTTTTACGCTTGGGATTCTCAAAATAAATCCACTTTTCATCCCCATCTTCGTCCAACAATGCTTGCAATTCCATATCTTCGTATTTTTTTGACGGTTTTCCACGTTGCTTGTGTGCAACATCGAAGTCACCACTTTTGAAACGCCGAAACCATCGTTCACACGTATATTGCGATGGAGCATGTTCACCATAAGCTTCTCGAAGTAATCGGTATGATTCAACAGCAGTTTTCTTCAAATGAAAATAAAAAATTAATACTGTCCGCGAATGCTCTTTGTTCGGTATAAATTTCGACATATTGAACACAACAACACAACACTATGCACACACTTTTTCAATTTATCACTCGTGCGCGCCTGACACTTGTTGATGACACAACAAAATGGCGCAGTGTCAAATCTTTATAGCACAAACTACATTGGTGCACCCTCTGTTGTCCGAAATCCGCATTTCATACTTGTACACCTGGTATAATCCAATGATTTAGTTTGGTTTTTGTGTGATAAAAAAGACATCAACCGAAATGAAAGAAAAGTCTTTATCTTTTCAATAAAAATACAGAAGTTTTATAATCCTATCACTTAATGTAAAAATCTACGCTTGTGAGTAATGTATGCAAATTTTCTTTCATCCTTACAAATTGTTATAAACAGGATATTCTTCATACATAATATTCTCTAGTCTGTTAAGCCCAGGGAGTATAAAACGGAAACTTCCGTTAATTTAACACGATAAATCATTGTCTTATTGTAATATTCTTTCTCATTTTAACAATAAACTTTAACGAGCTCTATTCTTTTATCCTATTTAAATAATCGGGCATCAAAGTTCACGCGCTTAATTTGAACATAAATAAAGCTTATGGATTTGTTTTTCTAATGATTGCTTCTTTATGAAAAAAATACAGTTAGGAAAATTTGCACATTATTGTTATACCGTGATTCAGTGCTGCATAAAATACCTTTGAAATCTACGTAAATCTTATATACAGGGCGTCACAAAAGGTATTTTATAGTAGAAAACAAATTGATAAATTAGAAAAAAATTATTGTATATTAAACTGCAGCGCATGGAAAATTAGGTTATCTAAATGTGAACTGTTATGTTTCGGCTACTCTTCTATGCAAATAGTGATATTATGGATCACTGCTGTGTACGTCGTTTCCATGATCATCGCAATTTCCTGAAGGATTTGTTTCAGGGAGCGAGGACTGTTACTGAAGGTTACCTAGAGATCAACTTATATTGGAAATTAATTTATTCGCGAAAATTCCTCAAATAGCTAGCAAAGATGCACCTTATTTTGCTAAAGGCAGGTTCTCTGATTATTATCATCAAAATTGTGAAAAGCAGTAGAGAAAAATTCCCAATTATTTCTATATATCCCTCCAAACTTCTAGTGATTGTGCAGCCTCCGTTATTCTCTATGGGTCAATTATTTCGGCCCAAATCGCCACTTTAGGGAAATGTCAAGCCTTTTAATGCACTAATTTTAAATTTGTCGGGTTCTAATATCTACGATTCTGTTTACAAACTTAGCTGTGGCGTGAACACGAGCCTGATCTGGAAATACGATATGGCTAATTATTGAAATCGTTTAAATAATTAATTAACGACGTTTTGCCTTTCAACTTCATCTCTTCTCTTCTTCCTCTTCCTATAAGAAAAGGTCTTGGTTCGTCTGTTTTTAAGCCTCTTGTGAGGTAGCTTTCGTGTCATCTTTTTGGTGGTCGACCGGGAGATCTGCTTGTTTCTGATTCTTCATCTTTTGCCCATCTTGGCCAGCTGTTAGCTGGCATCCTACTTACGTGATCCCTCCAATATCGACGTCATGATCTGGCAAAACGGATAAAGTCTTGAATCTTGAGTTCTTCTCGTATAGTTGTGCTTCGTACCTGATCTCTTAGGGTTATTCTTTTGATAGTGCGCCGTATTTTTATTTCTGTGGCTGTCATTAGGCTTTTTATTTTACATGTTTCTGCTATTGTTCCTGCTGTATACGTTAGAACCGGTCTTACCACTCTTCTATATATACGCACTTTGCTTTCTGTAGACATGTAGGCATTTTTCCATATTAAGTCCCTCAAACAACCAGATATTCTCGATGCTTTATTTGCCTGATTGAGTACTTCTTGATATAGAGTTTTTGAGCTCGATACCTGTATTCCCAGTTATGTGCAGTGCATGTTCTGAGCTACCGTTTTGTTGTAGACGGCTAATTTACATCTAATGGAGTCTTTACCTATAACCATTGGTTTGGCGACTTGAGCCTATTCTACAAGTATTTTCATGGAAAGTGTTCGAAGGATGTAGCCCGCTTAATTCCTCTCAGAGCGGTGCATGTTAGAAATACACGTCGCGCTAATACTTCACATCCATATGAGATTCAGCTTGTTACTTCTCGTGTAAGCAGTCTTTTATATGGAGAACATCATCCCTTTGGAATAATTTGCCCAGTACTGTGTTTTCCACCGAGTACAATTTACAGCGATTCAAGAACAATGTGAATTTTCCGCACACATGTTGCTCCTGGGGCGCTTTAGTGACTTTCCTGCAGCACGTATGCTAGACCCATAAAAAAAAAAGATTACTTTGACGGAGATCAAATAAATTTGAATAAATAAATTAATAGTTTGTGTTTTATTTAAACAGTTTTAAATTTTGAAAATAACAGTACACTAGATTGTTGGATTATGTAATTATATAACTATATATTATTTAGGAACTTCTATTATTATTAGGCTTAAACTTGTTATTAGTGAACCAACCCTCTGTTCTCCTATTTCGTTCGTGTTGTTCTTAAGAGTATCATGGTTGCAACCTGATGTTACTATCGTTACATCATCAGCATATAAGAAGTATTTGGCAGTTAAAATAGCAGCAGCAAAAGCAACTATATAAATTTTAAATATCATCGGTCTTAATTAATGTTGTTTCCATAAAATTGTAATGAAATATCTAGAAGAATAAAGTGATATATGTAATCAAATGGTTGGCTTAAGTCGTACAACGCCGATGCTTACTTTCGAACAATCTACGTTATTGGCAACTCCCAAAATACTATTTGTAACAGTATGAGCTCTTGAAGCCAAATTGAGTATTAAGGAAAACTTTCAAATTCTCAAAATAACATTCGAGCTTGCATTTTAAACTTTATTCTGTTACTCTGCCGAACAGAGACACGATCAAAACTAAACTGGACTTCTAGCTATTTAGTACTGACTGGTCTTATGTTTGAAACTCTGCTCCCAAATATACACTGTATTTGTTGTATTCTATTCAGAAAGAACTATTCACCTGATTGGAGACGCAGAACTCACCAGCAACTTTGATTGGCTTGGCTCAATACTATAAATACTTCCATTACATTGTATTCTACGGATAAAGTCGGCTTAATTCCTTCCAGAGTGGTGCATGCTAGGAATATATGTAGCGTTAATACAACACATTTTTATGATGTTTAACTTGTCACTTATTGTATCACCCTTTTCAAGAATTCATCTTGTTCTTTTTCCGATTTATAGCTGGGCACTATTGCCTGTTTCTTTTGTTCCCTTCTCTATAGATCGTCGCTCCATCTCTTTCTTGGACGTTCCATTGATCTTCTTCCATTCGGTGACTTGTCTCTTGCTATCCGTACTATCCTATTGTTTGCCATTCTTCCTATGTGTTGATCCCATTCCACTTTTCTTCCTCTTATCCACTGGTTGATATTTTCTATATTACATGTGCGTCTTATGTCTTCACTCCTTTCACTATCCCTCAGTGTCTTATATATTCCAAGTATTCTCATTTTAGTTGTTTCCAGCATCCTCTGTGTTATACTTGTATCGAAACTTGTTTCAGATGTGTAAGTCATTACTGGTCGTATTACGCTATCGTATGTTCTTGTTTTGGTCTCATATTGGTATATCAAGGATTTTCTACAGCTGACGCTGTCTTCCTTCTCTTAGCCTTTGATTCCATCCGTTTCTATCTTCCCAGTCTCCATCTGTTAGACTCCTGTCCTCCATAGCCTCGTCCACATCGTCTCTCCACGATCGTCTGGTTCTTCCTCGTTTTCTTCTCCCTATAGGGCTCCATTCCGTTATTTTCTTTATCCACCTATTATCTTCGCCCCGACTTATGTGTCCATACCATTTTAATCGTTTTTCTTCAATGGTGTTTATTGCGTTCTCTTTGGTGTTCATTCTGCTTCTTATTTCTTCCTTTGTTATTCTTTCCATACGTGTCACTCTACAACATCTTCTCCAATACTCCATCTCTACCGCGTTAATTTTAGATTTATTTCTTATGTTAATCGTCCATGTTTCTGACCCGTATGTCCTTATGTTTTGTATTATTGATTTGTATATGCGTGTTTTGTTTCTCTTTGTAATATGTTTGTCCCACAGGATCGAATTTAATTGTCTTATGCATGTCCGCGTTTGTCCCAATCTAGCTTTGATCCCTTCTTCTGATGTTGCGTTTTTTGAAATGATGGTTCCTAAATATTTAAATCTATCAGTTCCTTTGATTATTGTTTCGTTAGCGACTTCTAGATTCTCCGCATTTCCCTCTTTTGTTGTTAGATCTTCCGTTTTATCAAAGTTTATTGCTAATCCTGCTTTAGTGTATTCTTCTTTCAGTTTTCTTATTATATAACTGAGGTCTTCCTCATCTTGCTCTATAATTACTTGGTCGTCTGCGAAACTTCCCATTCCACTACATTTTTGCTTCCGTTTTTTTAATGTTTGTTCGAGGTATATTTTGAATAGTGTTGGGGATGTAGAGCATCCTTATAATAGGCCTTTTGATGTTTGGAGTCTCTTCCCTATTTTATGTTCTATTTTTATGTTCACTGTGTTGTTTTCGTAGAGAGCTTTTACTGCGTATATTAGTTCTTTGTCAATGCCTATTTCTTTCATTGCGTTCCATAATCTTTGTCTTGGTACTGTCATAGGTCTTTCTTATGTCTATGAAGGCTAGATGAACTTCTCTATTCTTTGCCAGTTTTTTTTCCATTGTTTGTTTTATAGTGTATATGTAGTCTATACATGATTTTCCGGCTGTAAAGCCTGCTTGGTCTTCTCCAATTTTTCCTTTTATATTTTCCTCTATGATATTTTTAATAATTTTTCCATACAGACGTCCCATACTCGATATTATGCTTAGGCCTCTATAGTTTGTGCATTTTCTGCGGTCTCCCTTTTTAAATATAGATACTATATAGGCTTTTGACCATTCCTCTGGTATATTTTCTCCATTTATCGCTCTGTGGAACATGTTTCTCAGCATTCGATGTAATTTATTAGACCCGTACTTAATAATTTTATTTTCCACACCTCCAGGCCCTGCAGATTTATTATTTTTGAGTATTTTTATTGTCTTTTTTACTCCTTCATAGCTTAGTTCTACCTCTTTTTTTTCCTTATTCCGTTCTTCTTCAGGGTTCTCTTCTTGGAATTCTTGTCTGTCTTCTGTTAGTAGTTTTTTATAATATTCTTCCCACTCGCTTTCTGGGATATATTCTATATAAGTCTTCTCTCTATTGTTGGTCCTTAATGCTTTAATTATTCTCCATGACTCTGTGCTTCTAGTTCCTCCTATATACTGTTCTACATGTTCGCACGATTTTTCCCATCTTTCGTTATTTTCTTTGTTTATCATCCTTCTCGTTTCTGCATTTTTCTCTTTATATTTCTGTAGATCTTCTTCTGATTTTGTATTCAGCCATTTTTCGTATAGTCATTTTTTCTCTTTTATAGATTCTTTGTTCTTTTCACAGATTCTAATTTTATGTTTCTTATTCTCCTTGTCTTCTTTACCTAATGCTTCTAGGGCCGCCTGTTTGATACATTCTTTTATGTGGTCATACATACTGTTGGAGGTTGTTGTAGTTAAATTCATTTAATTTTTGATCTAATCGTCGTCTATATAGGTCTCTTATCATTTCGTCTTGCAGTGAGTGTATTTTGTATTTTATTTCCTTGTCTGCTTTTTCTGTTATCTATTTTTGTTTTCTTTATCTATTGTTCCTGTTTGTTTTATTGTCTTTTATGTTTGCTACTAATAGTCTATGGTCTGTTCCACATTCTGCCCCTCTCTTTACTCTTACATCTTTTATTTTGATAGTGGTATTGTAGTCTATTATTGATTTTAAGTTTCGTGTTTCTTGCATCCAAGTATATTTGTGGATGTCTTTGTGTTTGTAGAATCCGTTTGTTATTTTAAGGCCGTTTAGTTCACACAGCTCTATTAGTCTCTCTCCGTTGTCGTTGGTAATGTCTTCTCCGAATGGTCCTATGGTATTGTCCATTGTTTTCCTTCCTGTTCTCCCATTCAAGTCTCCCATTATTATTAATTCTTGGTTTTTCTTTACTTTTTGTGTTTCTATTTCTGGTGTTTCCATGAAATTATCTTTTTCTGTTATAGCGCTTTCTTCTGTTGGGCTGTATACACCTAATATTACCATGCCTCTTCCTAGCATTGTTATATTTAGTTTTATGATTCTTTCATTGATGGGTTCCCCAGATGTTATTTTCCTTTTCCACTTCTTTTTTACTAATATTCCAACTCCGGCCCTTGCTCTTTCTTCCTTCTTTACTCCACTCCAACAATGCATCACTTCATCTATTTCTTCTATTCCACTTCCCTTTTTCTTCGTCTCGCTCATTACTAAAATGTCTATGTTCATCTTCTTAAACACTTGCATGACTTCGATGTTCCTTGTCCTCCATCCCTATATATTCCAGGTGCCGGGAGCGGCTATTCTGTTTCAGGATTTCTTCGTTTGGCTGAGTTTTAAGCTTGGGTTAACTATTCTTTTTGAAGTAGAATTGCCCCTCCCCGTATCCGATGGGGCTCCCTTCTTCGAAGGTGTGGATTGCCACCCGGGGATTTTTGCTTATCTTGTGATTTTTCATCCTACTTTTCAAAAACAACTAGCATTTCCCAGTTTAGCTTTTACATGTGTTAGGGTGCTAACTCCTAACGCCACAACCCTCCTCCTTTATCCGGGCTTGAGACCGGCAACAGCGTCGATTAACTACTCAATCCATCCATCAACACTGCAGGCGGAGTTTGTTTTGGTCTCAATGGAGAGGAATTTATTTCTAAATATGGTATCATTGAGGTATTTCGCTATGCTATTAGCCTTGTTGACTTGATGTTTTACTTCTTCCTCGATTTCTCCGATACTAGATAATACGATGCCCAGGTAATCGACCCCCATCACCTGTTCTATCGGTTTATCTTCCACCACCAGCTTGCACCTGATCGACTCTTTTGCTGTTACTATTGTCTTGGTTTTTTCAGTTGAGATTGACATATTATATTGTTTTACTGTTACGTAGAATTCGTATAGCAGCCTTTGCAGATCGTTCTCGGTCTCAGCTATTATTATCCTGTCATCTGCATAACATATAATTTTAAGTTCTCTGTTATTCATTCTATATCCCTTCTTTCTTTTGACATTCTTTATAATTTTATCCATGGTAATATTAAATGGAAGAAGACTTAAAGAGTCTTCCTTCCTGATTCCAGGTTCATGTATATTATTTGGAAATTGCCCAGGAGTGTGAATCAAGACCAACGTGAATTGCTTGTTCCATACACGCTTCTGCAGCGCTTTAAGGATTTCCCTGCAGTAGTTGTGTCGTGCCCATAAAAAATAATGTCTTCTCAGTTTTGGAGAATCTAGAACAGAGAGACGTTCTGTATTATAAAATAAAATTTATTAATTTTGAAATTAACTCTGTATGCAATCCTATAAACAAAATATTTCTTTATCGTGAAGTATGAAGCTTATCATTGCCACAATATACCCTGCAAACCAAGTTATTCATTTATTAAACGAACTCCCATTACATTATCTTACGAAACAAGTTTATAACTAGAACAATAGCCGCGCTCCGCTATTAACAGAGAAAGGCACCCATAAGATTTCGCAGCATCTCAAAAGCTCATTACACAAATGAAAGCCTTCTTAGTTCACGACAAACAATTTGTCTGAAATTATTTGCGATTTATGCAGATTTAGCCACGATTCTCTAGTTTTTGAGCACAGTTCTAGGCAACAACTTACAAGACATTCGGATCTCGGCAAAATTCGAGTTATTTACAGTGCAGTAAAATGCAGAACATAACAAGAAAATGTCTTGCTCACCAGAGTGTAAAATGTCTGTATTTAAGTGAGCCTGACTTGCTATTGTTCGTAAGATCTCCTTTGAACCAAATTTGCATCTTAGTTATTGTAGTCAAGTGTGTCTAAGTTTTTGTTTGTCTAGAATTTGCAGCCAGAAAATTATGTAGCGGCTTATTAAATGAAGACGGTTAGTAAGTTTTGTCCTTGCATTAAAAGTGCAGATGGTCCAAGAATCATGAACAATCTGTCAATTACAAAACTAGAACAAGCCATGTTTCTCTCCTTTTTAGAAGTAGGATAGGTGAAGATAACAATTGTCGACATTTCGCTACATCATCATAACAATAAGAACAATTACAAATGACAAGGTATTAGCAGCCAACAAACCTCAGCGCCATCTATAGTGAATCTATTAAGGTTCCGCTTGTTTACATCCAAGATTAACAGTAGACTCAAGAAAGGGCGACTGGACACGATGAGTTACTATTTGGTTGAACGTAAGTGTTGCCAGATTTCTAAAATTTAAAATAATCAATGATTTACTGACTTTATTGTTACAGGTCAAACCTAATGAAGTAAAATTATCGTGCATAGTTTTAGCTAATAAATCAGGCAGTAAATAACATTATATTTATAGCAAAGAGTTGAATATTTCCTGATTTGGTCCTTTAATAACTTAAACATATCCTGCTATTAAAATTAGCAAATATAAATGACAAACCGATGGGCATTCCTAACAAGTTTTACCAGCAGACCACGTGCGATCATTCCACTTTTTAGCCGAATTGCACTGACGCGGGATACGTTCATTCTTTGCAAAAAGCAATGTTGAAACTTTGCCACAATTTTGTACTTGTCTTTACCGCACTAGTTGCAGTTTCTAATGGTGTACTCTGTTTATGCTTTTTTTTGCCTGGGTGTAATACCGTACCAATGCAGTAAACTTGCATAATATACAAGTGTACATGCCAACATCACTCTCTGATGATGAAGCAGTTGAGGAATTCTACAATAAGATTCAAGAAATTTGTACAAACATCCCATCAAAGCAAGTCATAATGCTAAAATTAGCTGCACAAATGACAATGACCAGAATCAGAATACCACTGGCAAATTTGGACTTGGTGTTAGAACGCTGAGATCGTCTACTTCAATTTGCTATTAATAATAGCTTCACTATCACTAAGATCACCTTTAAACATCATCCAAGATGACTTTCCACGTGGATATCACCGGACGGATACTACAAAAATTAGTTTGATTATATCCTGATCAGCTCTAGATGGAAGTCAACTATATTGAATGTAAGACCCCACCCAAGCGTGATATGTAGTTTAAATTACAAGTTATTAAAGGCTCATATAAGACTAAAACTATCCATCCCTAAAAATAACAACAAACAAGAGAATTACAGTGTCAGATAGTACTCTTTTTCAAACCATAATTAATTATAACATTCTGGAAGTCATAGAAGATACAGACAAAACTTGGACAGATATTAAGAAGTAGATAACAAATACTGCTACCCAATGCTCAGCGAAAATATAAAAACGTCCTCTAAAACATTGGATGACCGACGATACCCTAAAGCTTATAAAAATAAGAAGAAATATGATTTTAACAAACCGTATATTCAAGCATTAGGAGATAATCAGATCAATTAATAAAGAAATTAGGGTGGTTTGTGAAAAGGACAAAGACTCATACATGAATAATATATATAAGGAGCTAGAACAACATGCTACAAATAAATGACCACAAGAACTTTATGAAACCTATTGAAAGAATTCATACCTAAAAGACAAATAATCAGAGACAAGGAAGGCAGAACACTTACCGATATGCCTGGAATCATTGACGTTTGGAAACATTTTTGTGAAGAACTTCTTATATCTCAATTAGTAGGCAACTTCATTGTCGACAACGAAGTGGCAGAAGAATAATAGCCATGTATTCTTAAATCTATCAGTCAGGAAAGCTATTCAAAGGTCAAAGAACAGGAAACCAGCAGGTATCGACGAAATAACTACCACATTACACCGTGACTATGCTGAACTGTGTAATGTGGTATGGAAGACTGGAAGATTGGCCTGAAGTTGCATAATACCCTTGCATAAGAAGGGATCCCCTTTGGATTGCAGCAACTAGAGAACAATTGCTCTGGAATGACACGCTGCTAAGATGTTTCTCTAAACCTAAATGAAAGAATCAAAACTTATGTGCTGCCGCAAATATCTATCGAAAAAAACAGGCTTCATTCCAGGCAGGAGGACTAGAGAACAAATTCTTAACATACGCCAGATAATAGAAAAAATGGGGCTATTTTCTGTCACTGTTATTTTTTAACATATATAGTGAACATATAATGAGGTCTGTTTTGGATGGCGGGAGTGGGTGAGTTACAATCGGTGGAAAAAAAAGCTAAGTAACCTTAGATATGCCGATGACATTGTTATACTTTCGTCGTCAATACAAGACTTAGAATCAATTATGGATTGTCTTGAAATCACTAGCAAAAACTAAGGAATGATAATTTAAGCATTATTCAAAATTTTATAATTCACCAGACTTTGTAATTTAAAAAGTAATGCGACACTACTGAAGCAGCTGAGATAATTATTGGAATGCCTGAATGGGAGAGAGTTTCAAAAGTGCATTGAAGATAGACAACAAACACCCATGACACTCACTGGTGAAATGTCAGACGTCTTTCTATTTGCATCTAGAAATGTTTTGCGAAAATAAATGTTTTGTCTTGAAATATTGCAAATTGTTACTGCAAAAAGTGCTCTAAGCGATTCATTGATGTTGCTGATGGTTAGTAACAATTGATTTTTGTCACAGTTTGCCTAATTACAATGAAATAAAATTTTAACCTATGTGTTGTATTTAATGAAATCTTTATTACGAAATGTTTAATTTTAAGGAGAAACAATTGTCTGTCTATTTAGAAGCATGCAAATAATAACCACAAATTATAAATAAATAGTAATTGCCATAGTAAGATAGGTATAGGTAAGTAGTTTTTAATTCATCAGGGCGGCAAAGTTTAATACTATTTCAAGGTTTTTATGTATTTTTATCAAAAGGCGTAATTTATAAACATTTTTCTTTAATTGATTTTTTTTGATGTACCAGTTTAAATATATTTAGTGATTTTTGCGACACCCCATATATATATATATATATATATATATATATATATATATATATATATATATATATATATATATATCATTTAAGTAAAAGCGTGAAAGCTTTTTTTCCATTATAGAGGTTAAGTTTTATTTTTTGTAATTCAGGTTAGGTTCCATATAGGAATTGGATGTTAAGACTTTTAAATATTTATTTAAATTATTTTTATGACGATTTTAAATATATTATCGCTAAAAAGCTGAGGAATTATCAGATGTTAGTATATATAAACCAAATATTATTTGAAAATATAAGAGTTCTTTCTTTTATTTTTCTTTTGAAATAATTTAAAACGAGCTATTATATTACAATCCAATATTAGACTTTGGCAGTGATTTTATGCCGGCCAAACGTAAAATTAGCAGTTGGATTCAGTTCCTTTTTCATATTATTTCTTTTTAGTCTTTTAAATATTTATTCAAATTATTTTTATTACGATTTTAAATATATTATCGCTAAAAAGCTGAGGAATTATCAGATGTCATCCAATTTAGTTTATATAAGCCAAATATTATTTGAAAATATAAAAGAGCTCTTTCTTTTATATTTCTTTAGAGATAACTTAAAACGAGCTATTATATTACATTCCAATATTATACTTTGGCAGTGATTTTATGCCGGCCATACATAAAATTGGCAAATGGATCCAGTTTCTTTTTCATATTATTTCTTATATTTATCTTACTTTTTCATAATTAATTGCTTAAGGTTCTCATTCCTTTAAGATTATTCACAACGATAAAATGTTACTATAACGAAATACAAACAGCAATATTCCAAAACCAACACGTTTTTTCGTGAGAGTTTGAGTAGATCGTCAAACTCATCAAATGTAACATTCAGCGACCATGGTGGTCTCTTCGACTTCTCTTTAGCTTTACAGCCTTAAGCTACCACGGCAGGGAAGGCTTAAATACGAGTTAACTTTGCCCGGTGGTAAGGCGCACATTTTATTTTTTTTTTTACTCTCTATGATGATAAGCCAATTATCATAGCCCAAATAAAATATCTTATTTTGTAGTGTTTGTTTTAGAAACAAACACGACAAAATAATCAGTAATAAAAATAAGTTTTGTACGACATAATATAACGATCGTCAAATTCATGAATTTTGTCGTAAAGGAGGCGTCCATCAAAACCTTAACCTTTAACTTCTTGATAATTATAACAACTTAGTTATTCTTAGGACGCTTTCTTAAACCAACTACCTGCACAGATAGAGTCTGTTCCGCTTTATGAATTATTATTTTCTTAATTACTTGGGTAATTGTCTTATATTCATAAACTAGTTATTATAAGCTAGGGCAAACTTGGAAGCTTTGATATAATTTATTTACGTCATATATTTTGCAGTATAATGGAGTTATATTAGTGCAATGTGGACTTTTTAGTTTCAGGATAATAATAATTTTTATTACATTATTTAATCTATATGAGTATATGGAGTACCTCAAATTAAATATACGCTCTTTCTAACTTACTCTTCACTAGACTAAAATGGATCAACAGCATCAACTATCTGGGCCTTTTCTACGACAAGCGGCTAGTATCAAAGAACTAGGTTGCAGCATCCACCAAGAAATCCAACCAGCTCCTAGCCAAGCTCTTCACCCTTCTCAATAAGTCCAGTAAATTGTCAACACGAAACAAATTGACAATTTACGAAATGATCATAAGGGCCGGTCTCATCTACTCCCCCGCATAGAGGCAAATATATATATATATATATATATATATATATATATATATATATATATATATATATATATATATGTATATATATATATATATATATATATATATATATATATATATATATATTTATATATATATATATATATATATATATATATATATATATATATATATATATATATATATATATATATTTATATATATATATATATATATATATATATATATATATATATATATATATACTGTAGAGTTCATTCTTTATATTATTTTGTATTACAGTACAAGGTTTTTCTCGGAATAGTATTGGAGTTTCTGACTTACATGTTAGCCTTTCAAAAGAACAAATCTCCAGTGTAGTATTTCTACAAAAGAAGGTACAATTTCGATTACATCGAGCAAACTTTCTCCTTGGAATTTCCTTTGTATTTCTCACATTAAATAGTTAGGCAGAGTCCGTGCCTGTAACATATAGCATGGTAGTAGATCTGTGTTCGTTTTATTATTTCATTTTCCGCTCGATTTTGAAAAGGAAAATATTGGGCATGACTCGTTATCATCATTACTCTGCGACTGCAACTATTGAATTCAGCAGGATCGTCAATTATGTGGTTTTACCTCGATAAAAGCGTACTTTTGAAGCAGCTGGCATATAGAGAGTGTCTAATTATTTTTCTGTTGATCTGCATTCATCGAGCCAAGGCTCAGAACCAACACTTATTTTACGGTTCTGGGCAGAAAATTCACCTTTTGAGGACAATGCAGTGACCACGTTAGATCACTGGTATCACCTTAAAACCATGTGGTGAAATCGATAAGGAATTTCTGTTTTACCTTTTGTATTTCGCTTCTACCCTTTTCTGTTCACAATTTATATAAAGCTTGTTACAGGAGTTTTCTTGCTGGATTCCAGGATTTTAATCCAATTTTTGCGATACCAGTTTTCTTAATTATTTCATCATACAAGTCTTGTGCTGCCGAAATGTCGCCGTTGGATTTTTATTTTAGATATCTGGGAAGCAGCTTAAAGGAAGTATTGGTTTTAAGGTGATAGTTCTGCTGTAGAAAGGTTAATAAGGCCAATATTTTTCAAATAACCTTTACATTTATCAAATTACACGACTAACACTTTTCATTGGTTCCCACATAATAAAAAGAAATATACTCAGCAGTATTTTAATAACTGGGACTCACTATCTAGGACGTATGAGCTACCTTCTCGCAAAGATAAGTTTCAGCAAAAAGAAACTGACACAACATTTTTTATTTTCTTGGACTCTTTGGTTCGTTTGTTTAAAAAAAATACCACCTTGAAGTTTCACCCTGACGTTTAGAGCATTTTCAAAAGAATTTTTTTATTTATTTTACTTTCATTCCTAAAAACATACCATACACCCCTGTACACACATATGTTAAAATATTCATTTAATATTTAAAACTCAAATGACTAATAACAAGAGTTACAACATAACGTACAGTTATATTTTTAAAATCTTTAAAAATTATTTTTATACGTCAGGGCGAAACGTTAAGGTGGTGCTTCTTTTAAATAAATGAACCAGAAAGTTCAGGAAATTAAAAATATTATTTATACTCGTATATATATATATATATATATATATATATATATATATATATATATATATATATATATAATACATTAAAATTCCGGGTTTCAATCTGTTCGTCTAACAATGAATTTGCACGACGTTTCGCCAAAATCTCATTTGGCATTTTCAAGTGCTCCCGCTGCTGCTACTCGATACTGTGATCTTGCTACTGCTGCCGCTCGAGGCTAGCTGAGAAACCGACGTGAGGTCGCCACCCTTTATAAATCGGTGTCTATGCAGATTGTAGGTGGGGGGAGTGGTCGGAAGTGGTCGTCTGAGCATCGGTGTTTGCCGGCTGGGTGGTAATTACGGGTTCGGGCGCTATGCTGACTGTTGCCTTCTCGATGTTTTGGTTATTCCTTGGTTTAGCTAGTAGACCCTTCCATGTAGTGGAAATATTCAGCGCATCAACTCGCTTATTTAGCTGTCCATTCTTTTCGATTGTCAAGGCTTCTCTGACTATGCGTGTTTTATAATGTGAAATTGAGGTTATTTGTTTAGATCCCTTAAAATTGATGTTGTGACCAGTATCATGATGGTGCTGAAAAAGAGCTGTTTGTTTTTGATACTTATTTTATGTTCTTGGATCCGAGTGGAGAATTTTCTGTTTGTTTGTCCTATGTACAATTGATATAATTGCATGGGATGCTGTCAACTCCATGGTTTTCCAGTTTTTTCTTGTCCTTGGGGTTACCCAGGATGTCTATCAGAGTGTTTTGTGGTTTGTATGTTGAGCCTACGTATTTTCGTAGGACTCTTCCAATCCTAGCTGTAACTCCTTTCATATACGGTAATAGCACTCTACTCTGGTTGAGGTCGCGTTCTTCTATCCATGTCTGTGGATAGCGCTGCCTTTCTAACGCTCTCCATACGGACTGGTCTTTATATCCATTTTGCTTAAGGGCCCTAGTGATTTGTGTAATTTCTTGCTGTCTCGTGTCTGGTTCGGTGAGTCGGTATGATCTCGATACGTGGGTGTTGGCTACCGACTGGATTTGGGATGGATAGTGCTGTGAGCCAGCGTTTAAATATCTGTTGGTGTGGATGGGCTTTCGGTAGACTGAGTATTGAAGCTGACCGCTGTGTTTCCGAGTTATGAGCACATCAAGGAAATGGAGGCTTTTTTCGTCTTCTACTTCCAGAGTGAACTGTATCCGGTGGTGAATTCTATTTAAATAGGTCAGGAAGTGGTCTAATTCATTTCGTTCATGGGACCAAATTATAAAGATGTCATCAACACATCTCTTCCAGAGTATGGGTTTGAGTGGTGTGTTTTTAAGAGCCTCTGTTTTAAAATCATCATATACAGATTGGCTATTACTGGTGAAAGGGAAGATCCCATGGGCGCTCTATCTGTTTGTTTGTATATCCGACTGTTGAAGACAAAGTAGGTTTTTTTTAGACAGTGTTCCGATAGTTCTATAACATGAGCTGGGAAAACCCTCGTTCATTGCTATTTTGTCTAGTGCTTCATCGAAAATGCCAAATGAGATTTTGGCGAAACGTCGTGCAAATTCATTGTTAGACGAACGGATTGAAACCCGGAATTTTAACGTATTACATTCCACCATCCGTGAAAACCTCTATTGTAACATATATATATATATATATATATATATATATATATATATATATATATATATATATATATATATATATATTATATATATATATATATATATATATATATATATATATATATATATATATATATATATATATATATATATATATATATACCGTAGAACCCCGATTATCCGAGCTCCGGATTAACCGAGCCAATCTAAGAACCTGATTATCCGAGGTACGCGCGTCTATCCTGTGTATTAACCGAGCTTCTAAAATATGTATGTACATATTTCCATTTAAAATCTTCTATTTATGTTTCTGGACTCTTTCAGCATGTAAATTTGCGTGAATGCAGTGCGTTATAGCGTTTACTACGGAGAAGTACGAGTATACTCACATAATTTATTTGGTTGGAGTTCTGGTAGTTAAGTGTAATTAATACGAAATGCTTTGTTTGAATTTTTGTTTGTCGTATTATAATGGAGCAAAACAAGCGTAAAAGAATCGTCGTTCCTATTGAAGAAAAATTAAAAGCCAACAGAAGAATTGAAGGAGAGACAATTAAAGTTGTTGCACGAGATTATGAAGTAGGTGAGGTAACAGTTCAGTCCTCAGGAAAAAAAATCAATGAAATCCGGCGACTATGAAAAGCTTAACGAAGCTTTATTCATGTAGTTTAACCAACAGAGATCAAAAGGTGTGCTCTGTCAGGTCCAATTTTACAACAGAAAGCAATAATGATTAGTAGGCAATTCCCAGAGATAGATCAGTTTACCGCCAGTTCTGGATGGCTTGACCGCTGGAAAAAACGGTACGGTGTACGACAACTGACTGTAGGTGGTGAAAAACTTTCTGCAGATGTGTCATCAATTGAGAAGTTTAAGCAGAACTTTAAAAAGCAAATCGAAGATTGTGGATACACATGTAAACAAATTTACAACTGTGACGAAACTGGTCTGAATTATAAAATGCTTCCATCAAAAACACAAACGAAGTAAGGAAAGATTAACTATAATGGTATGTTCCAATGCATCTGGCAAACACAAAATCCCACTGATGGTGATTGGCAAGTCTGCACGTCCAAGAGCTTTAAAAGACCTCTCACCCAAAGCCCTTCCAGTCTATTACAAAAGTCAGACGAGCGCATGGATGGATGCGACCTTATTTACTAACTGGTTTGAAGAAGAGTTCGTGCCATCTGCAATTTTGTTAATGGATAATGCCCCCTCTCACCCTGGAGAAGGACTTCATGTGGGCGAAATTGTTGTAAAATTTTTTCCTCCAAATGTAACCAACATAATGCAACCAATGGAACAAGGCATCCTCGAAAACATTAAAAAATATAGGCATTTATATCTTGAACATCTGTTAGAATACACAGAAATGGACGATATTATCACTGTGATGAGAAAGGTTACACTGAAAAATAAGAATGAAAAAAAATTACTGGGATTCTGTGCGTACTACCACTATTCAAAAATCTTGGTCAAAAGTTATTGGTTTTGATGACAGTGAAGATGATACTCCATTAAATGAATTAGCTTTGAAATTGAGAAGCCATGGAGAAATGTCCTGTTTAAATTTTGACAGCGAGATAGAAGAAAAAGAAAAAATTTTATTTGAATTAACGCAAAAATTAAAAGGTTGCGAAAATGTGACAAGAGAAGATGTTGTTGAATGGATTACAGCAGATGATTTAGAAGAAGAAATGAGTATTGAAGAAGTAATGAATGCCTTTCAGGAAACCGAAAAATCAGATGACGATGACGATGATGAAGCGGCGGTGGATGAGCAGTCTCCCACTAAGATCTCTCATCAAGAAGGTTTTGCTTCTTTGGAAAAAGCTTTGATATATATCGAACAACAACCAGAGGCAACCCCAGCGAATTTGCTTCTTCTTAATAGATGGAGAAACATTGCAGCGAGAAAAGGAAGATGCAATATAAAACAGAAACGTATAGATACCTATTTCACTGTTTTATAATGTATGTACCTATTTATATGTTAAAAACGTTAATACATCGGTTTAAAGTATTGGTGTTTATTTTTTGAATGAATAAAAAACAAATCCGGATTATCCGAGTTTTCAGTTATCCGAGGAGGGTGTCCCCACTGGGGTTCTACTGCATATATATATATATATATATATATATATATATATATATATATATATATATATATATATATATATATGTATATATGTATATATGTATATATATATATATATATATATATATATATATATATATATATATATATATATATATATATATATATATATATATATATATATATATATATATATATATATATATATATATATAATTTTGAACTCAAGGAACCCAGAAAACCAGAATGAGCGGTTATTACCTGACGGTGTGGTATAGTCGATCACATATAGTTGCCACTTTTTTGAGTTAAAATATTGTGGTTAGGGCTCAGCTTGTACCTTATTTTTATATTTAAAAATATTTTTAGACAACAATATATATATACAGGGCAGAAAAATATAAAAATATGATACTATCGTAATCAGTAAAAATACAATTACGGCACAAATCATTGAGGCTGACGAAGAGGCAGGTAGAGGGTAGTTACTAATTAAAGTACTATTTAGCTGAACTAATTAAGTTAAACAATTATAGGTATTCTATTACACATAATGATCGTTTTATATCTAAACATATTAAACATAATACTTGATTTACTATGCTCTAATTGTAGCTATTTTAGTTTCTTTACACATGCAGTGTATCGATTGTAATACTTTCACTAGAGGATCTATTTCTGGTGATACCCATTGTGCATGACTTAAACATTATTTTTATACATACAATACATAGTTTAAGTGCAACACAAATGTTCATCGGTTTCCTGTATATTATTACATCAAAGTAAATAATATTTTTATAGCAATTTTGTTTGCAATTTTAGTTCATATTTCTTTTAATTGTTGTGAAGTAGTGCGAAGATAAATAACACACTTTTTAATATTCTTAGTGGTTTACAAATAATACATAAGAGGGAAACTAAATAATTAATGGTACTTGCACTTATATGAAATGAAGAGTTAAAAACAAATTCGGTTTTATTTTATATATTACTACTATTAATTAGTTTGATAGAAAAATAATGTCGATTTTCCCATGTTTGATTTTACTGCATTCTTTTGGAATAAGTCTGATATATCCATATTCAATACCATTGCGTTTAATAATTTCCTGCTGTTGATTTTCTTTGACTAATCATTTGTGTCAATTTTTATTTATAGAATTAATAATAAAACGGAAGCAATTACTAGAGATATTCTTATACGAGTGCAATCTAAGCAAAGACAACTCTTAACAGTAACAGAGCACTGTTTAAATTCTGTAAATAACTGTTAATTCTTTACAAAGCTCAAATTCGACCAACTATGGACTATTGCTCCCATGTTTGGGGCTCCGTTCCCAAACTTACATTACATTTGTTGGATTCTATTCAGAGAAGAGCTGTTCGTCTGATTGGGGAGCCGGAACTGACCGGCGGCCTTGATTCGCTGGAACATCGAAGAACGGTTGGCGACTTGAGCCTATTCTACAAGTATTTTCACGGAAAATGTTCGAAGGATGTAGCTCGCTTAATTCCTCCCAGAGCAGTGCATGTTACAAATACACGTCGCGCTAATACTTTACATCCGTATGAGGTTCAGCTTGTTACTCTTCGTACAACGCTTTTCAAGCAGTCTTTAATATGGAGAAGATCATCCCTTTGGAATAATTTGCCAGGACCGTGTTTCCCACCGAGTACAATTTACAGCGAATCAAGAATAACGTGAATCGCTTTTTCTGTACACTTGTCACTCCTGTAGCGCTTTAGGGACTTTCCTGCAGCACGTGTGGTGCATTCCGCCAGAAAATCACAGATGAACGTATAGAGCAACGGCCTTTCTAAAAAGTTTGTGATAAAGATGAGAATTTGACATTCAAGAAGAAAAAAGCGTTAGTAGATAAGCCCAGAAGCGTTCGGCAGCAAAATCTCTGTAAGGAACGAATAAAGCTTTAAATCTCTCACTTTTGTTATAATCTTTGTATTGTTGTGTGCGTGATGAAGCAAGTTTGTAATGTTTCAAATTTTCTTATTTTCTTTTGCTGTTATCCTAATTTTTTCTCACTTTTTTTTTCTTATTTTCTTGCTATTTTTTTTTACTTTATCCTATTTTATCCCAGTTTTTGTTATATAATCAGATTTTTCAAAATCTTCTTTCTGGTTTCTATTATCTTACTATCTAAATTTTTATTTTATTTTTTCATTTTTTCCGTTTTTTCTCACATTTGTTCTCAGTTATATCTGTTTTTCCTTACTTTTTCAATTTCTCCCTATTGTTTTTCCACTTTTTTTCTATTTTATACTTTTTTAGCTGTAACAAAAAAAAAGATAATTTCTAAAATAGGAGGAAAGTGGAAATAAATAGAATGATAATAGGAAAACATCAAATAGTCAGAAAAAATAGGGAAACTCGAGAACAAATGGAAGAAAAGTGAAAGAAATAAGAAAAAAAATTGGAACATTTTGAAAAACATGATAAATAGCATAAAATAGGAGGAAAGTGTGAAAATAACAAAAAATAAAAAAAAAAACAGAAAAAAGCAGAAGATAATGAGACACTATGCAACACCCACGCGAATCGTATAATGGCGAGATTTTAAGCCCGATGCCGTTCTTATGGGAATTTTGTGGCCGATCTCCACTTGCTTTATGTACTGGCATTAGTCGAGGCAGATACACGCACAACAACCCGAGAAATCAAAAAAAGTCTTTATGAGATCCATTCCTCGATTACATGGTCATTTTTGATAAGAAATGGCAACGCTTACTCAAGCCTCGTAAGATCGAAATTCACAACACGATAATACCAGACTATAGGTGGCATATACGATACTGCAGAAGCTGAACCGATAGAGCTATATAACTCTGCATCAGCCATTATACTCAACCAATCTTTTGCCAACCAACTACTGCATTTTTAAATATCTTGAGGAAAAGGGATGTAAAACAAACGTCCAACCAAGAAAAAGTTCTAAAGTATTCCATAAGTTCTTCTCATTTTGGAGATTCGTAGTGCCAAATCTTGCGTGGTTTAGGCGCTTCTCTGCACTAATCGGTAGGATACTCGATGTCGAAAGCAGTTTGTGGTCGGCAGAACCTCAGGGCGGATTTACAGTGTAAATCTCTGGATTGGTTGTTAAAAACAGAGCAAGGAGACTGGCGAACTCTCCGTCTCGACGAAGGATCCGTGTTGGTTCATCCCTAAGGTGAGTAAAACTACACCTGATTGAGAATGATTCAGATAGACGACCTTGTTCTTCGGTCATATTTGAATATTTTAGCCAGTTGATGTTGTGGATATTAAAGTCGCCCAATGATTTGCTAAATCGTTATTTTTAACCAAATAACATCAAAGCTTCGGGGCTTCAGAGATTCCTCTCGTTGGCAAAAGAGACCTGTTCTGACAAAAAAACAGATTCCAAAATTACGCCTAAACCGGTAATAGATGTCGTTCCCAGGATAAAGAAAGTTGACTGTGTTCATCGATAAACATATCTTGGGTTCGCAAAGAGCGAGTACATGAGGCTTATTTGATTGCAGGTGCACTGAATTTATGTTGGAGTTTAAACTTCGTATGTTACAAAAAATCCACTTTAAAATTACGATCTCGGGATATTGACGCCCCCGAATTGGCTCACACTTAGAGATCCAAACGAAAGAATATTTTACCACCGACATTTTTAGATCCTGGAAGCTTCAATATGCTATTTTTTTCACAGTGTATAATATTATATTATACTCTTAACACTAAATTTTTGATCTGACACATACATGTCGCCCTTTTCAAAAAATTCATATAATATTTAGGAAGCGGTAACATTCAAACGATACATGTCAAAATTTCATGACATTTCGACCATTAGTTGACAAGTTACAGTGGAGTTAGTGACGCTACTTTTGATATTTTCAAAACAATGGAAAAATTCGAATTTCGCGTATTGATTAAACACTGTGTTTTAATGGGAAAAAATACCGTTTAAGCGAAGTAATACCTTGATAATTGTTACGGGGACTCTGCCCCTGGAAATTCACTCATCGTTTACTGGTATGTTGAATTTAAACGCGGTAGTACAGACACAAATGATACTGCACGCTCTAGACGCCCAAATGAGGTGGTTACACCAGAAAACATCCAAAAAATTCACAAAACTGTTTTGGATGATCGTAAAGTGCAATTGCGTGAGATAGCCTAGAGCCTATCAAAAGAACGTGTTGGTCATATTTTGCATAAACATTTGGGCATGAGAAAGCTCTGTTCGAAATTTGCGTTTGCTCACAGTGATGATTCTGAGCGCTGTTTGGATCTGTTTAAGCGCAATTAAAAGGATTTTTTCATGCGATATGTGACAGTGAATGAAACATGGATCGACCACTATATACCGGAATTAAATCAGCAGTCAGCTGAGTGGACAGCAGCCAGTAAAAACCGCCCGAAGAGACCAAAGATACAGCAGTCACCTGGGAAGATTTTGGCCTCTATATTTTGGGATGCGCATGAAATAATTCTCATCGGCTATGCTGAGAGGGGAAAAAACCATTAATAGCGAATTTTATATAAAGTTATTGGTGCATTTGAAGGCAGAAATCGCAAAGAAACGGCCTCAAATGAACAAGAAAAAAGTGCTCTTTCTACAAAACAATGCACCGTGTCACAAGTCAATACTTATGATGGCAAAATTGCATGAATTGAAGTTCGAATTGCATCCTCATCCACCGTATTCTCCCGATTTGGCCCCCAGCGACTATTATCTATTCGCAGATCTCAAAAAAAAGCTCACAGGAAAGAGATTTGGCTCCAGTGAAGAAGTTATCAGCAAAACTGAGGCCTATTTTAAAGGCAAAGACAAATCCTTCTATAAGAAAGGTACAGGACTGTTAGAAAAGTGTTGGACTGATTGCATTGCTCTTGAAGGAGACTATATTGATGAACAAAGTCGAATTTTGCAAAAAAAAAAATGCTAGACCAAAATCTTTTCAGCCTACATGTTATTACTATTAACTTCCACGTACAATACTCCAGAATTTTGTAAGAACGTTTTGTTTTAATCCGATTTGCGAGTATCATTTAAAGACATAATAAAACTACCCATGAATAAACGGCAATTAAACCCACGTTATTAAAACATGTGAACAATTAAGTAACCGTCGACATGTTTTACAGCACGACAGTTGCACCTTATCGTGTCTGTATAGATGTTATCATGAAGTTATTTCCCAGCACGACACATTTGCAATAAACCTGCTCAAATCCTTATGAGCATGTTACTAAAATATGTCGATATTTAGTTAAATTTATTTTTAAACAATAATACGTAAAACATAAAAAACTATGAGTATAATGATGAAGACATGAAATGTGTCGAAAGTTAGGTCTTTGGTTTAAATATTAAATCTAAAAACTTTCATTTAAAATATAAAACATATCTACGGAACACTTATAAGATCACTGTCCTGTCCGTCTCTCTGTACGTCTCACACCCAATATTCTCCGAAACTATTTGACATAAAAAGTTGAAATGTGGCACTAATATAGGAATTGATGGCCTCATTAGAGCTGTGTAGTTTTGAAAATTAAATTTTGACTTATGAGGTTAGTTTTTGGAGAGTGAAATAGGAAGTGAAAAAAATACTTTTTACCAGGTTATCAAGTGGGCTGTCAAATAAAAGCTTGTAAAAACGAGAGTTTAACAATATATATATATATATATATATATATATATATATATATATATATATATATATATATATATATATATATATATGTTATATAATGTAATACTTGCGTACACTTTTCTTTATATTATTATTAAAAAATTGCGAAAAATCGCTGTCTCCCCCTTATCTCGAAAAATATTAATCAGAAAATTTCGAAAAAATTCTGGAATATTCTCTATAGGGTATAGATTGAACGAAAATTATCACGAGTGCATTGCCTTTAATAATGTTTGGTAACACAGGCCCACAAAAAAAAAAGTGGGGTATACTTTTGATGCGATATATCAGATCCGTACTATTTTTGCCCGCTGATCACGAATCTGACGTCAGAATATCGCCATCACATCTAAATTTTTTTCTAACCTCAAAAAATAGGTAAAAATTAGTAAAAATTAAGAAAAATATACTCCTAAAAAATTCATTCAAGCTTTTTCATGAATCCAAAGATGTATTAATATGTATTCGGACACGCTAAGCTAATATTCATCGGTTGGATAGAGCCATACAGTTCTGTTTTCTTTCTAACCTCAATAAATCAGACAGATATAGTGCTTCTCGAATGCAAAAACGAATTCAAATTAAAATTCAACCGATCCTTACCAAATTTGGTACACGGGGATTTTTTGGGTCGCTGATCACGAATCTGAGGTTGGATTTGCAAAATTCAAGATGGCAGATGTTTTCGCGCCATTTTGAACGCCGAGAAAATTCATCGGTCGATTTTTATTCTTCTACCTGCATCCAGGGCACTTCCACGTGGTGACGGTGGGCAACGCTGTTACTCCACTAGCCGGCAGAGTCCCTGGATAACGGCTTAGATGCCGTCATGGCAGGTAGAAGAAAGAGAATTACGATGCAGGGACTCGGAAACCCAGTATCGGCGGTTGGTCAGGGTGGGAAAGCGGGCCCGCAGCCGTCGTCATCCAGCGACCGTAGCTCTTCATGTGTGGGTGACTTGGCTCATGTAGAGTATAATGCTACAAGAAAACGGTCTCACGGTACAAGGACTTTTCATAAGTGCGATAAAAACAGTGATTCATTTTGTTATATTTGCTGTCAACACGTATTGAGTAAAATGGGGTCACCGATAACGGATAAGATTTAAACCCTATATAAGGATTGTTTTAACATTGAAATACAGCACCAGGATACAGATTGGGTTTCCCACATCATTTGCAGTTCTTGCAAAATAATGTTGTACATCAATAAGAAGGCGATTAAATATTCCAGACCAGCAATATGGAATAGACCATACAGTGAAAATGATTGCTACTTTTGTATGAGTGTTGTATCTAGGCATAACCGAAAAAATAAAAGCACTATTACTTATAACGATGTTTCGACAGTAACAAGACCAACTAAACTAATTCCGCCTCCTGAACCACTTGATGCTGATGTTATGGAAACAAATGATTTCACCTTATCAGTTCATGCCGAAAACAATGAGACTGTCGAAAAAGATTCAAACACTGTTACTAATGAATGTTCTAGTGACAACCTATCATATATTAGTGACACAGATAAAGAATTTCTACCATACAACCGTAAACCAGAACCAATACTCGTATCACAGTCAGAAGTTAGTGATCTAGTCAGAGATTTAGGCTTATCCAAAGATGGTTCAGAGCATCTTGCTTCCTTTTTAAAGAAAAGACATTTACTTAAGCCAGAAGCTACGATTTCTTATTATAGAAACAGAGATGAAGAATTTCGAAAATGTTTCACAATGGACGAGGAATTGTCACTTTCATATTGTACCGATGTAAAAGGTCTAATGGATGAATTTCAAAATAACTCATACGATCCTGAAGAATAGAGACTGTTCATTGATTCTTCTAAACGGAGCATTAAGGCAGTTTTGCTGCATAATACCAACGTTTACGCTCCCATTCCGATTGCTCATTCCACAGTTATGGAATAGCAATATGAAAAAATGAAGCAGCTTTTGATAAAAATAAAATATGCTGATCATAACTGGAAAATTTGTGGAGATCTGAAAATTGTAACAATAATGCTTGGCCAACAGTCAGGGTTTACACTTTATCCCTGTTATAAATGTCTGTGGAATAGCAGAGACAGGGAACGTCATTATAAGAAAAAAATTTGGCCAACAAGAAAATCGTTCACTCCTGGTGAAAATAATGTATTGTTTCCACCATTGGTAGATCCAGGAAAAGTTCTTATTCCCCCGCTTCACATTAAGCTTGGACTTATGAAGCAATTCACGAGAGCATTAGATACAAACGGCCCATGTTTCAAATATTTGCATAAAAAATTTCCGAAATTTTCTGAAGCTAAAATTAAGACAGGCGTATTTGACGGGCCACAAATAAGAAAATTGTTTCAAGATTCATTATTTGTTACTAAAATAAATAAAGTTGAAAAAGCTGCTTGGCTTAGTTTTAAAGAAGTCGCAACAAACTTTTTGGGAAATAATAAAAGTCCTAAGTACAAAGAAATAGTCGAGAAAATGGTAAAAAATTTTCAAACATTAGGTTGCTTAATGAATCTAAAATTACATTTCCTGGACTCCCACATCGATGGTTCTCCAGATAATCTTGGTGACTACAGTGAGGAGCAAGGGGAACGTTTTCACCAAGATCTGAAAATCATAGAAAATCGGTATCAAGGACGATGGGATGACCATATGCTATCGGACTATTGCTGGTCGCTAAAAAGAGAAACAAGTCCTTAAAAGCGTTTGGGCAGAAAGCCCTTGAATAGGTCATTCGCGGAAAAAAGAACAAGATACAGCCAAAAAAAGGAAAATTAGGCGCGGGTCTAACCTTCGCAATTCTAGGGCTTAAGGGTCTACTATTTGAGAGTATATGGTTTAAAAGTCCTAGTTTTGAGTGTATTGGGTCTCATTTTTAAAGTTACAGGGTTATTGAGGTCTATTTTTTGAGGTTACAGGGTGTGGAAGTCTAAGGTTTCAGGGTTTAGGGTTTAAGGGTATCAGGTTTGAGGATTCCCCAACTGTATACCAAATTTGGTAAGAATCGGTTGGTTTTCAAAAATTTTGTCCGCCATCTTGGATCCGCCATCTTGGATCCGCCATTTTGAATTTTGCAAATCCGACCTCAGATTCATGATCAGCAACCCAAAAAAACCCCCGTGTACCAAATTTGGTAAGAATCGGTTGAATTTTAATTTGAATTCGTTTTTGCATTCGAGAAGCACTATATCTGTCTGATTTATTGAGGTTAGAAAGAAAACAGAACTGTATGGCTTAATCCAACCGATGAATATTAGCTTAGCGTGTCCGAATACATATTAATACATCTTTGGATTCATGAAAAAGCTTGAATCAATTTTTTAGGAGTATATTTTTCTTAATTTTTACTAATTTTTACCTATTTTTTGAGGTTAGAAAAAAATTGAGATGTGATGGCGATATTCTGACGTCAGATTCGTGATCAGCGGGCAAAAATACTACGGATCTGATATATCGCATCAAAAGTATACCCCACTTTTTTTTTGTGGGGCTGTGTAATTAATTGCATGGTGAAAAACACTTTTGAATCATCTCGATCAACAACATTCAAATATAAGATTTCTTATGAAAACATAATCAGACGGTACAGTTCATTTTCTAGATGTAAAGGCGTCCTTCTAGATGTAAAGGTCTAGGTGTAAAGGAAAGATAATTTCACCTTGAGACATTCCGTTGACAGGAAACCAGCTCATGCAAATAAATGAATTCTCAGGCAATTAAAAACTATCATAAGTCAGTGATATTTAGACATTACCTACGTAAAATATATGTTTACTTTAAAGTACAAAGTAAGCATAACAATTCATAGCAACATACCTACATATTTACATTAGATATACCTTCAACTTTTTTAATAGACAAGGCGAAATCGGCGCCATCGTTGGAAAAAATTTTCTAATTGAATTTTTTTTCATAACCTTCTCCAGGAGATGCCCCTGAAAGAGGATCAACATGTTGCCGGGCGGTAACCTGGTCCGAATTTGTTTAAACAAATTTTTTTTAAACAAAGTCCAAAAATTGAAATTTTCGCCCCGGAACAAGTTTTTTTAGGTAAATTGGATCATTTTGAACAAAAAATGTCTCTTGTGAATTTTCTCTAAAATGCGCCGTTTTTGAGATATCGGCGATTTTAGGTGCGAGAAAACGCGAAAATGGCCACTTTCACCTCCCAATATCGGGGTCAAAAATTAAAATTTTCAATGTTGCCAAGTGTCCAAATTAAAGTTTGAGATCTCCTCTACAAATTACCGTAGGAAATATTGCAATATCTTCATTTTTAAATATTGTTTTTTAACAGTTAACAAATTGCGTTCGAGCGCCCGCGGCTGCATCGAAACTGTATACATAGATATATACGCAACGCCCGTACGTAGGCGCACGGAACTGTATACGCACTGCGATGCTCTATAAAGCTTTGTTTCTTGATTTCTTATTAAAATTAATATATTTGAAAAGTATGTAAAAAATATTTATTTATTAAAGAGTAATTGTTATATCAAATTTAATTATTATAACAAATGAATATAAATAAAAATTCAATATTCGATTAGGATGGTAGAAGAATTAAAACAATTTTATGAAATATAACTTATATATATTTAATAGAATTTTCGCAAATATTTAAATTACACCCACACATGAGTATACAACTTACGTTGTTGCTTTTGCAATTACATGCATTAGTTTTACAATTTTTTGTACATTTACATTGCCTAATTAACGAATCTGGTATCGAATTTTTTAACATGAATTTGGGTAACAATTCACCTGTTTCTATAGTGTAACCAAATTCTGTTGCATCTAAATGTCGATACCGAGAATACAATGACATTTTCCATATGTACGTTTGTAGTGAAGCTCGTGAAATGTGCAATTTTAAAGCATCGGATGTACATGGAATTTTTCCAAAATTAATACCCATCCCACAAGAACGTTCTAAAATTATTTGTCTAGCATTATCTGCTGTTTCTCCAGCTTTATTCAAAATTTTCAAATACAATTTTTCTAATGCATTGAATTCCATGGCATTTAATTGTAAGCCAGTACCAAGTGGGGTTAATGCATTTTGAGTATCTAAATCAAAGACTAAATCTAAAGCTTTATTTTTAGTACCTACTTTACTAGTAGTATCACAGCCTGTAAACGCATGTAAAGCAGGCAAAACTTGACAAACTTGACTAGTTAAATATTCAGCAGCTACATTACAAGACAATAATCTTGGCTTCTGACCAACTACTTTAAAATACAATCCTGTACAACCAATTAATTTGAAAAAGCTCCAATAATGAATTGCTAATATAAAAACGTCGGTATCAACGGAATGAATTATTATTTCAGAATTATAAGGTAACATATATCGAGCATGACAAAATATCCTTGTATCAGCCTCTAAGTGATTGTTTTCTAACTCAATAATTTCATGTATATTATTTCCCTGTATACAATAGCACTTTTCAATGTTATAGAATCCACCTGATATTATTAATTGTTGAGTGTGACTTGTACTTATGTCATCTTTCCGACGATTAGCTGCTTGTTGAATTTTTTGAAATGATTCAAAATTTGGTTGTTGTACAACATCATCACACTTACCACAGAAAATGCACTTATGATCACATTTAATTCGTTTAATAGAAAAAGACATAATTACACATGTACATACTTGTAAGGGCGGAAAAGAAATGAATAAACTATTAAAGTGTCCGACTCTTATTTAAGCAATAGCATGTTTGAACTTTTGCATGATACTTCACGTTACAGCGAGTTGCAGCGCGTATACAGTTCCGCGCGCCTACGTATGGGCGTTGCGTATATATCTATGTATACAGTTTCGATGCGGCCGCGGGCGCTCGAACGCAATTTGTTAACTGTTAAAAAACAATGTTTAAAAATAAAGATATTGCAATATTTCCTACGGTAATTTGTAGAAGAGATCTCAAACTTTAATTTGGACACTTGGCAACATTGAAAATTTTAATTTTTGACCCCAATATTGGGAGGTGAAAGTGGCCATTTTCGCGTTTTCTCGCACCTAAAATCGCCGATATCTCGAAAACGGCGCATTTTAGAGAAAATTCACAAGAGACATTTTTTGTTCAAAATGGTCCAATTTACCTAAAAAAACTTGTTCCGGGGCGAAAATTTCAATTTTTGGACTTTGTTTAAAAAAAATTTGTTTAAACAAATTCGGACCAGGTTACCGCCCGGCAACATGTTGATCCTCTTTCAGGGGCATCTCCTGGAGAAGGTTATGAAAAAAAATTCAATTAGAAAATTTTTTCCAACGATGGCGCCGATTTCGCCTTGTCTATAAATCAACATAAAATTTTAAAGTCATTTTTATTCACGTTTAATTTATCACTAAAAAGAAATGGTAAAAATTGAAAATTTCAGTTGATTGCTATAATTTAGTTTACTTATATAAAATAATAAATTAACAGCTTATCTTTGTAATATAAATAATAAATTTTCTTTATTACTTTTATTCGTCATATCCAAGTTGAATTTCAACTGCAGCGTGTAAAACTCATATTATATAAATGGACATATTAAGTGTCGATTCACAGATGGAGAAATGTGTAGAAGTGTTAATCCAGGATTGGATCTATTCGTTTGTTATATTTCGGATGGAATTTGGAGTTAAGTGGCTTAGTGAGAGGTTTTTATATCAGCGCAAACGTAGTAATGGCTCTAACTGGTAGTAGTTTTATCATGTTTTTCACGTATTAGGCAATCGCCTCTCTTGTTCAAGTGCTTCGCTTTTTCAATTTCAATGACTTCTCAGATTATTCTTATCTTACAGTTTTCTATATTTGCTATATATTTGCAGCTATGACACCCTATTTTGTGGCTCGTTGAGAGTTTATTTTTGATAGCTAATTTGTAAGTGCTCCACCCTGGCTAATACTCTTCTAATAACTTATCCAACGTATACTTTGCTACAAGTTCCAATGGATAAGCTAAAAACACCTTGACATTCGAAATGGATAATCAAAAAATAATATAGTAATATTCAGGTTCCTTGCCTCCAAGAATTCTAAAAAGGACGTATTACATGATATTTTTAAAACCCTTTCTTTAACTCCTTCCCGCATTCATATGATTCCTTTCAAGTTTGAATATAAATAATTCCTCTTAAGATTTAAACAACGGCACAACCAAAAACTAGGAGAAAATTCTCATAGTATTAATAAAATTATGCAAAGTTTATTGAACCCACCCCTATTATCTTCTTCGAAGCGGTGACGCTCAAAAAATACACATTTCATTCTTACTTTAAGTATTATTATATGTGTAGCAAATTTTAAATCGATATCTTATTTTGTTCGAGAGTTATAAGCCAATAGGAAACAGTCAAACAGACCAATAAAAACGGAAAATTATATTATTCTTTATCCAAAAAACCCTGAAACTTCCTTTTAATAAGCGGCAAAACAACTCCTCTAACTCTCTTATGTATTTAATCACAAATATTCAACACACACACACACAATAGATAAATAACAAAAATTCCTGAGCAATAGGATATATGAGGCTCTAACATCCTTTTCCACTTCTCCAACACCCCTATGTGTTCAACTTTAAAAAATTATGCTTAAAATTGTTAATTATCTTAACTAAATACCAAATAAAGTTCTTTTGAGATAGACAATGTATAGAATACGAGGCTGGTTTGAAAAGTCCGTGCAAAGTCCGAGAGATGGCATGTTTAGTTAGTAGCATCTCTTGAATGAACGCACACCAAGTTTTAGCCATATTGGTCTATTTCTTTGTGTTTGGCATTCGTGTGAATCAAGGAAGTCGAGTGATTTTCAAGAAATGGACGAAAAAGAATTTCGTGTGGTGATTAAACATTACTTTATGAAAGGCAAAACGCCTCAGGAGACTAAAGAGAAGCTTGATAAACATTATGGTGACTCTGCACCTTCGATTAGAACAGTTTATAAGTGGTTTCAAAATTTTCGGACTGGCCATATGGGCACAAGTGACGCTGAACGTTCTGGACGGCCTGTAGAGGTTACTACTCCAGAAATCATTGATCAAATCCATGATATGGTGATGGATGACAGAAGAGTTAAGGTGCGTGAGATTGCTAGTGCTGTGGGCATCTCGACTGAACGGGTACATAATATTTTGCATAAACATTTGGACATGAGAAAGCTATCCGCAAGATGGGTGCCGCGATTGCTCACGCTTAACCAAAAACGGAATCGTGTGAAGTGTTGCAAGGATGGTTTGCACCTGTTCCAAAAGAATCCGAAGGACTTTAAGCGTCGTTTCGTCACTGTGGATGAAACATGGATACATTACTATACTCCTGAGACCAAACAACAATCTAAACAATGGGTTACCAAGGGGGAATCTGCACCAAAAAAGGCGAAGACCGTTCCTTCGGCCGGAAAGGTTATGGCGACTGTCTTTTGGGGGGTAAAACTATTACAGGTGAATATTATTCATCGTTATTGGACCGTTTGAAAACCGAGCTGCAAGAAAAACGCCCGCGATTGGCCCACAAGAAAGTCCTTTTCCATCACGACATCGCACCAGCACACACCTCAGCAGTTGTGGTCGCAAAATTAATGGAAATAGGATTCCAACTCGTTTCACATCCCCCCTATTCTCCAGACTTGGCTCTCTCGGACTACTGTTTGTTCCCCAATTTGAAGAAATGGCTGACGGGACAAAGATTTTATTCAAACGAGGAGGTGATTGCAGACACTAATGGATATTTTGCAGACTTGGACAAATCCTATTATTCGAAAGGGATCAACAAACTAGAACATCGTTGGACGAAGTGTATAAGCCTAAAAAGAGACTATGTCGAAAAATAAAAAAGGTTTACCCCAAACACATAAGTAGTTTTTATTTTTGCACGGACTTTTCAAACCAGCCTCGTATACCCTTTATCATTCAAAAAACTATAGATTACTGCTTCAAATGTTATAACACGTAGGCTGAAAAGGTTTTAGTCTAGCTACTTCAAACACCTTTTTTTTTGTTAAATTCGACTCTATTCATCAATATAGTCTCCTTCAAGAGCGATACAATCAGTCCAACGCTTTTCTATCATTTCTATGCCTTTCTTGTAAAAGGATTTGTCTTTGCCTTCAAAATAGGCCTAGTTTCGGCGATAACTTCTTCATTGCAACCAAATCTCTTTCCCGCGAGCATTTTTTTGAAGTCTGCGAATAGATAATAGTCGCTGAGGGCCAAATCTGGAGAATACGGTGGATGCGGAAGCAATTCGAACTTCAATTCATACAATTTTGCCAACGTAACCATTGCCTTGTGACACGGTGCATTGTCTTGATGAGAGAGCACTTTTTTCTTGTTCATTTGGAGCCGTTTCTTTGCGATTTCTGCCTTCAAATTCTCCAATAACTTTATATAATATTCGCTATTAATGGTTTTTCCCTTCTCAGCATAGTCCCTGATACTTATTTCATGCGCATACCAAAATAGAGAGGACAAAACCTTACCAGCCGACTGTTGTGCTTTTGGTCGCTTCGGGCGGCTTTCACCGGGTGCTGTCCACTCAGCTAACTGCTGATTTGATTCCGGTGTGTAGTGGTGAATCCATGTTTCATCCATTGTCATAGATCACATAAAAAAATCCTTTTTATTGCGTTTAAACAGGTCCAAACAGCACTTAGAATGATCAACACGTTGTTATTTTTGATCCACTGTGAGCAAACACGGTACCCATTTCGAACAGACCTTTCTCGTGCCCAAATGTCCATGCAAAATATGACCAACACGTTCTTTTGATACCTTTATTTCATGCAATTTAACTTTACGGTCATCCAAAACAATTTTTTAAATTTTCTTTATGTTTTCCGATGTAACCACCTCATTTGGGTATCCAGAGCGTTCAGCATCATTTGTATCTGTACGACCGCGTTTAAATTCAGCATACCAGTAAATGATGAATGATTTTCTAGGGGCAGAGTCCCCGTAACCCCGTAACACTTATCAAGCCATTGCTTTGCTTGAACGGTATTTTTGCCCATCAAAAAACAGTGTTTATTCAACACACGAAATTCAATTTTTCCATAGTTTTGAAAATATCAATAGTAATGTCACTAAAACTACTGTAACTTGTAAACTAATCGTCGAAATGTCATGAAATTTTAACACGTATCGTTTGAAGGTTGGTACTTCCTAAAAATCATATTGATTTCTTTAAAAAGGGCGACATCTATGTGTCAGACCAAAAACTTTTCAGCCTACGGGTTAAGGCCACCAAATTTAAAATCCATGTCTCATTTTGAGACTTATCGTGTCAATCGTAAGACTGACTGACCAGAATGCTGCTTCATGTTTTTGGCGACCTGCAATGTGGAGAAATACAAAAATTAGAGAAGGTAATTTTTTTCCGAATACAATATTTCCCTGTAGCAAATCAAGTAAAAGCAATAGATTATTTACCTTCGGTCTAGAAGCATAACAATCCTAGCTACACGGACTGCACTGGAAGTAAGATTTTTGTGGTAACTTTATGAGATTATTGAATTACAATACATTTAAAGTTAACTCAAATAATTTAAACAAATTATAATTAACGTACTCGATATTTCCAACATTATAAAAGCTTTACAAGTGCCTTCATGCATATTTATAAATGACGAAAAATTAAAAAAACTAACGGATATTGTGTTTTGTTTTATAAGTGGTTTCGATTGTTCTTGTGCTCGCTGCAATACATAAAATTATACAGTTTTTATTGTTTAGTTTGGGTACACTTTTAATAATGAATTTAATTTAATAAGTGAATGTAATTTCCTCTTTATGAAGCGTTTGAAAAATTTCTTGACCAACCTATAAATTATATGAATGATACACGGTGTATTATCATATTGAAACATATATATATATATATATATATATATATATATATATATATATATATATATATATATATATAGAATAAAGAAAGAAAGCAAAATGTTGCCGTATCTACCAAAATTATTAAAAATACAATCTTAATTGGGGATCTCGGCAAATTTGGGCGTGATAGGAGATCACACAATTTTCATTAAGCCGCCAATATTTCGGTCCTGAATTGGGACCTTCTTCAGGGCAGAACTGAAAAGAAGAACAGAGCGTATTCACTGATAGTGTCTGGGACAACTTTAAATTAATGATGTTATCATTAGGTTGTTATAATAAATAAAATTAGTGTGGAACAAGAATAAGATATTAGTCATAATAAGTTAAAAAACTTACATGAGAAGTGCAAAGATTTCGTTAGCCTGAATGGCCGTAGGTTATACATAAAAAAAGTTGTTACATGTAAAAGTTAGTTAATCCATAAAATATACAAAATACACATTAAAACACTGTAGACAAAATTCTAAAAAACAAATTTAACACATGGATGTAATTGGGAACCTTGGATGTTGAAAACATCGTTAATTATTTCACTTGTGACCACCACATATGGCCACCGCCATTTAGGAACAGATGACAAGAACGACAGGAGACAGCTACCCGACAGAGATAAGGCGTTTAGTCAAGAAAACTCAATTAACCAGAATGCGGGGTCGATACCTGGAAGGAACCGATAGAAAAGGAAGTACAAATATTGGACCCTAAGTGAGAGAGAGGTAGCCAATTGAGCGACCAAAAACACCCGGTATGCAATAGCGGAAGGATAAAACACACCCCTAATTATAAGTGAATGGTGAGCGACGGAGCGAGAGAGAGAGTGACAATAATGGGAGCAACGAAGAAGAAAATTATCTAGTGAATTAATTATTAATTTATTAATTTCTTGTTGGAATCTGATTGGAGGAAGAGATTGTCGGCAAAAAACCAATGAAGACTCGAGGCACCAGGAAGTGTAAGAGAGGTGACGCAAGGTACTGTCAATGGAAGGAAGACAGTAATCGCTAGGTGCAAAAGATGGCCCAGATAAAATGGAAGGAATCTGTGAAGCCCAGAATCAAAGAGAACCGTAAATAGAGAGAGGAAGGAGGAGAGAAACCCTGGAAATTACGGAGCTAAAAAAGAGACGACCAACGCGGTTCAGATGGATCAAAAAACACTTGAAGACAGGAAAAGATTGTGAGAAGTTGATTTATCACAGGAGAGGAGGAAACTATATATGTTACTAAGACCATCCAGGTCGGTTCTTTTATTGATATTAAGGTGATTCTCCTGGATGTAACACATCTCAAGGAATTCTCTCTTGGAAAGATTATTGGAGAAATGAAGAATTTTGGGTTCCCTGAAATTAAAGGAATGACCATTGTCAACAGAATGGGTCGCCAAGGCACATCGGTGTGGATGGCATCTAGTGTCACTTTTATGACATACCGGGTGTTTTTGGTCGCTCAATTGGCTACCTCTCTCTCACTTAGGGTCCAATATTTGTACTTCCTTTTCTATCGGTTCCTTCCAGGTATCGACCCCGCATTCTGGTTAATTGAGTTTTCTTGACTAAACGCCTTATCTCTGTCGGGTAGCTGTCTCCTGTCGTTCTTGTCATCTGTTCCTAAATGGCGGTGGCCATATGTGGTGGTCACAAGTGAAATAATTAACGATGTTTTCAACATCCAAGGTTCCCAATTACATCCATGTGTTAAATTTGTTTTTTAGAATTTTGTCTACAGTGTTTTAATGTGTATTTTGTATATTTTATGGATTAACCAACTTTTACATGTAACAACTTTTTTATGTATAACCTACGGCCATTCAGGCTAACGAAATCTTTGCACTTCTCATGTAAGTTTTTTAACTTATTATGACTAATATCTTATTCTTGTTCCACACTAATTTTATTTATTATAACAACCTAATGATAACATCATTAATTTAAAGTTGTCCCAGACACTATCAGTGAATACGCTCTGTTCTTCTTATCAGTTCTGCCCTGAAGAAGGTCCCAATCCAGGACCGAAATATTGGCGGCTTAATGAAAATTGTGTGATCTCCTATCACGCCCAAATTTGCCGAGATCCCCAATTAAGATTGTATATATATATATATATATATATATATATATATATATATATATATATATATATATATATATATATATATATATCAACAATCTGAAAATTAATTTATCTTTTTCTTATGTCAGTTTTAAAGTTTATCGAGTATTTGAATAGTAGGCTATGCATATTTTGTTTCGTTGTTCATGACAGAAATCAAAACAATTCGTTTAGATTTACAGTTTTAAAGAATTTTTTAGAAGATAAACAATTTTCTTTAATAATGCGATAGATTTTCTTTAATAGTAAGTTTATAAATTGTTCCCTTTTTCAAAATAATACGTTTTTGTGGTAGACTGTTTTATTTTTGACCCAGAAGAATTAGAAAAATGAATCGAACAAGAAATTTAACCGAACACGAGGTAGTGCGAGCCTCAGTTTTATTGGACGAGGGATATTGTCAGAGTTATATTGCCAATTTGTTAGGCAAACATCGTTCCACAATAAGTCGTATGGTAAGACGCTTGAATGAAGTAGGAACTTATTCTAGGTCGCTAGTGCATCGTTTTCGCCCTTGCCCTAGCCTTCGTTTTATAAGACAATATGCTTTAAGAAACAGGACTATCACTAGTTCTATAATAAGAAACGAACTCGAACCTGTTCGTAATGTCACAATTTCTTCTAAAACAGTTAGAAGACGGTTAAATGAAGCTGGATTAAACAGTAGGAGAACAGCCACAGCGCCCTTGCTTACTAGAGAGAACAGAGTTGCCAGGTTACGTTTTGCTCGAAATCACAAAAACTGGTCCGTGGATGATTGGAAACAAGTTTTCTTCACAGATGAAACTAGGATTAGTCTAATACATCCAGATGGTCGTGAGCGAATATGGCGAAGACCAGGAGAGAGGTTTGTATCCTTGCAATGTCTCTGCAAGGATTCCATTCGGCGGTGGCTCTGTTATGTTCTGGGGTGGCATCTGCTTTGACGCTCACACAGAGTTAGTTCCTGTCCGTACGAGATCCATGAATGCTGACTACTATCTTGAGAATATTGTAATAGAACATGTGATGCCTTTCGGTCATTTTGTGGGGCCCAATTTCCTGTTTATGCAAGACAACCCTCGACCTCACGTGGCTAGGGAGGTACTCGATTATCTTAATCAAGTTGATATACCGATTATGCAACGGCCACCAAAAAGCCCGGATCTGAATCCGATAGAACATGTATGGGATCACCTTAAGAAAAATGTGAAACCTCATATACCTGCACCTAGAAACCTGAGGGAACTTAAAAATGTAGTTATCACTGAATGGGAGCAAATTCCTCAAGATTTTATCCAAAATTTAATTAAAAGCATGCCTAGGCGCATAAACGCTGTCATCCGAAGTAGAGGAGGCAACACACGCTACTAGTGTCTTAGTTACACCATTAATTTTGCTACTAGTGTCTCAGTTTATTTTTTTCATTATTACATAATTTCAACGATTTTGTTATTAGGTCTTAAGAATAATTTTAATTCGAATCTTATAGAGAAATTTGGTAGCTAATTCACTTTTAAAGTATCCGAATAAGTTTTTTCTAACTTTTAGTGTAACCAATGTTCATAAAAAATTATTAAAATTAATTCATTATAGAGATTTGTATGATTTAATATATTGTTGCATTAATTTTGTCCAGGAGTGTATGTATGTATATATATATATATATATATATATATATATATATATATATATATATATATATATATATATATATGTATATATATATATATATATATTTATATATATATATATATATATATATATATATATATATATATATATATATATAGGGTGCCCCATATGTATGGAATAATGATTCCACAGCATTTATTAATCAGTGTATCAAAAAATGTTTAAATAAAAGTTATAGGGTGTTACACGGCGCACATGCTGACGTTGACAATAAAACATTTTAGACTGTCAGTTCGAGGAAATTACCCCATCTTAATTTTTTTAAAATGAAAGGCCCTATATACTATCTTATTTTTGAGTCCTACTAAAAATTCTAGGTATTATTTGTCTAACATACCAGATGTATAAATTGAACTGTTTTGGAATTATTGATATTTGAAATTAAGGAGATCTATTTAAATTTTTTTTAAGCTGGCTTGTGGGAAACATTTACTGTCAGGTTACGACTTAACGTATCAAAAAATTATTTATGGACGAAAACGTTTACTACTGCATTTTGTGAAACTGCAATTTGAGAGTAATATAATAATGGTTCATTTAATATAAAATGAAGGAATCACTTTTTTAGTGATGGTTGGTTACGGAGACCGTAGAAGAACACAACAGGAGGTGTGTGATCTTTTAACGCAGAATATCCGAATCGAGAACCTATTACCCAATCCGTAGTTAGCAAGACATTAAAACGATTCAGTCAATCAGCTCATGTTAAGGATCGTTCTAAATCTGGACCTCCAAAAGTTAAAACAAGAGATTGTAAAAAGTTAAATGTTTTATTGGAAATCCACTTACAGTCACTCATCAGCTTTGCCTAGACCACAACATAAGTCGTATACTGAATGAAGAAAAATTATATCCATACAAACCCATTCTATTGCAAGAACTATCTGAAGATGACTACAATAGACGCGTTGAATTTTGCGAGATAATGATGGAACGAATCAATAATGATCCTAACCTAATTCATAATATTGTTTTTTCTGACGAGGTCACATTTTGTCTTAACGGAAGTGTTAACAGACATAAGTGCCGATACTGGTCTACCGAAAATCCCTACTGGATAATCGACATTCTCTCTCGTCATTCTCAAAGACCACAAAAGATAAACGTGTGGGCAGGGATTAATCGACATCATATCATTGGTCCCTTTTTTATCGATGGAAATCTTACAGGACAGCGGTATTCACAGTTACTCCAAGAGCAAATTATATATATATATATATATATATATATATATATATATATATATATATATATATATATATATAATATATATATATATATATAAAATATATATATATATATATATATATATATATATATATATATATATATATATATATATATATATATATATATATATATATATATATTTAATCATCAGTTCAGCTATGCAGTCCATTGTTGGATTGTTCGATATAAGCCTGCCCTAGATACGTCCATCTTCTTCGATCTTGGGCCTTGTTTCTCCAGTTGTATCCCGCTAGTCTTTTGATGTCGTCACCATCAGGTTTGTGGGCGTCCTCTACTTCTTTTGTCATTTCAGGGCCTCCAGTTGATTATCCTATGGGTTCATTGATTATCAAAGAGTCTAGCGATGTGACTCATCCAGTTCCACTTCAATCTGCTCACTCAGCTACATCCGTTATCTTAAACCTTCTTCGTTTCTTCATTAATCAGCCTAGTCCCCAGTGATATAACCAACCTCCACTCGTTGAGTTACTTGTAGGCGATTTAAAATTTTTCGATTTAGGGCGCACAATATTAGCAATACGCATTAATCACATGTGTTCGCTTTTAGTTTGTTTGGAACATGAAAAGGAAGATGTTCGTAAGTTTGTCAAACCCTGACTAAGCTAACGATGTTCTCCTTAATAGATCTGCTTTCAAATTGTCTTTGAATATTACTGTTTCTTATCCAAGAATTACGAATCCGTTCTTGTGATTTTCGCGTTTGCAATGTTCAGTTTTGCTTCTTTATCGCAGTTGTTATCATTTGGCATGAAGATGGTTTTGACGCTGTTTATCTTCAGACCAATCTCTCTCTGTTAAGTTCGCTCAGCACTTCTTCCAATTCGTCTTTGCTGTTAGGTATAAGCAGAATATCGTCTGCTAATTGCAAATGATTCAATTGTTCTTCTCCTCTATTTATACTCTTACTTGTCCATTAGAGTTGTTTGAGTAGATCTTCTAGCGCTAACGTAAACAATTTCGGCAAGATGGCGTCTCCTTACACACACACACACACCGTACACCTCTCTTCATTTCTATCTTGTTGGTACTTTCTTTCAATACAATCTAAAGTTTGGCATTTTTAGATATATTTTGAATAATCTGCGAATATTTGCTATCAATTCTACAGTTACTTAAACTATTTAATGTCGCCCAGATTTTAAAGGAGTGAAACGCTTTCTCATAATCCACATGCACCATCCAAGTCTTGAAGTTATATACGTGTTGACCTTTCTATTCTTATTCTTGAAGTCACTCCGGTGTACTGAAGCCTTTTCTAAATCCGGCTTGTTCTGTGAGTTGGTAAATGACCAAGTTCTTTGTGAGTCTCGTAGTTATTATTTTCATAAATAACTTGTACATTACGAATAGAAGGCTGATTGATTTATAATTGGTAAATTTAGACTTCTCTCCTTTTTTGAACAGTAGAACTATAATATAATTATCCCAGTCTCGAGGTACATCGCACATATCGAGGCACTCATTATACAATATACACCTGCTACTTTTTCTTTTGCCATTTTATATAAAAAATCTTGTCTTTCGTATCTTGTGATGTTGGGAATATCTTGAGATACTTTATTCATTACTCGTACTTGAACTGACCTGCTTTTGTTTGGTGGTGGTTTTACTTTACTCCCTCTCTATAGACATTCTTAATTCATTCGTCTGGGTTATTATTTGGTTATTCTCATCTACTAATTTTGTTATTTGCAGTTGTCCTTTATTTAATGATGTTTGTAAAAGATTTATACCCTTCTTTTCCTCCAAAGTTTCTGCAATTTTCTCATTGTTATAGTTTCTTACACCTCTTTTAATACATTTCCTTATATCTCTATTCAGTATCTTGTCTTCATTAAAATTTCCTTTCGGAGCCACTTCTTTCACGGATTATACGATATGCTGAACGATTTTTCTATTAGTTCCGTTTAGAGATAAAGTATCTTCTTTGATTTCATATACATATATATATATATATATATATATATATATATATATATATATATATATATACATATATTCAATTTTTGGTATTTGGGTTCGTTTTATGGATATTTGGTATTCAAAATTAAACGTTTCGCCCTTTGGTTTAGGGCATTTTCATTTTTTCCTTATTTCTACAAAATATAAAAATAAATTACATTTAGGTACACTAGTACACATAAATTATTTAACACATACAACCATAAACTTTTTACATAAATTCTTAGTTCTATCTTTTAAAATTAAAATCATATGGGACCTACCTTGAATCTCACATATTTTATTTATTACTGACAAGTCATAGTGGCATTCTTATCGATGTAAATTTTATTTTGTATTATTGATCTGTAATTTTTTTTTTTGAATATTAAGCAGGTAGTCTTTTGGTGAAGAAGGCGAGGACAAGATCGGAAACTACGGTTACGGCACCCGAAATCCAAGAGGCGACAGATTAATGGAATACATGGAACAACAGAACATGTACGCTATGAACACCTTCTTTAAAAAAAAAAGCCACAAAGAAAGTGGACGTGGATAAGCCCGGATGGAATAACAAGAAATGCAATAGACTACATCATGGCAACAAACAGAGGGGTTTTTGAGGACGTCACAGTGATGAGGTCATTTGGTATGGGAAGTGACCATCGCTTGGTTAGAGCAAAAATACATATAAATAAGAAATTGGAAAGATTAAAACTTATCAAGAGAATAGCACCTACAGACACGCGAGCACTCAGGGAGAAGGGTGACAGGTACAGAGAGGCATTGGAGCAAGAGCTGGACAGACACGATGAAACTACTGGTGAGAGCATAAATGACAAGAATGAGAAAATAACGAAGGCTGTTTTGAAGGCGGGGTTGAAAGTGGCTCGAAAGAGAGAAAAAAAGAAGAAAAAATCAGCATTAATACAAAGGACATGCTGAAACATCGACGAAAACTATTAGAACAGAACAAACGAAACACAGTGGAATACACAGAGATAAACAAGACAATAAGAAGGATGATCAAAGAAGATATCAAAGAACATAATGAACAAAAGATAGAAAAAATAATACAGAATAATAGAGGAATGAAGAGCCTGTGACCAACACTGGGTAGAACTCAAATAATCGCTTTAAAAAGTCCTGATGGCAGAGAACACAGAGGTAAACAACAAATAGCCACAATAACGGAAAAGTACTACAAAGATCTGTACAGTTCTAAGATAGTCCCAGAAGAGGAGACAAAACAGCAATTGATAGAAAGGATCATGAATGTGAACTCTGAAGAATTGCCTGACATCGAGAAATATGAAATATTAAAGGCCCTAGGAGAAATGAAGAATAACAGGGCACCGGGCCAGGATGAAGTGATAGTAGAATTGCTGAAGGAAGGTAGGTAAGAACTAATGGAAGATATTAAACAGCTGTTTAACGATTGCTTGCATTATGGAAAGGTTCCTAGCAGCTGGAATGAAGCAGTGACCTTTCTATTGCATAAGAAAGGAGACAAGCGCGAATTAGCGAATTACAGACCGATCTCTTTGCTGTCTCAAATTTATAAGCTGTTTATGAAAATAATCACAAACCGCTTGAGTGATAAAATGGATGCCTACCAACCAGTTGAGCAAGCCGGCTTTCGAAAGGGTTACAGCACTTCCGACCACCTGTTAACCATGAAAACCCTTATAGAAAAAACCAATGAATACCACATGCCATTGTACCTGGCCCTGGTCGATTATGAAAAGGCCTTCGACACAGTGGAACTGTGGACGGTAGAATGTGCCTTGAATAACAGTAGAATTGACTCCCGTTACAGGGACCTAATACATAACATCTACAAGGAAGCATGTATGATAATTAAATTGGAGGAAACTACGAAACCTATACCAGTCCATCGAGGTGTAAGACAGGGAGACATAATATCGCCAAAGCTGTTCACGTTGGCATTGGAAGACATCTTTAAAACCTTGCCCTGGGAACGAAAAGGCATAGAAATCAACGGAAAACGATTGAATCATCTACGATTTGCCGATGACATCATCCTGATCACCGACAAGTTTGAAGACCTACAGACAATGTTTACACAACTAGTGGAAGCCTCTAAGAAAATAGGATTGAACGTAAATCTTGCAAAGACGAAAACGATGACGAATGCTGACGATCCAAGAAATATCAGTATGGGAGGCCAACTTATTGAGGGTGTGGAGGAATATGTATCCTTGGGTCAGGTAATAAAACTAAACAGGGAAAATCAAACTGCCGAAATCAAGAGAAGAACAAGACTTGCGTGGGCAAGCTTCGGAAAACTGAGACACATCCTCAAGAGCAGTAAATTACCACAATACTTGAAGACTCGCGTCTACGATCAGTGCGTGCTGCCGGTTTTGACCTATGGCTGCTAGACGTGGACGCTGACCAGGGCAAACGTGGATAGACTCGCTAGGACGCAGAGAGCAATGGAGAGATCTATGTTGGGTGTCAGTTTGAGAGATAGGAGGACCAACATCTGGATTAGATAGAGAACAAAAGTGAAGGAGGTGGTTGATCGGGTAGCAAGATTGAAGTGGAACTTTGCAGGCCATAATGCAAGGCAGAGCGATGAGAGATGGAATGCTGTAATACAAAAGTCGAGACCGTATAATGGACGGAGAAATAGGGGAAGACCTCAAATGAGATGGGCCGACGACCTGAAAAGGGTGGCTGGCTTTGGATGGATGAGAACAGCTCAGAACAGACAGCATTGGCACGAATTGGAAGAGGCCTATGTCGAAAGATGGACGATGGAGGGCTAAAAGAAGAAGAAGAAGAAGAAGTCTTTTAGTTAATATATTAAGGACGAGTATACACTTTAAAATATTACCTTATTAAATTTGTATAAATATGGCTAATTGCTTTTATATCACTTTTATCATTGACTGTAAATTTCTCATTTTTTTTTTTTAATTTCGATCATTTCTTTTACTACAAGTTTTCCAATATTAATGTCCCTGTTTAAAATCTTTGTTTCATTAAAGTTGAAATCATGTCCAAGTTTCGTTGTGTGTTTATGAAGTGCCGTTGTTGCATTTTTTGTTTACTTGTGTCCATTGAGTCTGTTTTTTAATAATTGGGTCGTCATACAAATATAATGCATTGGGCAATCTGCACAAGGGACTGAATAAACTATGTTGGATTGGTTCATGGTTGGTACCTGGCTTTTTGAATTTGTAAATAGTGAGCTTAGTTTGTTTCGCGTTTTGTGACAAACAGTTATGTTATATTTTTTTAGAGTGCTTTTTAGTTTTTCTGATAAATTGCGTGTATAAGGTAGAGGGAGAAATTTGTTCTGATTCTGTTCTTTGGTTTCATCTTTTTTGATTTTTTTATTTTAGAATTTGTATGTTCTTGTTCTTATTGTTTGGTTGATGTCTTTTTCTCTAAATCCATTTTGAATTAACACTGATTTCATTTGATTCAGTGCTTTCGGTCTTAAATTTGGTGAGGTGAGCGTTATTGCACGGTCTGTTTAACCGACAATAACACTTACCTTTTGTGCCTTAGTGTGATTAGAGTAGTAATTCAAATACTTGCCAGACCACGTTGGTTTAGTATACCATTTAGTGATTATTTTGTTATGTTTTCTAATTAAAGTTGTATCCAGAAAATGTATTTCATTGTTATTTTCAATTTCTGAAGTAAATTGCAACTTTTGATGGAAACTGTTGAAATCATGAAGGACTTTATCCGTGTTATCTGTTGTAACTAGTAATAAACAATCATCCATAAATCTTTTGTAAAATAGTATGTTGTACTCTAAATTATTTATAACACTTTCTTCTAAATGTTCCATAACCAATTGAGCTATTACTGAGGATATAGGAGAGCCCATGGCACACCCTTCTATTTGTTGATAGAATTTGTCTTGATATTGGACATAATTAGTATTTAAAGTGAGGTTAACTGCTTCAATAAAGTTTTCTTTTGATATTGTTGTGTGTTCTGTCAATAGATCCCATTTTTTGTTTATGGCAGTTCTTTAGGTATATTTGTGTATAATGAAACAACATCTAGTGAAAGAAGTTTATAGTTTTGTGGTATGTTTATTGTGTCAATGAGTTCTTTAAATGTGTATGAATCTTTGATAAAATAGTTATTTTTACCTGTAATATTAGATATACATTTGGCTAGGTATTTTGACAGGTTATAAAGAGGTGATTTTAAACATGATATGATTGGCCTTAGCGGTATGTTTTGTTTATGTAATTTGCAATGCAGTATATATATATATATATATATATATATATATATATATATATATATATATATATAAATATACATATATATATATATATATATATATATATATATATATATATATATATATATATATATATATATATATATATATATATATATATAAATACTGCATTGCAAATTACATAAACAAAACATACCGCTAAGGCTAATCATATTATGTTTAAAATCACCTCTTTATAACCTTTCAAAATACCTAGCCAAATGTATATCTAATATTACAGGTACATGTATATATATATATATATATATATATATATATATATATATATATATATATATATATATACCTATATATATATATATATATATATATATATATATATATATATATATATATATATATATATATATATATATTTATTTATTTATATATATTTATATGTATATATAGGTTATTGAGCATGTTTGCTTGAAATTATAAAATACGAAAATTGAAAATCGATTCTCTAATTACGGCCAATCAGAGCCCTTACAACTTCCAACGTAGATATAAAACAGCAGACCGCAACGTATGCTGTCGGCAAACTACTCCGATGTGTCAGCATTGAAGATACCAAGCGAAACCATGGCAAACGTGCAAAATTCCACTCCTTTGTTCAAAAATTACTCGTTATTTAGTACAAATATTTTTACAGAAATTAAAAACTAAACTGAAAACCAAAGTTTACGAATACCCAATACAGCTCCTAACTCGTAAGGAGTACTTATGGTGTGTTTATTTAAGTGTCAAAGAATTGAGGATGCCCCAAGGGACGACTATGAATACGGATCCTATAAAATAAAACATTTCATCTTTACCTCCATTTATTTTTAATGGACTTTCACTTTAAATATAATAACACTGCTATTAAAAAAATATGTAATATTTAACTTCACGGTCTAGGATGTTAAAGCTTTTATTATCCCGAATAAATCATCATTTTGCTTATGTAAGCTTTTTATAAGATGATCTGGTCTAATATGGAAATTACTACTAATGATTTTATTAGGTATTTGTGCATCTTTATACAATAATCTGCTTTAAAAACGTTGCTTTTTTTACTTTCTTGGCTAAAGGAAAGTATTGTGTTCGTGACAAAAATCGCTCTAGGAGATCAAGGTTCTGAAATCACCAAAAACTGCCTTCAATTTCCATGTCATGGTGAGTTCTTGTAGTCGAGAAATCAGAAAATTGTGGTATTTTTCATTTCTCTCTCGCTTTCTCTTTGTATCAAACGTTTACCATCCATAAGTGGATATACGCCCCCTCTATTTCCTTCCATCTGTTTCTGTCCTGTTGTTATGTTCATCCCTCCCCTCCCAGCAACTTTCCTGTTACCATACTATCTGAGCATACCTTCCTGAATATCATTTTTTTCCAATGATTCCCATTTCGTCGTTTTCATTGTCAATCTTATCGTTTCCATTTTTGGTATATATTCTTTCCATCTCCATTTTGCTTTCAGTATTGTCTTTTTGATAGCATCCATTTTGGTATGTTCTTCAATCCATAGAATGGAGACTTTTTTTGTGCTTTAGCATTTACACGTAGGATGAAAAGTTTTTGGTCTGACACATTTTCAAAAAATTCGTATGATTTTTAGAAAGTACCAACCTTTAACCGATACGTTTCAAAATTTCATTTTGCAATTAGTTTAAAAGTTACAGTGGTTTTAGTGACGCTTCTTTTGATATTTTCAAAACAATGTTTGGACCTGTTTAAGCGTAATAAATTGGATTTTTTCATGCAATATGTGACAACAGATGAAACATGGATCCACCACTACACACAGGAATTAAATCGTCAGGCTGCTGAGTGGACAGCAGCCGGTGAAAACTGCCCGAAGCGACCAAAGACACAACAGTCGGCTGGGAAGGTTTAGGCCTCTGTATTTTGGGATGCACATGTAATAATTTTCATTGACTATGCCTAGAAGGGAAAAACCATCAATAGCGAATATTATATAAAGTTATTGGTGCATTTGAAGGCAGAAATCGGAAAGAAACTACCCCAAACGAATAAGAAAAGAGTGTTCTTTCATCAATACAATGCACCGACACGGTGCGATGGCAAATTGCATGAATTGAAGATCGAATTACCTCCTCATCCACCGTATGAGACTATTATCTATTCTCAGAACTCAAAAAAATGCTCGAGGGAAAGAGATTTGGCTCCAGTGAAGAAGTTATCGTTGAAACTGAGACCTATTTTGAAGGCAAAGACAAATCCTTCAAAAGAAATCTTAGAAGAGCGTTGGACAGATTGTATTGCTCTTGAAGGAGACTATGTTGATGAATAAAGTCGAATTTTGCAAAAAAATGTGTTTTTAAGTAGCTAGACCAAAAATTTTCAACCTACGTGTTATATTTAGGATTGCTGTGTCTCCATCTGGCGTGTGGTACTTAATACCTTCTTCATTGTTTCCTTTGTTATTGATCACGTTTTAGCCCCATACAGCAGTACTGGGATAACATATTAATTAATTTTATTTGTAACATATAAGGAGTTAATAAGGTGGTGAAGGGAGATACAGGGATTGCTTCGTCTATATTGAGTCCGCTTTAAGGTTTTTGGAGTCGAGAAATATGAAAATTGCTTTTTATTTTCATTTCTTCCAATTATTTTGGCCAAACATAAAGGGAGTATTTAGGTGGGGGAGGAAATTAGAGAGACTGCTTCATATAAGTAGTCCGATATGTCCTTTTTCGAAGTTTTTGAAGAAATTAAGCTATTTTAAAGTCAATGTTTAAAACTAAATAGAATATTTCAGCTGTAAATATTTATGAAATCCTACTTTTGCTTTACTATTTTTTGTCCTGAATAATATATCACCATAAAGTACCTATCATTTAAAATATCGACTTGTAGTATTTGGATTAGGATATTCTTTAGTATGAGATGGTCAAATTCAGTACTTATTTTAGAACTACGTGATGGAAAAGGAAGTACCATACCGATTTTTCAAATATATCTAGTTCCTATAAAATTTAAAATTAAGTATAGAAAAATACTTTTCTTCAGGTAGAAATTATTGTTAATTAATTAGTTATAATTATTCCATTGTTACATCATATTCATGCAGCAGGAGCAATTAAGGTAATGTTCTATTAAAACTATGATTACTTAATAACCCAACAAACAATGCGGAAAAGTTATAATCTTTTCCTGTATAGCGGAGAACAATAATAAAAATAAGCTTCATTGTAATTATAAACACTAAAAGTTAATAACTTTTTTATTATTTAAATCTCATAAAAATGTTAATAAATTATATATTGTTAATTGTGAATACATTTTATAAATATTTTATTTTATAGTAATTAATAATTTTAGCACTTTTAAAAAATACAGTAAGGAACGGTGTATAAATTAATAACAACGCTGGTCGTTTTTTTCATATTTATTTTTTCTAAATTATTTACAAGGCTTTAGCTCATTTCTTTTAACCTATTCTATTCCAACTCTTAATTAACAGAGAATTTTACACCTTCCGAGTACTTTCTTATTCCACAGCTAGTCCAGCCGAAAGCATAGCCCCAACGGGGTACTCTATGGTGACGATACTACTGCTCCTGTATCTAGTTCATAAAAACCCTTCTATATAAAACCTATTTGTTTCTATACTAACAGCAATAGGTGGGACGGTGTAAAGGATTACTGATTTTAAATGGATCACCCCTCTGACTCACTTATTTAAAAGGTCAAAAATGTTCATACAGTAAGAAATTGTAATGTTTTTAAAAATACTTTTTTACGTAGTCCAAACAGAAAAAATTGCTCATCGCATTTTTAACATATGTCACAAACTTTTTATTTTATATTGGATTTTCCCGGATATTATTTTCAGTTTTTTTGGAATTTTGGAAACGCCAATATATATTTTTACGGTGTTATTATGCAAGATAAGGAAGAAAAAACGTTTTTTAGAAAAGTCAAAATTTATACGCAATATTTATTTTAACTGGTTATAACAAGAGATAAGCATAATAAAAAATTACAAGATTTAAGACAAAAAAGAATCTCTAGCTTAAATGCATTTTCAATATATAACATCTTATCTGAAACAAAAAAAAAATACGAAGAGTTGAAAATTGCCATAAACTAACAAAATATATATATATATATATATATATATATATATATATATATATATATATATATATATATATATATATATAATATATATATATATATATATATATATATATATATATATATATATATATATATATAAATATATATATATATATATATATATATATATATATATATATATATATATATATATATATATATAAATACACTAAAATTGATAATGTTAAATATTCCATTCTATTCATTGCATTTCCTACAATTTTTTTTGTCTTTCAAAAACAAAATGATTCTTTGGTCTTAAGGAACGGTGTATAAATTAATAACAATGCTGGTCGTTTTTTTCATATTTATTTTTTCTAAATTATTTACAAGGCTTTAGCTCATTTCTTTTAAGCTATTCTATTCCAACTCTTAATTAACAGAGAATTTTACACCTTCTGGGTAGTTTCTTATTCCACAGCTAGTCCAGACGAAAGCATAGTCCTAACGGAGTACTGTATGGTGACGATACTACTGCTCCTGTATCTAGTTTATAAAAACCATTCTATAGAAAACCTATTTGTTTCTAAACTGACAGCAATAGGTGGGACGGTGTAAAGGATTACTGATTTTAAATGGGTCACCCCTCTGAGTCACTTATTTAAAAGGTTAAAAATGGTAATACAGTAAGAAATTGTAACGTTTTTAAAGATACTTTTTTACGTAGTCCAAACAGAAAAAATTCCTCATCGCATTTTTAACATATCACAAACTTTTTATTTTATATTGGATTTTCCCGGATATCATTTTTCAGTTTTTTGGGAATTTTGGAAACGCCAATATATATTTTTATGGTGTTATTATGCAAGATAAGGAAGAAAAAACGTTTTTTTTTTTAACTTCGTCGAAGTTGTCAATGCTCATTTAACAATAACGAATATAGACATTGGTATTGGCTTATGTTAAAAAAGTTGGTAGTAGTAAGTTAAAATTAAGTGTTAGTATAAAAATTGTCTTTTGGAAGAATAAAAATATATACGAAATATTTATTTCAACTGGTTATAACAAGAGATAAGCATAATAAAAAATTACAAGATTTAAGACAAAAGAGAAAATCTCTAGCTTAAATGTATTTTCAATATATAACATCTTATCTGAAACAATGTTGAAACAAAAAAAAAATACGAAGAGGTGAAAATTGCCATAAACTAAGAAAATGTATATATATATATATATATATATATATATATATATATATATATATATATATATATATATACACTAAAATTGATAATACTAAATACTGCATTCTGTTCATTGCATTTCCTACAATTTTTTTTTGTCTTTCAAAAACAAAATGATTCTTTGGTCGTAAGGAACGGTGTATAAATTAATAACAACGCTGGTCGTTTTTTTCATATTTATTTTTTCTAAATTATTTACAAGGCTTTAGCTCATTTCTTTTAACCTATTCTATTCCAACTCTTAATTAACAGAGAATTTTACACCTTCCGAGTACTTTCTTATTCCACAGCTAGTCCAGCCGAAAGCATAGCCCCAATGGGGTACTCTATGGTGACGATACTACTGCTCCTGTATCTAGTTCGTAAAAACCCTTCTATATAAAACCTATTTGTTTCTATACTAACAGCAATAGGTGGGATGGTGTAAAGGATTACTGATTTTAAATGGATCACCCCTCTGACTCACTTATTTAAAAGGTCAAAAATGTTCATACAGTAAGAAATTGTAATGTTTTTAAAAATACTTTTTTACGTAGTCCAAACAGAAAAAATTGCTCATCGCATTTTTAACATATGTCACAAACTTTTTATTTCATATTGGATTTTCCCGGATATTATTTTCAGTTTTTTTGGAATTTTGGAAACGCCAATATATATTTTTATGGTGTTATTATGTAAGATAAGGAAGAAAAAAACGTTTTTTAGAAAAGTCAAAATATATACGCAATATTTATTTTAACTGGTTATAACAAGAGATAAGCATAATAAAAAATTACAAGATTTAAGACAAAAAAGAATCTCTAGCTTAAATGCATTTTTAATATATAACATCTTATCTGAAACAAAAAAAAAATACGAAGAGTTGAAAATTGCCATAAACTAAGAAAATGTATATATATATATATATATATATATATATATATATATATATATATAAATACACTAAAATTGATAATGTTAAATATTCCATTCTATTCATTGCATTTCCTACAATTTTTTTTGTCTTTCAAAAACAAAATGATTCTTTGGTCGTAAGGAACGGTGTATAAATTAATAACAATGCTGGTCGTTTTTTTCATATTTATTTTTTCTAAATTATTTACAAGGCTTTAGCTCATTTCTTTTAACCTATTCTATTCCAACTCTTAATTAACAGAGAATTTTACACCTTCTGGGTAGTTTCTTATTCCACAGCTAGTCCAGCCGAAAGCATAGTCCCAACGGGGTACTGTATGGTGACGATACTACTGCTCCTGTATCTAGTTTATGAAAACCCTTCTATAGAAAACCTATTTGTTTCTAAACTGACAGCAATAGGTGGGACGGTGTAAAGGATTACTGATTTTAAATGGGTTACCCCTCTGAGTCACTTATTTAAAAGGTTAAAAATGGTAATACAGTAAGAAATTGTAACGTTTTTAAAGATACTTTTTTACGTAGTCCAAACAGAAAAAATTCCTCATCGCATTTTTAACATCTCACAAACTTTTTATTTTATATTGGATTTTCCCGGATATTATTTTTCAGTTCTTTGGGAATTTTGGAAACGCCAATATATATTTTTATGGTGTTATTATGCAAGATAAGGAAGAAAAAAACGTTTTTTCTTTAACTTCGTCGAAGTTGTCAATGCTCATTTAACAATAACGTATATTGACATTGGTATTGGCTTATGTTAAGAAAGTTGGTAGTAGTAAGTTAAAATTAAGTGTTAGTATTAGAATTATTTTTTGGAAGAGGAAAAATATATAGGCAATATTTATTTAAACTGGTTATAACAAGAGATAAGCATAATAAAAAATTACAAGATTTAAGACAAAAAAGAATCTCTAGCTTAAATGTATTTTCAATACATAACATCTTATCTGAAACAATGTTGAAACACAAAAAAATAGGAAGAGGTGAAAATTGCCATAAACTAAGAATATGTATATACAATAGAATCTTGATTATCTGAAATAATATGGACCAAATTGATTTCAGATAATCGAAATTTCGGTTAATCCGAATTTTTTTATAAAATAGAAGTTTACAATGAATACAACAATGCAGGTTGACTTAAAAGCATTTATACGATATGCTATTACGTACATAGGTGTTTATTAAAACAAAGAATAGTAGAAGTTTACTTATTTTATGTATATGTACGGAAAATCGAAAATAAAACAGTTTCATTCTTAACTTTAATGTCTTAAAAATGAGGTCATTTTTAACTGCACTCGTTTTCCGTTAGTTCTGTTTTTGGCTGCAATGTCTCTCCAACGTCTGATAAATAAAACGTCCGCGGCGGTTGCATTTTCTTGTTGTTCTACATAAGTTAACGCTTTTTCTAGGGCCTCTAGTCCTTCTGAATGTGACATTTTTACTGGAGTATTGTCAGTGGCTTCTACTTCGTTATCATCATCGTCATCACTGTCTATTTTATTAGCATTTTTGCATACACTTTTAATTAATTCTTGGTCAGTCATTTCATCTTCCACACTATCACTGTTTAACCATTCACAAACATCGGTTTCCGTAACACATCCTGATATTCTTGTAATAATTTGATGTAAACTTTCATTATCTTCTGTTTCTGCCTCTGAGTAATGTCTCGCCTCTTGTGGAATCAATTTTGACCAAGATTTTTCCAGAGTTCTACTCTTTACTTGATTCCAGGCTGAAGCTATCCAATATATAACATTTTTTAAATTTATCTTTTTTAGACAATCAGTAAGATTGCCACCTTCATCTACTTCTTCTAAAATATTTTCCAGTAACAAAAGCCTGTAATTGCGTTTTAAATTTTCCAGTACATCCTGATCCATAGGCTGAATGAGAGAAGTTACAGCAGGAGGCAAAAACATTGCTTTTATTTCCTTACTTTCAAGTTGCTCCGAACTTGGGTGAGTGGGGGCGTTATCTAGTAACAGAATACATTTTCTAGGATATCCATGTTCTTTTAAAAAAAGTTCCACTTTGGGAACAAAATCCCAAAAAAAACATAAATAGAATCGCGTTTATCTAGGCATTGTTTTGATTTTTATGCAAAACAGGAAAAGCATTGCGACGAATATTCTTAAAGGTTCGTGGATTTGCTGACTTACCAATACATAATAATGGGAGTTTGTGTCTTCCAGAAGCATTACTGCATGCAAGAACAGTAATACGTTCTTGGCTACGTTTATAACCAGGTCCTCCAGCTTCCGTTTTAAAAGCTAAGGTATTTGACGGCAATATTTTGTAGTTCAAGCCTGTTTCATCACAATTATAGACTTAGTCTGGTTGTAAACCATGTTCTTTCATAAGCGGCTCTGCAAATTTTTTTGCAGCAGATATATCAGCCAACAGTCTTTCTCCACAAACTTTCTGTTGACATACACCATGTCTTTTTTCCACCTGTCTAGCCATCCATCACTTGCAGAAAAATATATAGGCGCTTCAATAACCGGCAACTCTTCGCTTAAACTCACTGCCTTATGTTTTGAAATTGTTCCTGAAATTGGTATTCCACGTTCTCGATTCTGTGTAAACCATAAAAATAAAGAATCATCCATTTTTTGGTATTCACCGCTTTTCATATTTTTTCGTGTCTGTGTGGGTGATGACAAAACACTACACCATTTTTCAAGTTTTTCGCGATTTTTTCTCCATTCAGTACTCACGGCTACACCTAAATCCTTCGCTATATTTTTAAGAAGTTCACCATTATCTAAACGTTGAATTGCTTCAAGTTTCTCTTTTAAGGTAATAACAACACGTTTAGGCTTATTATTATGACGCTCCATTTTGTAAAATACCTATTAAAACGAAACTATTACCTCTGCGATAATAATAGACGTAATGAGTAAATTATAAACACTCGTCGACTAACCAAAACATAGACAGCGGTGAAATTCTACACGTCGGGGAGTCCCCGACTTGTTAAGGAAACCACTCATCGTCTGTTTCGAATAATGAGGATTTTTTCGTTTAATAGGAATACAATTTGCTTTTTAACAGTTTGTTTCGGATAAGCCGGATTTTAGATAATCGCGATTCGGATAATCGGGATATATATATATATATATATATATATATATATATATATATATATATATATATGTATATATATGTATTTAGTTACAATGATGATTAAAAAAGTTGAGTGGCAATTTTAGGTCCTAACAAATTAATTAACAATTCAAAATCGCTACTTAACATTCTGGTAAAATTGTGGAAGGAAGATCTCAATTCCCCATTTAACCCAATATCGTTGGTTGGTAAATCAGCCAATAATTCTGCTGTGCCGTAATTAACTCTCCTTTTTAATAGAGAACTGACCCAATATCTTGGTTTTTTCTATTTTGGCCATTAATTAAAAACAAGCCGCAGCTAAATATAAAAAAATCGTCGTCGGAGGACATTCTTGCGGGACTAAACAAAATGGGAAAAGAGAACAAACACTAGCAACAAAACTTTTGGAACAGTCTACATAAACTGTTTTGTTTATTAAAAACAGAACTGTTTTTTTAAACTGTCTGTTTGGTGGAAACCCATCTAAAGAATTACATTTAGGTTTTTGTCAAGAAATAATTCAACATATAAAATAAAATGCGCAAATAAAATTGTTTGAAAAGATGAGTCAGTTTGCTTAGCAGCAAGAGCTTATAATACAAGAAAGGCTTATTTTGGGACTAACGAAAAATCTGTTCAGATTTAGTGCAGTATATTGAAGAATAGGGTAGCAGGATCGATATTTTTTAATAGGAATTTAAATGTGGCAACTTACTTGGAAACAAAAAGAAAGTTATGGAAAATTTGGTACCAATACTAATAGTGAAATAATCTGGCTGTAGGCTGACGCTTCATCGTATAACATTCTCGCAATATCCGATAATTATACAAGAAGTTTCAATTTGAAAAGATCACGACCAAAGAATCATTTTGTTTTTGAAAGATAAAAAAAAAATTGTAGGAAATGCAATGAACAGAATGGAATATTTAGCATTATCAATTTTAGTGTATATATATATATATATATATATATATATATATATATATATATATATATATATATATATATATATATCCCGATTATCCGAATCGCGATTATCTAAAATCCGGCTTATCCGAAACAAACTGTTAAAAAGCAAATTGTATTCCTATTAAACGAAAAAATCCTCATTATTCGAAACAGACGATGAGTGGTTTCCTTAACAAGTCGGGGACTCCCCGACGTGTAGAATTTCACCGCTGTCTATGTTTTGGTTAGTCGACGAGTGTTATAATTTACTCATTACGTCTATTATTATCGCAGAGGTAATAGTTTCGTTTTAATAGGTATTTTACAAAATGGAGCGTCATAATAATAAGCCTAAACGTGTTGTTATTACCTTAAAAGAGAAACTTGAAGCAATTCAACGTTTAGATAATGGTGAACTTCTTAAAAATATAGCGAAGGATTTAGGTGTAGCCGTGAGTACTGAATGGAGAAAAAAATCGCGAAAAACTTGAAAAATGGTGTAGTGTTTTGTCATCACCCACACAGACACGAAAAAATATGAAAAGCGGTGAATACCAAAAAATGGATGATTCTTTATTTTTATGGTTTACACAGAATCGAGAACGTGGAATACCAATTTCAGGAACAATTTCAAAACATAAGGCAGTGAGTTTAAGCGAAGAGTTGCCGGTTATTGAAGCGCCTATATATTTTTCTGCAAGTGATGGATGGCTAGACAGGTGGAAAAAAGACATGGTGTATGTCAACAGAAAGTTTGTGGAGAAAGACTGTTGGCTGATATATCTGCTGCAAAAAAATTTGCAGAGCCGCTTATGAAAGAACATGGTTTACAACCAGACTAAGTCTATAATTGTGATGAAACAGGCTTGAACTACAAAATATTGCCGTCAAATACCTTAGCTTTTAAAACGGAAGCTGGAGGACCTGGTTATAAACGTAGCCAAGAACGTATTACTGTTCTTGCATGCAGTAATGCTTCTGGAAGACACAAACTCCCATTATTATGTATTGGTAAGTCAGCAAATCCACGAACCTTTAAGAATATTCGTCGCAATGCTTTTCCTGTTTTGCATAAAAATCAAAACAATGCCTAGATAAACGCGATTCTATTTATGTTTTTTTTGGGATTTTGTTCCCAAAGTGGAACTTTTTTTAAAAGAACATGGATATCCTAGAAAATGTATTCTGTTACTAGATAACGCCCCCACTCACCCAAGTTCGGAGCAACTTGAAAGTAAGGAAATAAAAGCAATGTTTTTGCCTCCTGCTGTAACTTCTCTCATTCAGCCTATGGATCAGGATGTACTGGAAAATTTAAAACGCAATTACAGGCTTTTGTTACTGGAAAATATTTTAGAAGAAGTAGATGAAGGTGGCAATCTTACTGATTGTCTAAAAAAGATAAATTTAAAAAATGTTATATATTGGATAGCTTCAGCCTGGAATCAAGTAAAGAGTAGAACTCTGGAAAAATCTTGGTCAAAATTGATTCCACAAGAGGCGAGACATTACTCAGAGGCAGAAACAGAAGATTAAGGAAGGTTACATCAAATTATTAAGAATATCAGGATGTGTTACGGAAACCGATGTTTGTGAATGGTTAAACAGTGATAGTGTGGAAGATGAAATGACTGACCAAGAATTAATTAAAAGTGTATGCAAAAATGCTAATAAAATAGACAGTGATGACGATGATGATAACGAAGTAGAAGCCACTGACAATACTCCAGTAAAAATGTCACATTCAGAAGGACTAGAGGCCCTAGAAAAAGCGTTAACTTATGTAGAACAACAAGAAAATGCAACCGCCGCGGACATTTTATTTATCAGACGTTGGAGAGACATTGCAGCCAAAAACAGAACTAACGGAAAACGAGTGCAGTTAAAAATGACCTCATTTTTAATTAATTTGTTAGGACCTAAAATTGCCAGTCAACTTTTTTAATCATCATTGTAACTAAATACATATATATATATATATATATATATATATATATATATATATATATATATATATATATATATATTTTGAATAAAAAATTTAACTAAATAAATATAAAAAATGGCACTTACTTTTTAAATGTTGACAAACTCTTCATAAAAATTGCAAACAGTTAATAAAAAGTTGATAACTAGTTGAAATAGTAGAGTACAAATGTCGCAGAGAACAAAACTACAACATTCAGGTGTTTCAACCAAACCGACTAAAAAACACGAACAAATTTGTTTTCCTTTGATATACCGACTCGAGATGGGAAAGTGTTTTGTTTACTAAAAACACTGTTCCCCGACAAATATGTTTTCGGAACTGTTTATTTTTTACAAAACATGGCTCTTTTTGTTGAGAAAAAACAGTTTTTGTTTGTGTTCGTGCTATGTCCGTTTGGTGGAAACCCGGCTTTTGTTTTCTTCGTCTAAATATTGCACTAGTTCTCGTAACAATTTGTATGGGCCTTAACCTCTAAGGAATTTTAAATCCTGTTGTACGTATGTTCAACCCCATGTACTATAGAACCTTTTAGATATTTTAAAATAAAAAAAAGTTCTATTCCAGTTCTTCATTTTCCTAAATTTCCCTCTTCGCCCAGTGCCGTTTTTAATGCTCCGTACGGATAACTTATGATCGGTGTCCATCTGTCTTTTTGTCAAACTCGATTTTCTCTGAAACTATTTGACGTACAAAGTTGAAATTTGGTACAAATATAGGAAATGATGGCCCAACCAGAGTCGTGTAGGAGTTAAAGTTAAATTTGGATTTAAGGGTTAGGTTTGGGGGATGAAATCGGAAGTGAAAAAAAAATGCAAGGTCATCGAGTAAGGTGTCAAATGAAAGCTTGTGAAAAGACAAATTTAAAAATATATATGATGCGTATAATACTCGTACAAACATTCATAATATTTTTAAAAAATGGCCAAAAATGGCTGTCCCCCCTATTCTAAAAAGTACTGACCAAAAAATTTTAAAAAAATTAGAAAAATATTCTCCATAAAGGGTCGATTGAGCAAAAATTATCACACAGGGCATTATGTTTGATAATGTATCTGATATAAAAAAGTATTTATTTTGGCAATATGGTGAAGGTTTTTTTCGTGGAAGGTTGTGAATTTAACCGGGACTAAGAGCTACAAAATGTCAATACATATTTGGTACAATCAGCAATATTCTCATATACTTTTCAGTACATTACTGCATTTGGCCAATCACAGATAAAATAAATTTCAGTGATGACTGGTAACTAACGGATAGGTATAAAGACAAAATAATGTTATTTTTTTTTGTTAAGAATTAAACTAGTATTTAAGTAGTTAATATTTCTTTTAAACTACTTAATTCTGGATTAAGCTAGATTCATTTATTAGCTATTAAGTAGCTAAAAAGCTATAACTATTATACATTATTGACTAAGAAAAAAACGTGAAAATACACATTGGATCTTAAGATATATACATATCAGGGACCTAATTAACATAGCTTAGGCCATACAGAACATTAATTGCGCAAGTCCAACTTGCACTTGGTCGGTTTTTCGTTTAAATTTTGCTCGAGTCAAGATGTGGTTATATATTCTTGGAAATATATTTAAGTTAGTTATTCTTCTCTGCTTTCAAGTCTTGTTATTCCCGTTGTACCTGCCTTTGGTTATAAACAGTTTTAATGAATATTTCGTGTAGATCTCGTTTTTTAACTATCCGAAAAAAAAAACGTTTTATATAGTATTAATACTATTATCAAAATTCACACATACGAATGTCATGGTCGGTCAATTTACGTTGCTGTCAAACGTCCATACCTAACTTCGGAAAAACTAGAAAAAATGTTTGTCCTTCAATTAACAATATTACTATAAAAACGAGTATTTTATTGGTATTGCTAGTATTAAGAGCTCATAAAATTGAAAAATCATGTACAGGGTGAGTCAACGATAGAGTAAAGTTCATTATGCTAAGCTGCACAGTTTAAAATTATTTTTGAGTATACAGGGTACTTCAAAAAAGTGTGGCCGATATAACGAATGTTTTTTTAAATGGAACATCCTATGTTCTAATTTATTTTTAAATTCTGCGTAAAATTTTATAACTTTTTTATTAATAATGTTATATACCTAAACCTAGTCTTTTTCTAATATTTCAAATTTAATTAAAAAATACTAGTTTTCAGTGTTGTATAAAACTGCCAGTAGCGCCATTGTTTCTGAAGATGGATTACTCATAATTGATACGAACGTTTTATAGAGATGAAAAAAAGACATATCTAAAGAAATTTGAGTTAGATGCTACAGGGTGTTCAAAATAAATTTATGCATTTCGATTATTTTAATTTGAAAAATCTCAAATTTTTTAAAAGGCACACCCTATATATTATTATTTTTTCTGATAGATTTTATAAAACACTCAAACTTTTATTAAGTATGTCATATACCTATTTCTAATATTTTTCAATTTATTTTGAATTTTTCAATTTTTACCCTTGTTTTTAATACACTCACGCTATTGTGAAAACATAAACAAATAGTTAATAATAATTTTAATATAGTTTAACTTATCTAATGATTAATTATTATGACGCAATAAATGTTCAAAAAAATGCCCGTCTACTTGGATACACATGTTTGGTCATTTTACTATATTTTCCTTCACTTTCCTTAGCATTAAGGGCGTTATTGTCTTGCACGTACCCCGTGTCCTATTTTCCATATCTTCTGGTGTTTTAGGGGGATTCACATAAACACGATCTTTAATGTAGCCCCACAAAAAGAAGTCTAAAGGTGTTAAGTCACATGATCGAGGGGGCCACTGAATGAATCGATCCCTACCGATCCATTTTTGTGGGTAGCAATCGTTTAAAAATTCCCGAACTTCCCGGTGGTAATGAGCAGGAGCTCCGTCTTGTTGAATCCACATTTGTTCCCTTTCAAAGTTATCAACTTTTTCAAGAATCTGGGGTAATTCGTTTTGTAAAAAATTTAGATATCTAGGCTCGTTAAGCGGTTCGCGCAAAAAACATGTACCAATAATTCGAAAATTTAATATTCCACACCATACATTAAGCGACCAATTGTTTTGATTTTGAACTTCCCGGACCCAAAATGGATTAACTATTGAATAATAATGCATGTTATGGCTGTTAACTGCTCCATTACTGCGAAAAGTAGCTTCATCAAAAAACATTATTTTGGATAAAAAATTTGGATCGGCCTCTATTGCTCCATTCATGGTGGTACAAAAGTTTACTGGTCGTTCAAAATCACGGTCTTGAAGTTCTTGGTGTAGTTCCATATGAAAGAGATGATACTTGTATTTTCTCGTTGTGCAGTTAGACGTAGATTGGGATGTGTCAGATAAGTCAGCTAGTTGACGGCTTCTGACCTGGGGATTATCTTCAACATGAAGTAACATCTCCATTTCTTTTTCCTCGTTGGCATCATTCTGGTTTACTACTTTCCGTTTCGTATTCTCAACGCTACCACTACCATCAAACCGTTCCCTTACGCACTGAAAAGATTTTCTACATGGTATACGTCTATTAGGGTACTTCGCTCCGTAAAGCTTTACTGCCAAAAGACAATTGTTTCCCGCCTCGCCCAGTATACAAACCATATCAATTAATTAATGTTTAGGAAAATCTATAACTATTACCTTTATACGTCACTTGCTACAACAAATTAAACTATTTTTACTTGCTTAATAGACATGTCAAAATTTGACAATGCTTACATTTTTGTTTTGTCTTGGTAACTATGATGTAGCGTAAGTGTATTAAAAACAAGGGTAAAAATTGAAAAATTCAAAATATATCGAAAACTATTAGAAATAGGTATATGGCGTACTTAATAAAAGTTGGAGGGTTTTGTAAAATCTATCTGAAAAAATAATAATATACAGGGTGTGCCACTTAAAAAATTTGAAATTTTTCAATTTAAAATAGTCAAGATGCATAAATTTATTTTGAACACCCTGTAGCATCTAACTCAAATTTTTTTACATGTATCTTTTTTTCATCTCTATAGAACGCTCGTACCAATTATGAGTATTCCACCTTCAGAAACAATGGCGCTACTAGCAATTTTTTACAAAACTGAAAACTAGTATTTTTTTTTTTTTTAATTGAAATATTAGAAAAACTACTAGGTTTAGGTATATAACATTATTAATAAAAAAAAGTTATAAAATTTTGCTTAAAATTTCAGAATAAATTAGAAAAATAGAACGTTCCATTTAAAAAAACATATTGGCCACACTTTTTTGAAGTACCCTGTATACTCAAAAATAATTTTAAACTGTGCACTTTAACATTCCCTAAAACTATTGTATTTAACATTTTTTCGTCATTCCCGAAACAAAAGGGATAATGAACTTTACTCTATCGTTGACTCACCCTGTACATAATGTTACATTTAAAAAATGTAAAGTTCCTCAAAAACTGTTAAAATATCTTTCAAATGGCAACAACTTATATATTAACATTTTCTTTTAATTTTTCCAATAAGCGAGTAAGAATGGTGGTACATTTATAATCGATAACCCTGTACCTACATACTTTTCAACTCACTGTATTAGAGCGAAGTGTACGAAACCTGCCGTAATCAGATTGTTACATTGCCACTTCAGTTGAAAAAAGGAAACAGATGGTGTCACTGTAACAATTATGTTGAAATTAAGCCCTCTTTGGATGTCAGGCATGACCGCGCACCGCAAATTCTACTCAAAATGTGTAGAATTTCAGTGGCGCATGTTTAGTAAATACAAATATGTTATATTCCCCTTAATACATTGTTTCAGAATATAGAATATTCTGATAGAGAGAAAAAAATTTCATAGTAAAAAATAGTAGGGGAAACTGGAGAGTTAGTGAGCATATAAGTTGTTCATTCGCTTACGTACAAAAAATATTTTGATGTTTAACTTAATTTCGCTATTTTGTTGGGTAGTTAATAGTTTTTGTGTCGTTGAGTTTAGTTGTTTCTGAGTAAGAACAACATAAAAGAGTAAGTGTATTGCTGTAAGTTTTTGTGTCGCGTAATAAATCGAAAGAAAAAACGTCACAATTTTCGTTTTACTTTAATTAATATTAAAGTTAAACCTAATGGTTGTAAAAAAAGCCTTGAGTCTTTTAAAGTTAAAATTTAGTAAATTGTACTTTAAAAAAATTTTGTTAAACCAAATATATGCCATTTTATTTGATGACCTTTGGTTATTTTTCTGGCTACACCAGTCTCCGGTCACTGAAGAACTTCTGTGGTTTTTGGGCAAAAAATGGTGATCAGTTGTTTTCCCAGGCTTTTCTTCAAACCAGGTTAACACCATTCAGAGAATTCTGCAGATACGGAAGCAAATGGTAATCTGACGGTGCAAGGCCCGAGTAATATGGTGGATACATTATTATTTCCCATTCGAGGTCTCTCAATTTTTTCGAATCATCAAAAATGTGTGTGGTATGGCTTTGTCATGGTGGAAGCCGACCTACTGGTTCAAAAATGGCACGATTTTGTTATATTTCTGTAGAAATTTGCAGACAGAAATTCAACCGAGTAAATTTTTTAGCGTCCAATCATGTAACACCCAAACATCGAGTTTCTTTTTGTAGCCAGCTTTTTCCAAGTGGTTTAAAACTATATGGTGATAGATGTTTAGTTAGCAATGTTTTGGCTATTTTCATGTTGATCTTCCTCAACTTTTACCAAAATTCTATCAACTTTTTCGGTCATTGGTCAACCAATTCGAGGAGTATCTTTAACATCGAGATTTAGAGAATGAATGCGACCAATCCATCTTTTGGCTGTTAGTTATGATAACGTAGCTTGAATATAAACAATACAAATATCTTCATAGACCTGCGCAGCATTGGCGCGAAATAAAATTGTAAAAAGTGGCGAACATTTGCAGAAATTTCACTCATCTTCAAGGCACAAATTAAATTTGAATAAACGAATTTTAGCAGTTTTTACTCGTCTACTACTTTCAAATGACGTGAAGTATGGCTCGATACGACTGATATTATCGGAGTTTTAAGACACTAAAGCTATCTGACGAGAAAAAGGCGTAGGCTTAATCCTTTTTCAACAACCCTTCATATAAATAAACACAGTCGTTAAATGAAAAATGTTGGTTCCTTGAATTGGACAGTAATTAGTTATTTCGCCTACGAATACACTATGCATCTCTAGGAATCTTCGCTATTTAAGATTAGAACACTGACTGAATGTAATCTGGAAGATTCGGTGCTCTAACCTCGAAAATTAAAGGTCGCTGGAGATGCCTCATGCAATCGTCGTAAGCGAAACGTGGGAAATTAACTCCATATTGATACAGCCTAATCCCCAGAAGCACGATTTCTATAAAGTTTTGAGCTATGATAAATGAAACTAATGGTTACCACATACATTTGTGGTATGATGTTACTTTAATAATATTTAAAAGTTCTCGGAAAATAACACAACCCGGCGGCCTTAATTGTAGCAACCAGCTGCAGGTACTACTAACACCTTCGTTGCTCCTAAGGACATGTACCGATATACTTGAGAAAAACATTAACTGAAGCCAGAATCAGTTATTAGGTAAATTGAAACTTAAATTCAAAATAACTGCTTCCCGAGTTTTGCTGCGATATCGTCACTCTTGGTATCAAAATTAGGTTAATTTCTTGCGAAAAACAACGATAATCGTAATAACAAGCAACTGCAACATCACTCACCATAAAAATATACGAAAAAACTTTGAGTCTATTGTTGTCCTGCTTTTCGGTATCCTGCCTGTTGAGGACGTTTCTGTCGGTATCGTGGTTGGTGTATTATACGGTGGACTCGTGTCAGTTGGCGTTCCTCCTCTTGGAATTTGGTCTGTTGGAATTTTGCCTGTTAGAGTCCTGTATGGTGGGATCCTACCCTTTGTAGCCTAGCCTATTAGGGTCCTACCTGTTGGGGTATTATATGTTGAGGTCTGGTCTGTTGTTATCGTGCCTCTTGCTGTCATGTCTGTTGCTGTTGATCAAAGCGGTTTTATACAGGAATGTTCTCATGTAGTAATTCTATATTCATTGCAATAACTTTGTAGACAACTGGAAGTTTTTTTCTTTCCGAGGCCACCAAATCATGCCGAGCAGAAATCCATTGTCTCGCGATCGCTTAGAAGATTCTGAACGTGTAACGAAGCACGTTTACATTACATAATTTTTGAGAAATAATTTGCCAAGGAGAGCAGTTGGATATGTCTCTCTCTCTCTCAATCCTTTAAGCCCAATAGGAGTATCGGTGACACTATGCAGTTGCTGCCTCAACAGTCAATTTCCAGGCATCTTGTTCCTGTATGACTTGACTTGACTGGTGCATACCCGTCCCAAAGAGAGATCTTACTTGATCGGACCATCTTGTCGAAGACCGTCCCCTTGATCTTTTACCTTCTACCTTCACCGAGGATTCTTCGATATGCCCACATCACAAACGCATCGATTCGTCTTTTTTCAGCTTGTTTAATGGTCCATGTTTCCGATGTGTAGGTTGCTATGGGGAATATAAGGCTGGAAAACAGAACTTAGTGAGTTTGATGGTCGAGTTTCTAGCCATTGCCAAAAGTCTTCTTACTTCCGCTTCACAATGACCATTGTTAGTTATGAGGGATCCCAAATAGTTGAAATGGTCTACAACAGTGAAACCAGCAATTTCATTTATGTATGACAGATCTTCATTACGACTTGCCATAAATACTACCAAAATTGAACTGACTCATATATATAAATATATATACTCGTATATATATATATATATATATATATATATATATATATATATATATATATATATATATATACATATATATATATATATATATATATATATATATATATTTATATATATATATATATAATCTTCTTTAGCCCACAGAGTCTTTGCTCTATTAATTGTCAATCTATAATTTTTGCTAGGTATTTCCAGGTGGTCCATATTGTATTGAAGTTGCAAGTATAATAGTATCATCTGCATATCTAAGGTTACTTAGCTTTTTTCCACCGATTGTCACACCTCCACTCCAGCCATCCAAAACAGAACTCATTATAATATATGTTTACTATATATGTTAAAAATTAAAGGTGACAGAATACAGCCCTGTTTGACGCCGGCTTCTACGATAAAGGGATCGGAAAAAGAATTATTAATATTAGGATAGACCAGAGTTTGTTCTATTTTATGCAGTCGAAAGCCTTAGAGTAGTCTATAAACCAAATATAGGTTGTTATTTGGAATTCCCTGACTTTTTTATTATCTCAATATGTAGTAATAAAAGTTTTTTTCATTGTTGGATGTGTTTTTTTTACTATAAATATTTTAACATATGTGGTCAACTAAATGATGTTTTTTATTTTTATCTATCTACGCCACTGACACATCCCAGTTAATTCACACTACGTTCACACCAAACACCACATTATCGTTAAAATGTCCAGCACGAGAATTAGTCTGGTTGCCTCGAGTGAGGGGAGAAAATAGCTCTGATAAAACTGCTGATAATCAGATAATACCTTAAAGCCTTAACACAATGGGTTCGGTACTCTCACCTTCAGTTTAACAAACAGCAACCACTGGGAAAATGGCCATTTAGGATATCCTGCTTAGATTACGATAAATTTACGTGATCAAGCACCATAAAAATTAACAAAACTTTTAATTTTGTTTTACCTATTAAGCAATTTAGATTTTTAGTTTAATTTAAAATATATTAAAAATACATTTGTACTTACTTAATTGAGAAGCACTTTAATAATTTGCAATGTTTTACAGAATTATTTACGCTAGCTTAGTATGGTTTAATACTTATTTGTTATGAAAAACATTTACTTAAAGTTAAAAATAAAGTTTACCGAAGGGAATATTTATCTACATCTTTCCAGTTATAAAGGTAATTATTATAACGTTAATATTAGACTTTACAGATTTTTTTATGAATTATTCGGTTTCATATAAAATTGTTTATTGATGCTCTTGCACTAATACTTTATCACAAACATAGTCGAGTAACAATATGGCGGGGACTCAAACGATTTTGCTTCATTTAACACCGATTCTTGAATTTAATTTTCAAACAGTGGTATTGTTTTTGGTATCATTAGAATGCTGATTTTTTACTCTTTCCAATAATACCAAAAATACTTGGATTTCCAAAAAGTTTTACTCATTAAAACGGTTTTACTCAATAAAACCGTTTTTACTCGTTCAGCAACGTATTCGTTTTGGGCTATTTATCCCTATAAAAAGACATGCAACTGCATTTTCCTATCAAACCTCTTTCGGAACTTGAACCGTCAATATTTCTGCTATATCTACTAACTAATTACTTCATTGGAAAATGTATACTACCCTGCAAGAAACGGCACAAGTCATTGCCCTATTGCAAGAAGGGCATAGCCAATGTTTAGTCGCTGCGCAACTGCACCTGAGCCAGTCAGCTTTTACACGGAGACCAAGATCAGGAAGAAGAAGGTATACCTTGGAACGAGATGACTGCTTCATTATTAACACAACTCTAAAAAATCCTCATTTGACCGGCGTTGAGGTCCAACAGGAGCTCCGACAATTTAGTGGTGGTCAGTCACTGGACAGTCAGAAGAAGACTTAAAGAAGCTAACCTAACTCCGACTAGCTACCCGAGAACATATCGACTGGACCTTAGAGCAATGGCGATCCGTTTTATTTCCCGACGAGTCCCGAATGTGCCTACATGGCAATGATGGAATAAGACGAGTCCCGAATGTGCCTACATGGCAATGGTGGAAGAAAACCAGTCTATAGGAGGTCTGAGAAGTGCTATACGCAGTGCTGCATTGCCGAAACGGCCGCCTACGGAGGAACTTCTGTCATGGTATGGGGAGGCATCACGATTTGGTTTTCGTGACTATTGAGATTCGTAGCGATGAAATAACTACTCATCAGTACATCGAGGAAATCCTGCAGGAACACGTCGTTCCTTACGCTGGGTTTGTCGGCGAAAGCTTCGTGCTAATGCACAACAATGCTGCTGCATCGGTGCGGCAATATCTGGCCGAAGTAAGATTACTCACAATAGACTGCATCGCTGAGAGACTTAAAGGTTGCAGACAGTGGTGAAAAAGCTCACCCGCTCCATGAAAAACTAGCTGGAAGTAGAAATAAGGACTAAAGGGGATAATATAAAATATTGATTTTGGTTTTTATCAATAAATTTTATTGCTAAACTTAAAATTTGTTTAATTTTTCGTTTTTCTTGCCCCTATTGTGGTACGGATCACGAAACAACTCAGAGACCTAAAATGATATTAGATATTCACAGCGCTGTTACAGATGACAATCAAGATGTAAAAATCAATAATTTTTTGTTTTACCTCATCTAAGTGCCTCAATTGTTGTTAATATTCGTATCACTTTCTTTTGTAGATCATAGATTTAGACTATAGTTACTATCTGACCTTAGTTTATCACACCATACGATATATGGGATTCAGTACATGGTAAGTGTAGTGAAAACTGACATGTCAAAAACCTTATAAAGATACTTGATAGAATATATATTAGTGAAGATCTTATAAGTCAAATGAACAAAATGTGGCTGCCAGTGTATTCTGGGAACCATTTTCAATGTTCTCAGATAATCTCTAACAAAAAGAAACGTTTATACTTTTATTATTATATAGAACTAGGTTATTTTGGTTAAACCACAGTTTAGTCTAGACAAAAGTATCTCGTGTGCTTTCCAGGTGTTTATATCTAAATACAATGTGAGAAGTGTTATGTAGTCTGCAAATAAGGTTAGGTTGATATGAGGGATAGCGGTAATAAGATCATTTAGGTGTATTTCTCAAAAATCGCTTCACACTTAGTCAGCAGAATAATAAACTTGGTACAGGGATTTATCCACTATCTCGTCATAAACCCACAGAAAAAGATTACTTCATGTATGTAGTACTTATCTTTAACAAGAGAAGTGCTGTCGCAATATCTTTCTTCTTCTTTCTCAGCCTGTGTTCATCCACTCTTGAATGTAGGCCTCTTCCAAAACCTTCCATGCTCTTCTATCCATTGCAATTTGTGTCCAGTTCGGTTCTGCAATCCTCTGGACGTCGTCTCGTCATCGCTTTTGTGGTTTTCCCACACTTCTCTTGGTCTCCCTTGGTTTCCATGTTAACAATTTATTAGTTCATCTATTCGGATCTTGTCTCGCAATGTGACCCACCCATTGCCACTTTAGCCGTGATATTTTTTCCAATACATCCGGTAGTGTTGTTCTTTCTCGGATATCTTGATTTCTGATTCGGTTTCTAAGGCTTATTCCAAGGATGGCTCTTTCCATTGCTCTTTGAGTGATTTGGAGCTTGTTAGTCGATCGCTAGTTAGTGCCGTAGTTTCTAAACCATAAATGAGAACAGGCATTATACAACTATTAAAGACTTTCCTTTTAAGATTTATTGGGATAACTGGTGACTTCGTTATATGTCCCAGTTTATCAAATGCTGCTCATCCAAGACTTGTTCGAATGGAGATTTCCGCATCTTGGATCTTGTGTCCTAAATATATGTACGAGGGCACGTTTTAGAACAATTGGTTAGCAAGAGTCACATCTATGTCTCGGGACTTATTATTTTGGTTTTATTTGAGTTAATTTGTAGTCTAACCTTTAAGGAAGCCTCATGGAGTTCTTGTAACATGATTCGAAGTTCCTCTGCTGTCTCGCTAAGCTGAACAGTTTGGGTGAAATTGTGTTCCTTTGACGTAGTAGAAGTATAATCTTGTAAGGATTTAGGAACTCAACGACTCATCTATTTGTCTTCGTATGGTTGTTTAATTTTGGCGCCCAACTTAACAGTGAACAATCTTTAAGGAAGCCTCATGGAGTTCTTGCAACTTGATTCGAAGTTCCTCTGCTGTCTTACTAAGCTGAACAGTTTGAGTGAAATTGTGTCACCTTGACACCCCTCCCGTCCAGTACTGATTCTATCGGTCCTTGGGTTCTCGTCGATGGTTATTTTCAGCGATGCATGATCATATATATTTAATTAGGTTTGAGTATTTAGAGTCTATCCTTGCTTTCAGGTTTCAGAATTCAATCAAATCAAGAGCCTTATGGTAGTCAACAAAGGCCACGAACAGAGATATACTGTATTCTGTATACTTCTTGATAGGAGTACGAAGCGTCTAAAGATGGTCGATGCTACAATAACCCTTCCTGAATCCCGCTTGTTCGAAGTGCTGATATGTTGCAACATATATATATATATATATATATATATATATATATATATATATATATATATATATACATATATATATATATATATATATATATATATATATATATATATATATATACATAATCTTGTGAAGGTTTAGGCCCTCAGCGACTAATCTATTTGTCTTCGTCTGGTTGTTTAATTTCGGCCTCCAATATAAAAATGAAGAAGGAAACCTAATATTTCCTCTTTATTTACATTCCTTTTTTCCATTTATTTCCAACGCAATAGATATCACGATGCCTTGATATTTTAAAACATTTTTCCAGGTCAGATTAAGTACAAGTTTGGGATTAGATTTTTTATACATAGAATTACCCCATAATTTTTGAAGGGTAGAATTAATTGTATTTTTGTGAAGATGAGCCCTGCGACGCACCATCTAGTTACCAACACATAATAATTTTGGCGCCCAAGATATGGGCGAATAAGAAAAAGCGCCGTTGTGTCAGGATGTCGCTTTACTGGAAATAAAGGTTATTTCTTATTGAGCATCTAAGCGACTAACTTCAGTTATATTAGTGAATAAAGTTCTGAAAAATTACAGGCATAACTAACCCAATTTACGGGAATATCAATTTTTGTTAACAGTGTTATTGTATTAATAACAGCTAATAATAATGAGATTAGACTATGTCAGTTTGGTATAACCTTCCGATGTTTTGCTTAAGATTACACGAGAGATATTCAGGGATTTTTACTCCTCGAGTCATTCAACTAATTTCAAAAAATAAAGATCGTTGAAGATGTTTCGTGCAATTTGAATTTTCTAAAGTTTAAAGTCTAAAAGTTACTTTGTTTCTTAAAATATCAAAAACATTTATTAGGAAAAACTATTTAGAATTACCTTTTATAATAGTGTGCAAAATTTTAGATCGATTGGATAAAAATCGTATTTTCCTCAGTTTTCGACCAATAAATATACGACCGCAAGGGGATTTTTATATCTTGTATTTGAAATACATTAGTTAGATTGATAGAAAATTTTAAAATTTATTTGTTGATTTCAAGTTTTACGTCTTTCGCAACCAATAATTAAAAATGATGATAATAAATAAAGCAGCAACTGACGCATGAACAATTATTGAATATTTTTATCCTATAGCATGCAGTTTGGGGTTTTAGTTGCCAAAGAAAAAGAGAATTAGTGAATTAATATTTACTAAAGGAAACAAAGACATTGACTACAGAGCTCACAAAAAATAAATAAATTACAGACAACTCACAATTGGAATAAAAATGCAAGCATTTGGGTAAAAATATTTGCTAATTGTCCGTTTAATTATTGTCTGCAAAACAAGTAAAACATAACTTAAAATCATAAAATAATTGTTTAAACTCTTATATCAATCTAACAAATACAAAAAAAAAAAAAAAAAGTTCCTTATGGTCATATTTCTATTGATCAAAAACTGAGAAAATACGAGTTTTGTCAAATGAATCTAAAATTGTGCACACTACTATAAAATGTAATTCTATATACTTTTTCCTAATAAATATTTTCAATATTTTATCAGTGATTTTTGGACTTTAAACTTTATAAAATTCAAATTTCCTGCGAAACGACAAAATACAATCGACACTACATAATCATTTCTTGGGTTTTAAGTGATGCAGAATCCATCTACTTTATAAACACTTATATCCCACATATCGTAGACTCGTAGACTTTCTACCTGTCAGGTTATATATATATGTATATATATATATATATATATATATATATATATATATATATATATATATATATATATATATATATATATATATATATATATATATGTATATATATATATATATATATATATATATATATATATATATATATATATATATATATACATACAAAAATATTTTGACCGGCTGTACCATTTCTTTTCGACCAACGATTTTCGAGGTAATTGATTCCATCCAATTTTTTTTTTATTTTTGTTTGTTAACTTAGTGTGCTTGTTTTAAATGCTTTGACGAAGTATTGTCCGAATTTTGCAGTTTTTACGGTTTTTCAAAGTAATTTGGAGCATCATGCAGTAATAAAGTTTCTTAATAAGGAGGGAAATAGACCTAAAGTTATTCATACAGAAAGTCTCCAGTGTTAGGCAATGACGATCAATCTTCATTTTAAGTAAAATGTTGATCTAAACAGTTTAGTTGGGCTTGAGACTTAATTCAGGATGATCGCAGATCAGGATGACTACTCTCAGATCTACGACCAAGAAGGTATAATATCTGAAACTATAGTTTTCCGCTACTCATTAACGACAGCTATGGATTTACCGAATATATATATATATATATATATATATATATATATATATATATATATATATATATATCATTTAATTTTTTCAATATATAGGGAATCTACAAACATGCATGTTGGAAATATAGCAAATAGAACTTAAAGGTATCCTCTTTTAATTTAGCCTAGGCGTATATGTTTGTACATACATGTATATATATTTCTATATATATATATATATATATATATATATATATATATATATATATATATATACACGAGTATATATATATATATATATATATATATATATATATATATATATATATATAAAATAAATCAAAATTCCGTGTTTCAATCCATTCGTCTAACAATAAATTTGCACGGTGTTTCGCCAAAGTCTCATTTGGCGTCTTTAAATGCTCTTGCTGCTGCTGCCACTCGATACTGTGATCTGCTGCTTGAAACTTACTGCGCAGCTTCGAGCGGCAGCAGCAGCAAGATCACAGTATCGAGTGGCAGCAGCGGCAAGATCACAGTATCGAGACTCAGCAGCAGCAAGAGCATTTGAAAATGCCAAATGAGATTTTGGCGAAACGTCGTGCAAATTCATCGTTAGACGAACGAATTAAAACCCGGAATTTTATTGTATTACATTTCACCATCCGTCAAAACCTCTATTGTAATATATATGTGTGTATATATATATATATATATATATATATATATATATATATATATATATATATATATATATATATATATATATATATATATATATATATATATATATATATATATATATATATATATACATATATGTATATATATATATATATATATATATATATATATATATATTATATATATATATATATATCTACTCTATTAAATTTCATTCTAATATTTAAAACTCTTTAATTATAGTGCCGTGAATGATAACTTCACGACCACCCGGTATAATGAATCTATATATATTAAAATTCAAATTTGTTCCCTATTAAATTTTATTAGAGACTTTCCATGCATCATTATTATTTTAAAATGATAAATTACCTATTTAATTTTTAAACCGTGAAGTGCTTTGGTTAATTTCTTATATAACGTAAATTAATACAAAAGACGAAATAAAAAGCTACTTATATTATAATTCAAAAAACGCTCATTAAAAATACTAATTAGATCAAAAACCACAAAAAGCTTTAGGTGACACGATTTCATATTCAGCAACAACAAAGAAGGCATTATATCCCACACAATGCAAAACTAATAGAACAGAACTAATATCACAGCTTATTTCTCCGGGCTATATGGCTTTATTACATAACCAATAGAAGTACTTTAGAGCATAAAACTGTTTTCCTAAATACTCAATCTAATAAAATCTCTTCCTAAGTCCTGCCCATAAAATAAATACAAGAAGGCAACGCGCGACGCCTCGGCAAATCTATTGGGCGCCAAATTATTGTTGCCTTTCACGGATTGGCTGTGATGCGACAGTAGGGGCAATCCCTTGGGAGGGGAAGACAATATGGCTGATTTACTGCCAGTTAGTCCCTCCGAGCAGTGCTTTCAGGTTAGTTTAGTAAAACACCTCTTGTCGAGTGTTTAATAGACTGACGTTGTGGCACCAACGAGTGTTTAACAAATTCATTCATTCATTTAAAATCATCACTACCGTGCGCGACGATTTTTAATTAAAATAATCGGATTACGGTCGTGAACGAAGGACCAAAAAGTGTCATAATACATAGTGTTATCACTGATGAACTTTTGGTGCTAAGAACTTGTACTTACACATTTAAACAACGAAATCTGAATGACGTAAATACAAAGAACTGAGGTGATTAGTAAAGGACTGCCAAAGTGTTGGGTGTAGGAGAAAAAGTGTCGAGTACGGTGTCTGGCATGACCGTGCAAGACGAATCCAGGGCAATGCCGCAAACTGCAGCTACAAGATCCCGGTTCATGATAACTGATATTTTGAATGGACCGGCCGACGGGGCTGCGGCTGCCATCATGCGAGGAGGAAGATCTCCAAGTCCTGGACCAAGGGATTTATCTCTTCATTCCAATCCTATTCATGACAGTGACACAGACAGTTCCGGACATCCAGATACTTCCAGTATTTGTTCAAATGGTAAGTTTAATTGGTTGTCAAATTTATGGGTTATGGCCAGTATTTACATAAAATTCTCTTCAGTGCTTTACATAATTAAATAAAAACGCAGATATTCATATTTTCGTATAATATATAAAACTAATAAAATTAGTTTTATTCATTACCACTGTATATAAATCTTTTATTTGTTATTATTTTATTTGGTTACCAAAAAGTGGCCAGTTGCCTACTGCCGAAGGTAAACACACATTTTTCAGAAATTCTATTGTTAAGATTATTTAATATTAAAATAATATTAACAACATAAGATATAACAGAGAAATATGCACACAAAAGCTAGACCCATTATACCAGTAAACTTCAAAAAATAGAAAAAAGTTATGTATGTTTTGTCCTTCTCAAATCATTATCCACTAACTGTGATATCCATTAGATTAGACTTTTTTTGTCATATATCAAGACAATAATTTTTTAAAGATGTTTCTTTTCCAGTTATTGGGGATTAAATTCTTTCCACCATTGTAAAACTAAGAAAAGTCGAATGACTTAAGTTGAACACATTTTTATATTGAAGTGTTAAGTTATAAAAGAATTTCCAGGCCTTGATATTTAGGTATTATATATATATATATATATATATATATATATATATATATATATATATATATATATATATATATATATATGTATGTATACAACGAGGATCCTACTTCTACCGCATCTCGCATTTTCATCGCCATGTTTTTCTGTCTTCTCAATCATTCTCGCTTTATCTGTCATTATGTCCATTATTCCATTGATCCATATTTGCACTGGTCTTCTTTCTTTCTTCTATTTGACGGAAAATATTCAAATGCTCTTTTTTGGTTATCTAATATTCAACACTCTTTTCATTCGTCTGCACCAAATTAACTGTCTTGTTTCTATTCTTTTTGCTGCTGTATGGATTCTTCATGTCCGTCTTCTGCTCTCTTCATTTTGGACGAACTCCTGTCTAGTTATTCTACATGATCTTCTTAAACAATCCTACCACGTCTATCCTTTGGTTGTATTTTTTTGTCATTGCCAGCATTCTAATCCATACGTCAATATCGGCTCTGCTATTGCCCTTTAGATTGTCAGTTTTGTTTTTATTTTTATCCGGTTTGACGAAAGTAAAGAGTTTAGATCCCTACGCATTTTAGTTTTGTGTCATTTGGTTTTTATTTGGATTTGAATAATGCTAATAATATAGGTATGAATAATTTTATGTCTTAGAGGGCTTCCCTAAAAATAATTTGTTTTTGTTATCTTTTTGCAGGGTACCGTTTAATATATTTAGTGCTATTCTATAAGGTTTTAAGAAATAAAGATATACTATAAATTAATTTTATGTTAAAATTCTACGTTTGATGATTGTATACCAAATACTTTAATATTAATAGTTAACCACATCCTTTAGAACATTTTATTATCAGTATAATTATGTAATTATAAAACTATTTAGGTATTTCCCCTTACATGAATGAATTAGTATAGTATTTTTCACGATTTAAGAAACTGACTGAGCTACCTATACCCATTCAAAGTTCAACAAGATTCGAAAGTGATTAATTTATGGCTGTTTAATGACAAGACATCCTGTAGGGCCGCACGATACCTGATTGTATAATTGTTGAGTTTAAAATTTGATTGTGATAAAACAGTTCAGTTTTAATGTTTTATGTACTGAATAATACAGAATATAGTAATTACACAAATATATTAAAACAGTGTACAGTGTCCTTACGTACATTTGTATGAGTTTTCAATTCTTTTGACGTGTTGAATACAGTTTTTCCAGTTTTCAACGATTACATTTTTGACTTCTGTCTTTATCAACTCAATCACACTAGTATTTAAAGTGGGTGTATTATTGTGAGCACGTATATTAGACTTTATTTTATGCCATATCAACTCGATCGCATTAAAGATACAATAATATGGTGGAAACTGAATTATTTCGTGTGCTGCTTCCTTTGCAATTTTATCATAAACATATTCCTTTGAAAAACTGTAACTTTTCAAAACTTCTAACAATTGTTTAACTGTATAACTTGCATAGAAATATATGTCACGTTCGCACAAAAAGGCTTGTATTTCCCTTTTTCTACTGGTGGAACTTGGTACCTTATTCATTTGGCGACTATGGTAGGATGCATTATCCATCACAACACAGCTATTCGTTGATATATTCGGCATTAATTTGTTTTGAAGCCAATCTTCAAAAACTTCAGCGGCTGTATCACAATGCTAATCCAAGCTGGAATCTGAAATATTCTTGGCTGCTAGAAATAAACATTCTGGTATCCAGCCTTCTTCTGACGCCGCATGTAAAATAGTTATTCTTTTACCTTTATTTTATGGAGCTTTGGTGTGGCATTTTTTGGATTTATCAATTCATCCTTTACTGGATGTGTCATGGGTGTCATACCAAGTCTCATCTAGGCAGATTATCGTTCGATTTTCCGATCTAGCTGTATTTATTTTTCAAGATATTCCATTCTGAGTTGTTGTAAGCACCGCAATTCCATTATAACTTGCCTTTTGTCTACTTTTTTTAACAAAAACCCCAAACAACGTAGAATACGTCATAAAATTGCAGTGAAACATTTTATGTCACAACTATCCTCGGACAGCCTCCGTGAAAGTGACAATAACGTAGGAACTTTTTGTTCTGCATACATTTCGACATACATTTGTCTTTTCGTGTTTTTTAGGCGCTATCGAATTATTTACAATTTTCCAAACTGTACTTTCAGGGATGCTTGTTAAAGCTGAAGTCTCCATCAATGAAAAGTATTTTTCGTTGCCTCGTTCCGCTAACTTTATATAAAATCCTTTTAACTAACACTTTTGCCTCAACGGGCAAACATTTGCGGCTTCTGGTGGAAAGGGTTTCGGTAATTTCGGGACACTATTGAATACACACTATTTCAGTATAATACTGCAGATAAAATGAAGAATATTCTTTATATTTATAAACACGAAGTAGCCAATAAAATGTCAGATGGAAAGGGAGGTATATGTATATATATATATATATATATATATATATATATATATATATATATATATATATATATATATATACGACTCTGTTACGGCCAGGTACGTACGAAGATCCTAACGGTCGTTTAATGTTTTTATTGCATCAATTTGCCAAATCACTTTCTTAGATCTTGAAAAATATTATATCTATTACTATATTCTCAAGACTTTTTCAGTAAATATTTTTAATGTTTTTAGCTTAAATTCCTTACTTATATCGAAGGCAAAGAATTACCTTATAGCAAAATTTCAGTCAATTTAATAGGAGTAACAGGGAGGACCTCAGTAGGTCTTTTCAAACATACCGTTAGAAATATAAAAAAATTTGCCTATTTTTTTAAAACAAATGACAAAAATAAAGAAATTTTTTGTTGATAAAATGGAAAAATAGGAATTAAGAAAAATCCTCGTAATTAACTATAAAACTATTCTTTATATTCAATCTTCTAACACCTATCTACTCTTGGTACAACAATTTCAAGGATACAATGTAAATATATGGCAGGTAAATATTGACTTCAGCGATAGCTTACGAGGGATGGAAGTCTAAACAAACAAAAGGCGTTGTTATGCCAATAAGTAGGGCAATAAATAAAAGCAAAGGAAACAGGTAGATTTTATAAAAAAGATGTTCTGGAAATCTTTAATTAAGAGGTTGGTTTTAGGAAGATTGTAATATTTTTTTAAGGATTCGTTCGGAGAATGATTATTTTTTGTTCAAATCTTTTCTGTACTAACGCGGAAAATATTTTTTTCCGTTTCAGAATGCTACTAAACTAGAGAAACCGATAAAAATGAAGTATGAATATAAAATAGTAATCATTTCAAAGCACTACCAAGGAGACCTTTGTTTGTTGAATATATTGTTGTAAATATTTCATATCTGTCATACATTTACATAAATAAATTATTATATTTATCATGTTAGAGAAGGGGTAGAGTTGCAACAAGATTCCTCCTGAAACTTTCTTTCTCGTTTTTGGAAAACTTTTCTATTTTATGATGTATAATGTAATAACTATTATCGCAATAGTGTGGAAAATAATTTTTTCTAGGCAATTTCAATATGAGTTAAAATAGCGTTACCATAAAGAGGGAGAGTTGGTTTGTATTTCTCATGCTTCAATAGCAATTTAGACGGATGTATATTAATTATTATTAATAAAATTAAACTATGCAGGCATATGTAAATAAGCTAATTGTTAATAACATCTAATTACAGCAGACGTGCTGCAGGCAAATTCCTAAAGCGCGTTCCATGTTGGTCTTGAATCGCTGCAAATTATACTTGGTGGAAAACCTTAGCAATTTATTCCAAAGGAATAAGGTTATACATATAAAAGAATCCTTGCAAAAAATAGTACGAGGAATGACAAGTTGAACCTCATACTAACATATCCTATTAGTGTTTATAGAATAGACTCAAGTGGCCAACCATTCTTCGATATTCTAAGGAAACGGAAAAATTGGTGGTGAGTTCTGGGTCTTCAATCAAGCGAATAGGTTTTTTCCGAATAAAATCTAATAAATACAGCGAATGTTTTGGAGCAAAGTCCCAAACATGGAAGAGGTATTCCATCGTTGGTCGAATTTGAGCTCAGTACAGTATCAAAAGTTGTTGTGACGTATAAAAACTGTCTAGTACGAAATAGCATTTAATTAATTAATCCCTAAATCACTATCACCTATTGCCCAGAAAGGAAACTTTAGTGTTATAATATATATATATATATATATATATATATATATATATATATATATATATATATATATATATATATATATACACAACGGGTGACACAGCCAACATGTAACACCCTGTAATTTTTTATTTATTTTGAAAGTTATATATTTTCATTTTAGATACCAGAATGGAACACTATTATTTTTAACTACTTTCGGTTTGACAGGAAGTGACTGCAACTTTCTTATTTTTAAGGGAACCCTGTATATTTTTTTATCAATTTGAATTCGCTTTGAGATTCTCTTTCCAACGAAGTATCACAAGTTGACATTTGTTTGACAGGTGACCGGCAAAAACTGATTTAAACTCTTAGACTTAGGCGGCCATGGCGGATATGCTAGCAATTATTTTTGTTCGTTTTATCTCACTTTGGAAAGAATTTAAGACTAACCATTTATCGTGACATTTTCGCGAGTCAAAAATTTAATGCTTTACATTCAGTTGCAGGTTTTTTGCCAAAGTACATCTAACAGAACTATCTAACGCCAATAGGATTTAATATAATTTTCAGAAAATAAACCGTTTTATTATGTAATAATGTGATATCAACAAGTTCCATTGGACTCAGTAAGCTATGATAAAACAGACGAACCGAAAGTCATGGTTGCTATGTGTTACCAAAATGGCCATTATTATTCTTTACTTTACATCAAAATTAATTTTTCGTTAACAAAAATGTATTCAACGGATGAAAAAGTAGGCGTGTTATTAATTTATGGAGAGTGCAGAAAGAATAGCCGACAAGTCGCCGAGTTGTACATGGTAAGATATCCCGATAGTAGGCACCCACCCAACAATTATTTTTTAAGGGTAGAGCAGCATTTCAGAAGGCAACCGATTGACCCTGCTGATTTATTTATTGGTAACGAAGAGTCAGAAATCAATGAATTGGCCATTGTTCAGGTAGATCGTACATATTGAAGAACAAACCGGTGTAAATCGTGAAACCGCTCGTCGCACTTTAAGAAAATATAAATTCAGGTCCTACAAATATCAAATAAATCAACATTTATTTCACACAGATTACCAAAGAAGAATGGATTATTGTAATTGGGTTTTGCAAAGATACCACCTTGAAAACCAATTTCATTACAACATTCTATTTTCGGATGAATCTAGATTTACCAATTTGGGCCTATTTAATCGTAACAATACTCGATATTGGGCCCAAGAAAATCCTAGAATTATGCGAGAAAGTGCCTATCAAGAAAGATTGGGCTTTAACGTGTGGTTGGGTATCCTTGGCACAAGAATTATTGGTCCTATTATATTTGATGGTACGTTAAATGGAATTATGTTGAAGATTTTTTAGAAACTTTGCCTTTAAATCGTGGAGACACTATTTTCCAGCAGAATGGCGCTCCAGCCCACAATAGTAGAAATGTAGTAAACTACTTGAATCAAAAATTTGGTGCAAAAAGTGGCCTGCAAGATCACCAGATCTTACGTCTCTTGATTTTTTTATATGGAACCATCTAAAAGAAAAGTTTACAAAAATCCACCAACAGACAGAAATGATTTAGAAATGCGCTTAAGAAGAGCAGTAAATCAAATTACTGAAATTCAGTTGGAGAACGTTGTGAGAGCCATGGTGAGAAAAACAAGATTGTGTAGGATTAACAACAGACAGCATTTTGAACATTTGGAATAAATAGCTAGCAAATTTATATATATATATATATATATATATATATATATATATATATATATATATATATATATATATATATGTTTCTTCATTTTAATATTAATTAATTACAATTATCGGTTTTGTTCTTATTATTAAATGTTTTGGTTTTATTATTCGCATTTAAATATTTATTTAATAAACAGGTTTCTTATTTTCTGAAATAATAATAAATCCAATTGGCGTTAGACAGTTCTGTTAGATGTATGTTGGCAAAAAACCTGTAATGTGTAACTAGGTAAATAAAAAATATGTGTTCCTATCTTAATTTCCGTGATATTGATCATTATTTAAAGAGAAAATTCTGTAACTGAATGTAAAGGAAAAAATTTTGTAGGAACCACTTAGACTCGCGAAAATGGCACTATAAATGGATAGTCTTAAATTCTTTCTAAAGTGAGATAAAACGAACAAAAACATTTGCTAGTATATCCACCATGGCCGTCTAAGTCTAAGAGTTAAAATTAGTTTTTGCCGGTCACCTGTCAAACAAATGTCAACTTGTGATACATCGTTGGAAAGAGAATTTCAAAGTGAATTGAAATTGGTAAAAAAATATACAGGGTTCCATTAAAAATAAGAAAGTTGAAGTCACTTCTAGTCAAACCGGACTTAGTTAAAATATTTCTTAAGTGATAAAAAAGCCTAGTAATGTCCCATTCTGGTATCTAAAAATGCAAATATGTAACTTTTAAAATAAAAAAATTACAGGGTGTTACATGTTGGCTGTGTCACCCGGTATATATAAGAAAGAAAAATAACCAACATATTAAAATAATATTAATCATTCTACTTGATGAAATACGCTGGAATTTTTCACAAATACGTTGAAAACATGCCCAGTAAGCCCGAAGATCATGAATGGATTAAGAATGGCTGTAAGTTTGTCATATTTCATCATGAATGGAACGTAAGTTTTTGCTACAAGTTACGAAAAATCTTGAGCGCACTTTCTGTTGGACTACCTTATGCACCACTAAGTGGAGTCTCACAGCAACTAGTAGCCATCCTGTTAAAACTATTACTTCTGAGTGAAATAGTTTCAGATAAGTTACATTCCCGCTTCCCGCCGCGTGGATTTTTTAGGTGTCATTTTTCATTTCGTTGGGTAGTTTATAGCATGGGTTAGCACTTCACGTTCTTGTTTATCGGTGGTATTTGAGTAATTTAATTAAGCCTGGTTTCACTTGGTGGAGCTCCAGTACTACGAGCACTGTCTGAAAAGTTCTCGGCCTAATAATGACGTGAAATAGGTTTTATTTTTCAATATAATCTCCTGAAACTTGAATACATTTATTCTCACGTTTTTCCAATAATTCAATACCATCATTAAAGTGCGATTCCGGAAGGTCCGCAAAAGATCCATCCACGGCTGTAATAGCTTCGTCATTTGATGTAAAACGCTTTCCAACCAGGAATTTTGTCAGGTTTGGAAACAAATAATAGTCAGACTGAGCCAAATATGGTGAATACGCTGGATGTTAAAGCAATTTGAACTTTAATTCGTTTAATTTTGCCATTGTCAAAACATTTGTGTGAACACGTGCATTGTCTTGATGAAAAATGATTCTTTTCTTCTTTAAAGCAGGTATTTCTCACGCATTTGCATCCAACTAATTCAACAGGCTACAATAATGTTCAGAGTTAATTGTTTTACCTTTCTGAAATTAATCGATCAACAAAACATTTTTGTAATCCCTAAAAGTGTGGCTCTAAACTTCCCTGCTGATAGAACCGTCTTTGTCTTTTTTAGGGCACATCCACCAGCTTCAATCCATTGTTTTGACTGTTTTTTTTCACTCTGGTGTATAGTGATGGATCCAAGTTTCATGAACAGTTATGAAATCGTTTGAAATCTATTTTATTTTGCTCCAAACACGCTTGAGAAACCCGCATTCGAATGCGTTTTTGATCAATTATCAACAAATGAGGCACCCATCTTGCGCAAAGCTTTTTCATATGTAATTCTTCATGCAAAATATTTCCAATTCGTGCTTTTGAAATGCCTATGGCCTTAGTTATTTAACGCACTCTCACTTGTCGATCATTTAACACTATATCATGGACTTGTTGAATGATTTGTGGTGTTGTAGAAGTTTTTGTTTGTTGTAGAAGGTTTGTATGACCAGATTTAAAAAGGGCAGCCCATTTTCTCACAGTGGAACGTGAAGATAATGCATCCTTATACACTTTTAATAATTTCGGATAAATTTCTGTTGGTGCTAAACCGTCCAAAATAAAGAATTTAATCACTGCACGGTATTCGATTTTTTCCGTTTTAAAAAGATCAGTGACACGTCAATATTAAACAGCTGCTACTACTAGAATGAATTGACGGATCGAAATAAAATTTTACATGTGTTTATAAAAAGGATGGAACTTTCCAATACAATTACGGTTTCACAGTTTCTAACACCATCTATGTGTCAGGCAGAGAACTTTTCAGACAGCCCTCGTAGTAAGTATACTAAAGGATGTCCCAAAATTCACGCAAGATTTGAATTTGGCGCCGTTTGTATGGTAAAGTGTTGCCAACAAAACAAAAAACACAGCGTGATAGCTGACAGTTCAGGGTTATTAAAAATGGAGCGCTACAGGAAAGAACAACGTGTTTTGTTGAGCAATATTTTAAAAATAAATAAAAAAGTTTGGCAGCTACAGTTCGGAATTTTCGTACAAAATATGGTCGGCATACTGATTTAACCTCATCAACTGTGAAGAGATTAATTAAAAAATTCAGAGAGACTGCATCAATTAGTCATCTTAAACGCTCTGGCCGTCCTTCAACAAGTCGTTCGACACAAAACATTGAAGCAGTTCGTGAGAGTGTTGCTGAGACTCCAGGAACACCAATTTGGCACCGTGGTCAAGAATTGGACATTTCGAAAAGCTCTCTACAGCGTATTCTCACGAAAGATTTGAATCTTTATGCTTACAAAGTTCAATTGACTCAAGAACTGAAGCCTACTGACCACGCACAACGATGAGAGTTCGTTGAATGGATTATGGAACAACAACAAGTGGATACTGATTTATCTAAGAAAATCATCTTCAGCGATGAGGCTCATTTCCATCTTGATGGCTTCGTTAACCGATTGTCGCATTTGGGGTTCAGACAATCCATTCGTGACTGTTGCGAAACAAATGCATCCACAACGTGTCACTCTTTGGTGCGGATTTTAGGCTGGAGGCATTATCGGACCATTGTTCTTCGAAAATGCGATTGGCCAGGCAATAGCAATTAATGGTGATCGTTATCGCGATATGATAATCCAGTTTTTTGTGCCTAAATAGCAAGATATGGATGTGCACGACATGTTGTTTCAATAAGTCGGTGCCACATGCCATACAGCCCGAGAAACAATTCAGTTACTGTATGAGTCATTTCTTGGTCGTGTAATATCCCGTTTTGTTGATCAGAATTGGCCGCCCAGATCATGTGATTTAACGCCGTTGGACTTTTTTCTTTGGGGTTTTTTAAAGTCTAAGGTTTATGCCAACAAGCCCACGACCACCCACGACTTGAAGGAGGAAATTAAGCGCTGTATCAACGAAATTCAGCTACATTTATGCAAAACGGTCATGGAAAATTTCGACAGAAAGTGCGTATGTGCCGTGGAGGCCATTTACCTGATATGTTATTCCATACATAACCTTAAGCTGTATACTTTATAAATCAATGAAAAAATTACAATTTTTAATTGAAAATCTGTATTTTCTATCAAAATTACTTCTTACGTGAATTTTGGGACACCCTTTATGTTGGAATACTTAAATCAATTGGTGTTGTGGACTTTAAAGTGCTGAATTGCAATTTTGGCAGTGACTGTTCGAGTTTAAACTTCTAGTTCAAAATTTCGATCTCTGCATGTTAATGTCATCGAATCTGTCCTCATCCGGAGATCCGAAAGAGAAGCTTAAAAAAAAATCTAATTATAGAAACACAATATTACATTTTGTGGAAAATTATTAATCATACACTATATGGTATACTGCAGCAAAGGTAAATATTGACCCGAAAAAGCGTTGAAAAAGGGCCTGAAGTTTCGACCACTGCCGACGTTGCATGTCAATAAACGAACGCGAAGTTCTATAAACAAGCCACAAATCAAAGAGTTATAATTTATTCAATATTCGATTAAAGTTGTTCACAATGATTTAGATCAACATATGGGCAAAAGACTACTATTAGTAGGGTAAATATTTTATCTTGTTATAATGGAATGTCATATCACGCGATGGTCTAACCTTAAACGCGAGCTTATAACGGCTTAAATGTTTTATTGAAATGTTCTGCCGTCTTTTATTTTTAGGGTTAAGGTAAATTTATTGATATGTTAGCTCAATCATCTAATATAGAGAGTGATTTTTAAGTTGAAGCATTTTTAACGATTTGTTATTATATTATAGTCTTTTTTTGTACAGGGTGAGTCAACGATAGAGTAAAGTTCATTATCTCATTTGTTTCGGGAATGACGAAAAAATGTTAAATACAATAGTTTTAGGGAATGTTAAGGTGCAGAGTTTAAAACTATTTTTAAGTATACAGGGGCCGATATAACATGTTTTTTTAAAATGAAACATCATATTTTCTAATTTATTTTCAAATTCTGCGTAAAATTTTACAACTTTTTTATTAATAATGTTATATACTTAAACCTAGTAGTTTTTCTAATATTTCAATTTAAAAAAAAAAAAAAAATACTAGTTTTCAGTTTTGTAAAAAATTGCCAGTAGCGCCATTGTTTCTGAAGGTGAAATACTCGTAATTGGCACGAGCGTTCTATGGAGATAAAAAAAAAGATATATGTAAAGAAATTTCAGTTAGATGCTACAGGGTGTTCAAAATAAATTTATGCATTTCTGCTAAATTAAATTGAAAAATCTCAAATTTTTTAAATGGCACACCATGTATATTACTATTTTTTCTGATAGATTTTACAAAACCCTCCAACTTTTATTAAGTATGTCATATACCTATTTCTAATAGTTTTTTCGATTTATTATCAACTTTTCAATTTTTACTCTTGTTTTTAATACACTTACGCTATTGTGAAAACATAAACAAATAGTTAATAATAATTTTAATATAGTTTAACTTATCTAATGATTAATTATTATGACCTAAAAAATTCAAAAATATGCCCGTCTACTTGAATACACCTGTTTAGTCGTTCTACTATATTTTCCTTCACTTTCCTTAGTATAAAGGGCGTTATTGTCCTGCACGCATCCCGTATCCTATTTTCCATATCTACTGGTGTTGTAGGAGGATTCACATAAACACTATCTTTAATGTAGCCCCACAAACAGAAGTCTAAAGGTGTTAAGTCACATGATCGAGGGGGCACTGAATGAATCCATCCCTACCGATCCATTTTTTTGGGTAACGATCGTTTAAAAATTCCCGAACTTCCCGGTGGTAATGAGCGGGAGCTCCGTCTTGTTGAATACACATTTGTACCCTTTCAAGGTTATCAACTTCTTCAAGAAGCTGGAATAATTCGTTTTGCAAGAAATTTATATATTTAGGACCGTTAAGCGGTTCGCAGAAAAAATATGGACCAATAATTCGAAAATTTAATATTCCACACCATACATTAAGCGACCAATGGTTTTGGTTTTGAACTTCCCGGGCCCAAAATGGATTAACTGTTGAATAATAATGCAGGTTATGGCTGTTAACTGGTCCATTACTGCGAAAAGTAGTTTCATCAGTAATCAATATTTTGTCTGTCTATCAGACAAGGAAAAGAGCTTGGAAATGGGCCTGCTATCAGCAGGCGCATATTCTACAGTACATTTGGGCTTAAAGAATACAAATTTAAAAAAAATTCTGAACTGCCTTAACCATTCTTTTATGGGTCGGATACTGAGGGTTCTAAATAACAGTTTAATGTGAACGAAGTGTGGTATATATAAAAATCGAATAAAAAATGAGATTTTAAATCGGTTTCGATGGCTTACTCGGTTAGATGCCTACCTAGAAACAGACCAGTGACGGGGTGTTCTGTGCTTCCTAGTTATTGTTGAGTAGTGTCTAGTTGTTGAATATCCTTATTTAATTTTTTTTTTCGAAATATTGGCCTCACAAACTTAGTGTACTAGCCACGAAATACTAAAGGTGAAAAATAGTTGTATATGGATATTTTGTAAAAATATATGATAATATCATAATATCTGTTGGATATATCTCTCCAAATTATTATTATTGGTCCAAGGATAGCATAACATTTAAGTTATTCTTTTTAAGAAAGTTACGGATATGGATAGCCTTAAAAAAATTATTCTCTGTTGTAATTCTCCTAGGTTAAGTTAGTATAGGACCACTATTTTAAGTGCTTAGATTAAGTTAAAATAAGCAAATTTTCACCCTATATAATTAACTGTTATAAATGTAAGTAAGAGGCTATGCTTTACTTAGTATTCAATAAAGAAAATTGGTAAATTAGTATCTTGTAACAACAAGATTTTCCTGTTTTGAGTTTACTTAACAATCTCTTGAATATCTGAATGTTTATGTCATTTTCATTTATAAAAAAGGGATAATTTATCTCTTGAATTTAACAAAAATTTAACAAAAATAAATAATATCTTAAGTTGTAAAATACAGACACACAAGATATATCTTTTAATATCAAGCCTTCTGGTGGTATTTGAACAATGACTCCCAAGAACCCTGATATAAATAATTAATAATTTGTTATAAAATGACGTTGATGTATTCACCAAAATACACAGAAGTGTCAATCACGGCTATCATAGTTTCATTTTTGAAAATCAAACAAACAAATTTACACTGACTCTCTGAATCATATATTCGGCCCCGAGAGTGATCACAGCAATATCAATCGATATTCTCTTGTCCTTGTTTGATACATATTAAACGTTGTTCTTATTCTATATACACGCAAAGTCACACTCAAAAGAATGTCTGAGTGAACGGCTATACATAAGTTATTAGATTGCGTTTGTGATCCTAAACGAAATAAGGCTCTTTAATCTGCCGTTGTTTTCAAATTCTGGTTTCATGCAGTTTCATTATTAAATACGATTTTTAAACATTTTTGTCTGAAAAACGCTAATTTTGTATATTTATATTTCGCTTCTGTTACGCATGTTTTGGTAAATAAATAATTATTTAATGAGTTTTTTATTACAAATTTGTATTGGTAGATTTTTGGCCGATTAAAACTTTTCCAGATCATACCTTGAAAACGTTATATTTTCGATTTTGATGTTTACAAGGTTTTTTAGTGTTCCGTACGGAACACTTATGGATCACATCGGTGACCGTCTCTCTGTCAAGCTCTATTTTCTCCGAAACTATTTGACATAGAAACTTGAAATTTGGCACAAATATAGCAATGGATAGCCAAGTCAAAGCCGTGTAGGTTTGAAAGTTAAATTTTGACTTAAAGGTTTAGCTTGTGGTGCAAAGTGAAAAAAAAATTATAAGGTTATCGTGTGGGGTGCCAAATAAAAGCTTGTGAAAATACGAGTGCAAAAATATATATGATATAATGCAGTACTACAAAAATGGCCGAAAACCGCTATCGTCCCTCTATCTCGAAAAATATTGAACAAAAAAATTTCAAAAAATATTTTATAAATATTCTACATAAAGTGTAGATGGAGCGAAAATTATCACGAGTGCATTACGTTTGCTAATTTATCTGGTATAAGAAAAACTGTTTGATTTGACAATATGCCGTAGCTTTTTTTTTCGTGAAAAGTTACAAATTTAACCGGGACTGAGAGCTACGAAATATCAATACGTATTCGTTGCAATCAGAAATATACTCATATACTTTTTGGTACATTACGGCATTTGGCCAGTCACAGATAAAATAAATTTCCATGATGATTGGTGACTAACGGATAGGTACCGAGACAAAATAATGTTATTTTAGTTGTTTATAATTAAATAAATATTTAAGTAGTAAATATGTTTTTAAACTTCTGCTACCCAAGCTGTCTCGGTTTTTATATATTCTTGGTAATTCTTATAATGACGAAGACTGTGTGTGACTGAATTTCATAGAATACTTCGGCAATCACGGAGTACGAACATTAATTGTGCACTTGCCGATTTTTTTTTTATATGTGTATGCATTTTCAAATCCTAATATCTTCAGGACGTGGAACCGGGTGAATTGTATGTTAAATTCGTAGATACCGAGTTGCGGTCCGCCTAATGGTCTTTAGAAAGTTGTAAATATTTTAACCTGCCTTTCATCCGAGTTGGGGTAATGGACAAATCGGCAGGTAGGTAGGGTTAAATTACCAAAAATTATTAATTCTCAAATATTATTACATTAAATTAGGGTTAACCTAAATTAGATAAAAATATAAAACGTAAGGGCATTTTTGAAATTTACTAGTTCACGTTTAAACTTTTTCAAGTCAACATGGTCTTATTACAGAGGATGTTGAGCGAGAAAGGCAAAATTTTGATCCTATTGGAAAATTAGAAATTTCAACAATATCGCCGTTTAAAATCGAGAGAAGAGAGTGTGCTGGGTCGGCACAAACAAGACCTGCACTGCCAAAGTTTATACCATAGGACCAGACGACATATTTTCAGGACAAACTGTCAATCATCAACATCAAAACGATAATGAACAAATACTGAAACGCCAAAAAATTAACAACGCAGTGAAGAAGAGAGCCAACGAGGAACACTACGTCGAAAGATCAAGAAAGATGATTCGGCGGGAGATGGCTGCCGATCCGAATGTACTGAACACTTTTACCGACTCCGATATGACAAGAATAGGGAAGAATTTGAACCGAGTCAGACTGCAGTGCTATCCAAAGTTGCCAAAGTCCCGAGAGGCAGTTCATGAATATCTCAGTTCAATCTCGGTCGAAACCTCCAAACATGAAGATTTCTTGATGTTTAATGATGTTCAGGTTGGTGTGATATTTTCCTGTAAAATTAACTTAGAATTCCTGTGCGCGGCGGAAATTGTGATGGTGGACTGTACATTTGGATTTTGTGCGAAGTTTTTTCTACAAATGATTACTATTCTGGCACATATCAATGGCCGCTATATTCCCTTGGTGTTCAGCCTTTTGCACGACAAGAAGGAAACTTCGTATTCTTTGGTATTCTCTGTGGTAAAGTCCAAATGCCAGCAATTAGGACGTGTCTTCTCGCCTACAAAGGTCGTGTCAGATTTTGAACGCGCTATTTATGGTGCGGTTTCAATCGAATTTCCATTGACAATGCTTATGGGATGCAGATTCCATTTAGGAGACAATCCTAGTGGAGAAAAATTCAGAATCTAGGATTAACTAGAATACAAAGATAAAAATTATCCCATTGGAAAATGGCTTCACTACATGTTCGGGCTAACTTTTCACCCTGCCGATCACGTGGAAGATGTTTTCGTCCAATTATTAGGAAATAAGCCAGTCCACCCACAAGTAACATTGTTTGCTGACTACATAGTTGAAAACTACATCGATGATAGTGCTCCTTTCCCTACAACGCTTTGGATCGCGCTTGACGCCAGCGTTTGGAGAACTAATAACGGGATTGAGGCTGTAACGTTTGTCAAATGCATGTCTTACAAATATAGTATATATATATATATATATATATATATATATATATATATATATATATATATATATATATATATATATATATATATATCAATCGGTTTTTATAACGTCTTCCGTCTTCCGATGCCTAATCTCCATTCCTTCCAGTTTCTCCATCCCTCCTCCTCCAGATCTCTCTCTAGTACTTCCTTGTTGATTCCTGCTCTCCAGCTTTGGCGTGGTCTTCCTTACTTTCTTCTGCCCTAAGAGTTCCAATTTAAGATCTTTTTTGGTAGTCGATCTTGTGACATTCTCTGTACATGTCCGTACCATACCAACTGTTGGGTTCTGATTTCGTCCATTATATCGTGCTTTATTTCTAAAGCTCGTCTTATCATGTCATTTGGTATGCGGTCTTTTTTGGTTTTTCTGGCTGCTCGTCTCCAGAAATCCATTTCTGTAGCTTTTAGTATTTTTTCTATTCTTTCCTTCAATGGCCACACCTGGGAGCTGTAAGTTATTATACTTTTCACTATTGAGTTGTAAATTCTCTTCTTATTTTCAATGGTTACGTTTTTGTCCCATAGTATACTATTAAGCAATGCAATCGCTTTTCTTCCTTGGATATTCCTCTCGAATATTGCTTCTTCCAGTGTTCCGTCCCTAGATATTCTCGTTCCCAAATACTTATAACTGGCACAGTGTTTGATGGTGTGTCCTGTGGCCAGTTTCAAGTCCTGCTGTTGTCCTCCGACGCACATGTACTCGGTCTTTTTAATATTGACTTCTAGGCCCCATTTTTCATATTCCTCCATAAGTTTTCGTGTCATGTATTCCATATCATCGATGTCCTGAGCGACCACTACCTGGTAGTCCGCGAATGATAGCGTGTACAATGTAGTATCGTCATCCAGTAGTAATCCCATACTGTTGCATTTCCTTTTCCAGTTCTTCAGTGCACCAAATAGATTTTAAATAGCGTTGGGGATATACAGCAGCCCTGTTTGAGACCCTTTGTAACCTGGAATCCTGTTGTTATACCATTTTTGGTTTTCACACTACTTCTTGCGTCTTGGTATAATGATTTTACGGCTTTAATTATTTCGGTGCTTAGATTACTCTGTTGTAGTGTTTCCCACAATCTCATTAGGGGCACGCTGTCGTAGGCCTTTTTTAAATCAACAAACAAGACATGGACTTCCTGATCAAATGTGGTTTTCTTTTCTAAGATTTGTGTCAGTGAGAAGAGATGGTCTATTGTGGATCTTCCTGCTCTAAAGCCTGCCTGTTCTTCAGCTTCTACGTCCGCGTATTCCGTTTCTATTCTATTTTTAAGTATTTTTCCATATATTCTGCTAATAGATACTGTAACCGTTATTCCCCGATAGTTTGCAATTGTTGATATGTATGATATTTTTCATTGCTCAGGTACTTCTGATGTGTTAATGCATCTTTGGAATAAGTTCCTCAAAGCGCTAAATAGCTTTTTAGTTCCGTATTTTACTATCTCTCCTGGGATGTTTCCTGGTCCTGGAGCTCTACCATTTTTTAGCGTTTTACATACTTCTTTAACTTCTGATGTTGTCGTATAACTATATTTGGGTTTCCATGTTGGGTACTTTTAAACTCTGATCTATCTTCTGTTAGTTATAGTAATTACTGAAATATGTCTTTTGCTTTAATTTTCACACATCACTGGCATACTTATAGCTCTATACCTGCTTGTGACGGACCGCAACTCGGCCATAGAAAAGTATTCTTTTATATAAAATATAAGTTTTATACTATAATTTTATATTAAGAGCAATATTCATAGTAAACGATACATCAATTCAATATTCGAATTCTAATTCGAGCATTTCTTACAAATAACAACTCTTTCAAATTGCCCCCGTCAACTGACACATGTAACGTATTTAAAGATTAAATTTATCGTATTAAAAGATCAAAAGGCATCAACAATCGGACATGTAGGAACGATCCGAACCACAATAAGCGAGAAATGTATTTTTAAAAACCGGTAGTAGCGTCGAAGATTTGCTTTTCTTTCTTAAGGGGTGCTATACATTTAGATGTCAACTTTTTGATAGGATTAAATCGAGAGCCAGCACCTTTCCTGTTTATCTGAAAAGTGGTTTATAATCTGCTTAACAGATTTAGCTGTTAGTAACTAAAGTCAGTCCTAGTAATAAGCATATCGATAAAGTTTCAGGGACGGCTGTACCGAAAATTTATGTTTGTTCACTTTCTAAGTATTTTTTAAACCGAAAATATCATAGTCTTTGCCCCACTATTTTGAAAATATTTTTTATATACAATTCTAGCATGCTATGAAATTAGAAAAGCCGATAAAAATAAAGTATGAATTAAAAGATTTATCCCTGTATTAACTCAAGGTAAGTGTCTGGAAATCATCATCATTAACTTATTCCATCCATAGTCAGATGTAAGCCTCTCCAAGTTGTCTCCAATGAGCTTTGTTGTTTGCTTTTTGCATCCAATAGTGTCCTGCCAATCTTTTTATGTCGTCCGTCCATCTTGTCTATGGCCTACCTCTGCATCTTTTGTGTTCTTTAGGCCACCATTCAACTATATGGCGTGTCTATCTGTTATCATTCATCCTTGCGACATACCCCGCCCAATTCCAACTTAATTTACATATTTGTTGTGTTACATCTGTCACTTAAGATGATCTTCTTTGTATCTCAATGTTAGGAATACGATCTTGGAGTCAAATATTTAACATTCTTCTCTCCATTGCTCTTCGAGTTACCTGGAGTTTATTTATTATACCTCTATTTAACGCCCACGTTTCAATGCCATATGTTAATACCGGGAGTACATATTAATCGAATACTCCAACTTTTATTGTAACCTTCCGAGCGCGGCAGCGGCCATACCACGTAGCATTTCATTCTTGTGGATCCCTGGGCACATGAACATTAGAGGTAACGACATGGCCGATAGAGAGGCTAAAAGGGCAGCAACACGCGGAACTCCTTTCTCGGGGGAAAACAACAGTAATGATTTTACAAAGATGCTATGCTCAATTAAAAGAGATTTATTCCAACTGGAGTGGGACTTGGAGAATAATGAAAACAAACTATGGCCGATAAAACCTCACGTATTCCCTCCTCTACATAATTCAAATAACAAAAGATCGGACAATGTCTTACTGAGAAGATTGGCCATAGGTCATACTTACCACACCCACTCTCCTAAAAAAAGAACCATTGCCGAAGTGTGACGTATGCAGTTCCACTCTGAGAGTCAAACACATCTTTGAAGCAGACCACTCTCTTCATCTGAGAATTAAATATAACATTCCTCCCTCAATTAAACAGAACATTGAGCAATTCACATCAATCAAAGAAAATATTTTCAAATACCTAAAAGAACTAAAAATAACTATATAATTATTAAATACATCTAATGTGGGACGCTAAATGACCTTAGCAGTCGATGCGCTCTGACCAATTAAAACAGCAACAACAACAACCTTCCGAACGCAGACCAAGCTAACGAGATTGAATGTTTGTACCTTCCCTATTCTTTCACCTTCTGTTAACAGTCCCTGGCTGTTAGCTTTACTCTCGTTGTTCAAATATTTGATTTTGGTGAAGTTTATTTTTAGACTCATTTCTCGAGACTTGTTTTTCAACTCCATCAGCATTTCTTGCAATTCTTTTTTTGTACTGGCAATCAAAGCGACATCATCTGCGAACCTTAAGTGATTTGATCGTTCACCGTCCATTAGTACTCCTCTATTTACCCATTTTAATGACTTGAACATGTCTTCTAGAGTCAACGTGAATAGTTATGGGGATATCGAGTCGCCTTGTCTAATTCCTATTTTAATTTATATTTTATTTGTTCTTTCTTTAAGCATTATTTGTGATATTGCATTTTTATATATGTATTCAAGAAGAATTGTGTATTTTTCGTCGACTCTGCTGTTACTTAAGGCGTTAAAGACTGCCCATATCTCTACCGAATCAAATGCTTTTTCGTAGTCAACCATTGCTATCCAAAAGGTGACCTTATATTCATTTGCTTTTTCCACTAATAATCTAACTGTTTGAAGATAGTCCAAAGTACTGTATTCCCGTCTAAATCCCGCTTGTTCACGTGGTCGATAGCTCTCTAATTTGTTAGTTAATCTATATGTTATGGTTCTAGTGAGGATTTTATATAGTACCGATAACAGGCTGATGGGTCTGTAATTCTTCAATTTAAATTTCTTCCCCTTTTTAAAAATAAACATAATCAAGGCATTTACCCAAAGTGTTAGTATTTTACTTTCTATTAGGCACTTGTTAAATAGAGGTTGAAGAGATTGTATTATCGATGCCCCTCCATACTTTATCGTTCCTATAGTTATTTTATCGTCCCCTGGTTCCTTGTTGTTGTACATATTTTGTAGGGTGCTCATAATTTCATCTGTTGTTACATCGGGAATTTCTTCAGATCCCACATTTCTTACTATCGCTCTATTTCCTGCTTCTTTCCAGGGCAGTGGCGATATTTTCGTGTCATATAGTGTTTGATAATATTTCTCTGTAGCTTCCTTTATCTCTTTGATTTGTGCGATCTCTTGGTTATTGTTATTTATAAGTTTTATTATTTGATATCTCCCTTCGTTCATTTGTTTGTTTAGATCTTTCAACCTTTTTCCTTCTTTCAAAGTGTCTGGGAATATTCTGCAGAAATTCGCATGAGTATCCGATGTTCGAGCATTCAAAATGACTGAAGAAATAAGCGTACTATCATCTGCAAACTTGTAGATTAAATTCGTGGTCCTTTTCAGCAGATCGTTAATATAAGCGAGAAAGAGTGTAGGAGCCAGTATGAAGCTTTGAGGCACACCGGCCTTGATACTGAAGTTATTAAAAAAGAATCCGTCAACTGCTAGTCGTAGAGAGCGGCCTCTGAGGAAAGACGAGAACCATAAATAAAACTTTTCAGGCAAACCATAACAGCGTAGCTTAGCCAACAATCCATCATGCCAAACATGATCGAATACCCTGGAGAAGTGAAATCACTCGAGATTCTCCAAAGTGTTGAATTGCGTCATTCTGTGTTACATACACACAAAAGCCATATTGATCGTCGCTAATAATATTGAATCCTTCAAGATATTTTAGAAGATTCTAATTGATAGCCTTTCCATAACTTTTGATATTGTTGAAAGCAATGCGACTGATCGGTCGTTGTTTGATAAGGTCTCTTTGCCTTTTGGTGTATGGGCTGAACTGCAGCGCATTGCAAGCAGGAAGCAAATATTTTCTTTCTGTAGGATAGGGTAAAAAGTCTACAGAAAACTAATGTTAATTCGCTAACGCATTTTTGAGTACCATGGCAGCTATTCCAACCGCGCCTGACGCTTTTTTGGTGTGTTTTATGATATGCTGTTTGAAGCAAAGAGTGCAAATAATAAGTTAGCTTTTTCAACAGGTGTTGTAATAATATTATCTGACCGTAAGAATGCTGGTATAATAGATTCAGTTAAATTTTTGACTAATGGCCTTAGTGACTGGAAATTTTAGAGTAGAAAAGAACTTTGGTTTTAAGTCTTTGATTGTACGTCTTCTTAGTTCCGCCTATAATTTCTTTACATCTGTTTGGGGTGCGAGGTAGGATGTTAAGATTTATGACGTTAGGATTTTCACGCCATTGTCGGGAGCCAAGATATTTAGAAGCAACAGCTTCTTTGCATTGTAAACAAACCTGTAACCATAGGAAAGTTCGAAAATATTCCATGAGTTTTTGTCATTTACAGATTTCTAGTGCCAAATCATGCATGGTTTAGACACCTCTATAACAGTAATAGGTAGAATACTCAATATCGGAAGCAGTTTATGGTCGGAAGGGCGTATTTACGGTGATAGTGTAAATCTGTGAAATGGTCGTTAAAAACAGGTCAAGAAGACTGCCGAATTCTTCGTCTCCGTCAGGGACCGGTATTCGCTCATCGATAAGCTGAGTAACGTCCCAAGTGATTGAGAATGATTCGTCTTCAAGATACTATACGTCGGTCTTATTTGAATACTTGAGCCAGTTGACGTTATGGACATTAAAGTCGCCCAGGATGATAATTTTGGCACTTCGATAATTAATTTGTAAGTGATCGACTGAATCTGCGAGAAGTGTTCTAAAATTAGTATCACTTGGCGGTCTATAGAGGTAGCAGATAAACTTTGTGGTTTGTCGAGTCGTTATTTGTAACCACATAAGAGTAAAGTTTCAGAGCTTCCGCATGTTGACGCACCCGAATCAACCCCCACACGGAAATCTGAACGGGGAATATTTTATCTCAGGAATATTTTGATCATGAAACTCCATCATGCTATTTTTGCCACAATACGGGGACATCGGCATAGCCACGAGAAGTTAAGCAACTTTACGCAGACTAAGCCGATGAGATGATATCACACCAGGCCATTACTGATGTAATTTGGGCACCTACCTTCTAACTTGTTCTTTTAATCGCCTTTTACGACAGGCAGAACGTACCAAGTGTATTGTGTCACATATCCCGACACATAATTGGTGATTTACCCAGCACTTTTCCTGCAAACATGCTGTTCTAAAATAAATACTAAATTGGACTATCTCAAGCTAGGAATAACTTAATACAATCCATGATGGAATGTTAATAAAAGAAATTGGAGGAAATGAAAAAGTAATCAATTTTCACACTTGTCAACTGCAAGAACCTCGAACAAGATACATAACAGGACATATGTTAACCCCATGCATATTCTACTATAAATAAAATGCTCAACATTCATCCATTACTTTAACACCGCCCCACCCATTCACTTTACCCTATGAATTGAAGGTAATAAAAAAATAACTTTTTTTTCGCATTTTGTGACAGGAATCCTGAAAAGGACATGTAAAATGATAAATACGAAGCAACTCTCTCATTCCTTTCCCAACCCATTAGCCTCTTACATGTGTAATTACAAAAAATTATCTCAATAAAAAAAACATATTACAAACAAACCATATTATTTAAAACTATAGAAAAATTATGGACACCCACCCCTTTCAATCCTTTCCCTTAAGAGATACCTCTTAAAAATGCTATCGTTCTTGTAGGTATTATTTGCATACCAAATTTTAAATTGATATCTTATTTCTTTCGAGCGTTATCGTGCCAACAAGGTGGCCCGACCGAAATGAATAATTTTTTTTTCGTGATGCAGGGATCCTAAAAAGCAAAAATATCGGACGACGATTTTACAGTTATTTCCTTTAGCAAAGAAAGTAAAAACGCGTAAATGAAGTTGTTGGAATTAATATAACTGGAAGCATGGATTGGCTAACAGTAAAATACCTTAAGTTATCACATTCCAAGGCCTATATTGGCCATACTTCTCGTGAACGAAGGTGGCGATATATCTTATTTGAAGTGCACGAAGTATGGAAATCTTTGACTTTTGCTTAAAGATATATATAGAATTCAAATTACAAATAAAATTCCAAGCTGTGAAATTTCAAATTCAGATCTGCTATCTCGAGCGCGTAGACAACTTCAGAAGTAAATATTAGTTCATGTAGTGTTTGTATAATTAATGCGAAGAATGTAAATTAAAATAAATAGAAAAAATATTTTCTAATTTTTTATATATTTGTTTTCCTATTGATATATTTCCATAAATTTAAAAAAAAACTAAATAACCGGTCAAGTGCAAGTTGAACTTGCACAATTAGTGTTCCGTACGTTGAGTGTTTTTAAAATAAAAAATTTTGTTAGGGTTGTATAAAATGATCAGTGACTTTACAAAACACACCCCAAATGAGTTTTCAACAAAGTTTGTTTCCAATCTTTACTGAAAACTGGTGACCTTGAAATTTTGGTTTTTTTATATACCAGATAGATTATTAAAGGTAGTGATAATTTTCGTTCAATCTATACCCCGTGGAGAATATTCCAGGATTGTTTCAAAATTTTTTGATCAGTACTTTTCGAGATAAGGTAGGGGACAGCGATTTTTCACGATTTTTTAAAAGTAATACGAAGAAAAGTGTGCGCAAGTATTACATTATATATATATTTTTTACTCGTGTTTTCACAAGCTTTCATTTAACACACACTCGATGACCTAGTAAAAAAAATTTTTTTTTCACTTCCGATTTCACCCCTCAAAACGAATCCCTTAAGTCAAAATTTATGTTACGGTGATATAAAATGACCAGTGACTTCACAAAACACACCCCAAATAAGTTTTCAACAAAGTTTATTTCCAATCTTTACTGAAAATTGATGACCTTGAAATTTCTGTTGTTTTTTTTTTATATACCGGATAAATTATTACAGGTAATGCACTCGTGATAATTTTCGTTCAATCTACACCCCGTGGAGAATATTCCAGAATTTTTTCAAAAATTTTTCGATAAGTACTTTCCGAGATAAGGCGGGTGGACAGCGATTTTTCGCGATTTTTTAAAAATAATACAAAGAAAAGTGCGCGCAAGTATTACATTATATATATATTTTTTTACTCGTGTTTTCACAAGCTTTCATTTGACACTACACTCGATTACCTAGTAAAAAATTTTTTTTTTTTCACTTCCGATTTCACCCCCCAAAACTAACCCCTTAGGTCAAAATTTAACTTTCGAAACTACATGGCTCTGATGAGGCCATCAATTCCTATATTACTACCAAATTTCAACTTTCTATGACAAATAGTTTCGGAGAAAATCCGGTGTGACAGACGGACAGACAGACAGGCGGACAGACAGACACCGAAGTGATCTTATAAGTGTTCCGTACGGAACACTAAAAATAGCCATATTTTGGAAATGTACGCAAGATAATTTGAGACATATTGCACAAAATAAATATGATACAAAATTATTTGGCTCACGCCGTGATAATAACGTTAAAAAATATTATCAATAACAGAGAGGGTCACTTTATACATTGATAGTAATTAAAACAAAGTATTTTTACGGTTGTCGAAAAAAGTTGTTTTTAATTAACAGAAAACTATTTCTGGCACTAAGTATTCAAGGACAGTAAACCAAAAAAGCAAAGCACTTTTAAATTGTTATTTTCAATTTAATACAATTATCTTTATAAGTTAGCTCCCATAACTTTATAGCTATGAAATGATTTAAAATCTAAATATACCGTGAGAAATATAACAAGCACTCGTATCGGTAGTTATGTTACATTAAAATTTGTTTCAGTTATTTTATTTATTCAACAGTCTTCTGACTGTTCACGGATGTAAATTAAAAATATACAATTTTCGATCTAAATAATTCATTATTTAGATTTATAATACCCAAAATTCCCACAAACAATATCGTTGGGTTATCTACAGCGCCGTTCCTTTAACCAATATTTCCATTCCTCCTCATTATCATTATATCATCTACGTCGATCTTTAATGATTTTCTTCGATTTCTATCAACAATAGTGAAGTATATCACTTTCGCTATCCATTTATCTAAAGCTTTTTACAGGTGCCAGTGCCCTATTTGTAATTTATCTTCTCCATATCTTCTCCTTGTAACTTACTATATCTTTTCCTAGGTTCACCTATTTTTTTTTCATTCTGATTATCCGGGAACAATCTTTTCAAGAATCCTGTCTCTCTGATTCCCTTAGAGTTTAGTTAATGTTGAAATATTCTTTAGTATATATAATTTCTTTTTCACTTTGCAGACTATAGATTCCTTCCTCATATCAAAAACTATAGTCGCACCAAATTTAAAACTGATATATCATGTTGGTTCAGAGTTATCGCGGCAACACAACAAGAGAAGGACAAACACATATAACAATATAACAACAGAACAATGGACATGGGAAACCTCATTTTTCGTGATCTATAGATTTTTGAAATGTGGAAAACTACAAGAGATTTTTTTGTGCTTTTTCGCTCTTCTTGGATCCCCAATTTTTTTGTAAAATATATACCGTCTAAGCCAAAAGACTCTCTGCCAGTTATAACCCGTGTCTGCCTACCTACACGTGTTCAGTCAATATACTTCACCCATCAGGCCACTGAGTTTCACCCCACATCAAATAAACTTCTGGAACTCTACAGTGCAAGGTCATATTTACTAGACGAAGAATGCCGCGAACTTTCTAAATAGTCCGATGAATTGGGCATTCAGTCATGCATTTTGGGTAGGATGCGATTTTATTTTTTTACTACGTAAGGTTAAATTTGAGTTTTCGAGATCGGGGATGAACCAATTTGGCCACCATATTGAAAATAGGGATGTAAGTGGTTTTTTTCATATATCTCAGTAATCGGAAATCTGACAAAAATTTTGCAAAGAACTTTTTTGTAGATTCTATAATAATATATAATTTCCTTAATAACTTCTAGTGTTACTTCAATACTAAGTTATGGCCAAAAAATTATGAAAATTTAAGGGATAAAAAAATATTACTTTTTATCTATCAGTTTTATAAAAAAAAATTATCAGAGCTTTTTTATAGAGAATTTTATTAAAAGAGAGAAAAAAGATTTTTAAGTATTTTTTAGCGCTGCAATGATAGATCAAGATCAAAGGTAGGTGAGGTAAATATGTAGAAAAAAATTACTGTTGCTTTAGTTTTACATACATATTTTTTATATTATTATATTTCATGTGTTTTTATATTAATTTATTAATATATTTCTTAATAATAATATAATTTTATTCTTAATTAATATATATATTTAAATTTTTACTAATTTTTATTATTTTTTTTATCATTGTTAGGTTTTATTTTTATTTTTTTATATTATTACAATTTATTTTAATATATAATGATGTATATATTAATATTTATTATTTAAATAAAATATATAATTAACGATTATATTTTGGCGGTTAAATATTTCTTTTTATACCAGATAAGTTATCAAACATAATGCACTCGTGATAATGTTCGCTCACCCTAAACTTTATGGAGACTATTTCAGAATTTTTTCAAAATATTTTGATCAGTACTTTTTGAAGTAGGGCAGGGCTTTTTGGACATTTTTAAAAAATAATAGAAAGAAAAGTCTTAAAGCATATATATTTTTAAAGCCGTGTTTTCACAAGCTTTCATTTGACACCCCACTCGATGACCTGGTAAATTTTTGTTCACTTCCGATTTCACTCCCCAAAACTAACCCATTAAGTCAAAATTTAACTCCCAAAACTACACGGCTCTGATTGGGCAATCAATTCCTATCTTTTTTTTCTTAAAGTGCATATTCGGTACGAATGTTGGCAATCATTCTGTCTATTATTACTACAGCTCTGAAAAGACCGGTGGTATTTGTTGAGAACCAATTTCGCAGATTGTTTTTATCCACGTCTGCGTCCTGGTCACCTTTTTCTAAAAACTTTTCCTTGGAGTATTTGCTGTAGTAATTCATATCTGTAGGAATTTCTCTTATGTGTCCTAAATACCCCAATTTTCCTACTTTAACAGTTTCCATAATTTCCAGTTTCTTTTTTATGAGACTTAAGACATCTTCGTTGGTAATATGGTCAGTATCAGAGATCTTCAAAATTCTGCAATATAGTCATAATTCAAATGCCTCAAGTTTCTTAGAAGTGGCTTCAGTTAGTATCCGAGATTCCACACGACACCATAAAGAAGGACACTGAAGACATAACATCTTAGGAGTCTTAATTTTATTGCTGAGCTTCTGACAATTGATGTCATTTTGAGGAACACTAGCTTTTTCGATATGGCAACAAAATTCCTGCGAATGATCCCATTGTGCGTTTATCATGGTACCTAGATATGAATATTGCGGAGTCCTTTGTATTTGTTAATTGTTAACCATCTACAATGTAGCAGGAAACGGATACTTGCTGATACTTTGTTTTGCTGATATTAAGTTCGAGGCCGTATCGATTAGCGACTTTGTTTATGTTTGTCATAAGATGTTGTAGACCCAGCAGAAGTTTTTCTTAAAAAGAATGACGAATCGTTTTAAGGAACATTTTAAATATCTAGAGTAAAACGCCGTTCTTCTGGTCGACCAAAAAAGTCATTTGAAGAATCAAGTGAGAGGAGCAAACGTAGAAAAACAGAGGAAGTACGCAGTGCGGTAGATAAAGAAGTAGTAATGCGTGCTCCTTAAACATCCCTTTAAGTTCTGGTGAGAGAATTGCATCCAGTATTATAAAAGACATAACTAACTCTTCCTAGACAGCCCAAGCATACCGGAAAGCATACAAAATGTCAAAGCAGCATGAAAAACACGTAATTAAAACCAATAGCTGCTATCTCAATGTTTGTAGAAGCTAACCGCTCAAGGAGACAGTGTGAAATAATAATAGTACAATTATCCGGGGTACACCATTTTACCGCAAGTAAAAAGGACTTATTATCCGGTGAAAGAGGCTTATCGGGTAACTGAAACTAACTTATAACATTTACCATATTAAATCACACGTAAGTTATCAGCCATAACCGCCGTATCGTCAGCATAATGAATATTATTTATTTGCTCCCCATTAAGCAGTATTTCTTCATCAGCCTCTTCCAGTGCCTCTCTGAAGGTTGCTCAGAGTATCAATCAATTACTATATTTTTACGAAATTTCAACTTTCTATGTCAAATAGGTTCGGGTGTGACAAACGGACGGACAGACAGACAAACACCGAAGTGACCCCATAAGTGTTCCGTAATAATAAATTAATAACTATAAATAAAAAATATAATAATATAAATGATATGTATGTAAAAATAAAAGAACAATAATTTTTTGCTACTTATATACTTCACCTACCTTTGACCTTCCTTCCTTTGCAGCGGTAAAAAATCATTAAAAATAATCAAGATCATACAGAATAGTAGGTCAAGTTTTTGTTATAAAATTTTCTAATGCATTTTTTTATAAAATTAATAGAAAAAAAGTTATTAACAATACAGTAGAACCCCGATTAACCGAGTCGCGATTATCCGAGTTCCGGATTAACCGAGCCAATCTAAGTCGCGATTATCCGAGGTACGCGTGTCTATGTTGCGTATTAACCGAGCTTCTAAAATATGTATATACATATTTCCATTTAAAATCGTCGGGGCCTTCGGGGAATCCCCCCGGCCCGTGTGAGGGGTTCCCCTATTTATGTTTTCGGACTCATTCAGTTTGTAAATTTGCGTGAATGCAGTGCGTTATAGCGTTTACTACGGAGAAGTACGAGTATACTCACATAATTTATTTGGTTGGAGTTCTGGTAGTTAAATGTAATTAATACGAACTGCTTTGTTTGAATTTTTGTTTGTCGTATTATATTGGACCAAAACAAGCGTAAAAGAATCGTCCTTTCTATTGAAGAAAAATTAAAAGCCATCAGAAGAATTGAAGCAGGAGAGATAATTAAAGTTGTTACACGAGATTATGGAGTAGGTGAGGTAACAGTTGGAGATTGGAAAAGAAACCGCACAAAAATAGAAGAGTGGTGTATAAATCAAGCCTCCTCGTCCTCAGGAAGAAAATCAATGAAAACCGGCGACTATAAAAAGGTTAACAAAGCTTTATTCATGTGGTTTAACCAACAGAGATCAAAAGGTGTGCCTCTGTCAGGTCCAATTTTACAACTGAAAGCAATAATGATTAGTAGGCAATTCCCAGAGATAGATCAGTTTATCGCCAGTTCTGGATGGCTTGACCGCTGGAATAAACGGTACGATGTACGACAACTGACTGTATGTGGTGAAAAACTTTCTGCTGATGTGTCATCAATTGAGAAGTTTAAGCAGAACTTTAAAAAGCAAATCAAAGATTGTGGATACAAGTGTGACGAAACTGGTCTGAATTATAAAATGCTTCCATCAAAAACATTGGCATCTCGACAAGAAAAATCAGCTCCTGGGCACAAACGAAGTAAGGAAAGATTAACTATAATGGTATGTTCCAATGAATCTGGCAAGCACAAAATCACACTGATGGTGATTGGCAAGTCTGCACGTCCATGAGCTTTAAAAGACATCTCACCCAAAGCCCTACCAGTCTACTACAAAAGTCAGAAGAGCGCATGGATGGATGCGACCTTATTTACTAACTGGTTTGAAGAAGAGTGCCATCTGTGACTAAATTTTTGAACCGTCTTCCTATTAAAGCAATTTTGTTAATGGATAATGCCCCCTCTCACCCTGGAGAAGGACTTCATGTGGGCGAAATTGTTGTAAAATCTCCCATCAAGAAGGTTTTGCTTCTATGGAAAAAGCTTTTTGAGGTATATCGAACAACAACAGAGGCAACCCCGGCGGATTTGCTTCTTCTTAATAGATGGAGAAACATTGCAGCGAGAAAAAGAAGATGCAATATGAAACAGAAGCGCATAGATACCTATTTCACTGTTTTATATTGTATGTGCCTATTTATATGTTAAAAACGTTAATACATCGGTTTAAAGTATTGGTGTTTATTTTTTTGAATGAATAAAAAATAAATCCGGATTATCCGAGTTTTCAGTTATCCGAGGAGGGTGCCCCCCACGTGACCTCGGATAACCGGGGTTCTACTCTAATAATTTTTCATTCCCTAAATTTTCATTACTTTTTCTTAATTATTGAAGTAACAATAAAAAGTTATTAAGTAAAGCTGTAGATTATTATACAATCTATAAAAAAGTTCTTTGCAAAATTTTTGTCAGACTTACGGTTACCGAAATATATGAAAAAAACCATTTACTCCCTTATTTTCAATATGGCGGCCAAATGAATGCTTTCATGATCCCGAAAATTCAAATTTAAGCTAGCTTTGGATCTCCCACATGATAAAAAACTAAAATCGCATCCTATCCAAAATGCACGGTTGCACTTTTTGTAACGACCAATTCATTGGACTAATGGTATGCTTTTAAATTTTGGGTTTCAATTAACCAGAGAAACAATTTGTTGTAACTTACTACGATGTTACGATAGTATTGCAATAAGTACCACTAGTTTTGTTCTCATACTTGTCGATTCTAGCTTGACTCATGAGCTGTAATACGGTAAAATGCGTCCCAAGAAGTATTGACACATAAGAGAAGAGTAGGTCACTGCTAAATTATGGACTTAGTTCATTTTTAGTAGTTGATACTGAATTCATTAATAACGAAAACATTTTATCCAAGGAACAGTTTCAATTTAGTACAAATCACGGTAGCATAAATCGAACAGCAAGACTATTTTTTTTTGGTGTGTGGCCTTTTATCCAATTATATAGAATTGGAATGCCAAATTTTGTCAATGTTAGATTTTTACTCAACAACTAAGCAGGAAGAGTTGGGTAACTTTTTCATTCAGAAGCCATAAAAATACCATTTCTTGTGACTTGTAAGACCAATCAACGGAACGTTTACTACCAGGTGTACAAGTATGAAATGCGGATTTTTTTTTTTAAAAAAACATGTTAATTTCGGAAGAATGATAAGAAGTATTTTATTCAAAGTATGCTCCATCACTTGTTATACATTTTTCCCATCTTTCGGGCAATTTGTGAATACCACGCCAGTAAAAATCTTCCCCTTTTGCTGTGAATCGAGCCATTTTTTCACATCTTCGTACGAACCAAAGCGCTGCTCAGCAAGTGCGTCACCCATCGTTGCAAACCAGTGGTAATCGGAAGGAGCCAAGTCTGGTGAGTAAGCCGCACTTCCCAGCTGAGTGCTTCCAACGTGTCGCGAACTGGTTTTGCCGTATGTGATCTAGATGTTGCCTCTTTCGGTATTCTGGCCTTTTTCCAAGCAGCGAACGGTTCAAATCGGTCAATTGTTGTTGGTAACGTTCAGTATTAACCGTTCCCCCAGGTTTTAACAGCTCATAATAGATCACGTCACTCTGGTCCCACCAAACACAGAGCATCGTCTTTCTGCCAAAGCGATTCGGTCTTGCGGTCGATGTGGATGGTGCGCCTGGGTCTACCATGATTTTTTGCGCTTGGGATTCTCAAAATAAATCCACTTTTCATCCCCTGTAACTATACGATGCAAAAACGACATCCTTTTGTACCGAGCGAGCAAAATGTCACACGTGCTTTTGTGCTTTTCCATTTGCCTGTCGTTCAACTCATATGGTACCCATCTACCGGTCTTCTGAATCTTTCCCATCTCTCGTAGCCGATTGGAAACAGCTTGTTGACTAACGCCCAATTACTCGGCGAGTTGTTTTTGTGTTTGAGAATCATCTTCGTCCAACAATGCTTGCAATTCCACATCTTCTTATTTTTTTGGCTGTTTTCCACGTTCCTTGTCTGCAACTTTTGAAACGCCGAAACCATCGTTCACACGTATCTTGCGATGGAGCATGTTCACCTTAAGCTTCTCGAAGTAATCGGTATGATTCAACAGCAGTTTTCTTCAAATGAAAACAAAAAATGAATGCTGTCCGCGAATGCTCTTTGTACGGTATAAATTTCGACATATTGAACACAACAACACAACACTATGCACACACTTTTCCAATTTATCACTCGTGCGCGTCTGACACTTGTTGATGACACAACAAAATGTCGCAGTGTCAAGTCTTTATAGCACAAACTGCATTGGTGCACCATCTGTTGTCTGAAATCCGCATTTCATACTTGTACACCTGGTATATCTGTTATCAAAAATTTATCCGTCTCCACAACTGTTATGGATCATGCAGTACCATCTAATATAATTTTTTTGTGCCGGTAGTATTTTCCTGTTACTTTGTTGCAAACTATTTGATATATCAAGCATATTATTTGCTATAATTTGAACTACGACAGGTGACGGAAATAATTGCCATTATTTCAAACAATAAAATTTCATTGGTATATGGGCCTAATTTGTCCCTGACCTGAGCCGGTTTGTGGATAAACAACTAATGTGTGTATGTAAAGAGTCCCAATTAAAATATTTTACATCTGACGGATATTAAGTAGAAACGCTTTAATATATCCATTTAGCACTTCTTGTTAATATGAAAATAAGTTAAATGCCATTTCAGACTCGAGATTATAAGCAATAAAACGATTTAAAATGCATACGTTTAATAAGGCCAATTTGCATATAAAAATAATATGCACTTACTTAAATTAAAAATAAATTTAATCAGCTTGTCGGTTTCCACATATAAGGATATAATAATATGACTATAATAAAATTAACAGTCAGGTGATATCCCTAACAAATTATTTTGCCTAAAAATTAACTACTTTAACTTAGTTATCCAATTATTTTTAAAAAAATTACCTTCGCGATTTAAGAACAAAACAGCTGTTCTTTGTTTGAGTTTTAAACAATGTATCGTTAAATAAAAAAAAACGGTATCAAATTGGTTTAATGGGAATTATATGTGAATGAAAGTATTATTAATTAAGACAAAACGGACTAATTCTTTTTTGTGTTCGTTATAAGCTGTACAGGGTGAGTCAACGATAGAGTAAAATTCATTATCTCATTTGTTTCGGGAATGACGAAAAAAAAAAATAGTTTTAGGGATTGTTAAGGTGCACAGTTCAAGATTATTTTTGAGTATATGGGGTACTTCAAAAAAGTGTGGCCGATATAATATATGTTTTTTTAAATGGAACATAATATTTTCTAATTTATTTTTAAATTCTGCGAAAAATTTTATAACTTTTTTATTAATATCGTTATATGCCTAAACCTATTAGTTTTTCTAATATTTCAATTTTTTTTAAAAAATAATAGTTTTCAGTTTTGCAAAAAATTGCTAGTAGCGCCATTGTTTCTGAAGGTGGAATACTCGTAGCACGAGTGTTCTATAGAGACGAAAAAAAAGATATATGTAAAGAAATTTGAGTTAGATGCTACAGGGTGTTCAAAATAAAATTATGCATTTCGACTATTTTAAATTGAAAAATCTCAAATTTTTTAAATGGCACACCCTGTATATTATTATTTTTTCTGATAGATTTTACAAAACCCTCCAATTTTTATTAAGTATGTCATATACCTATTTCTAATAGTTTTCGATTTATTTTGAATTTTTCAATTTTTACCCTTGTTTTTAATATACTTACGCTACATCATAGCTGCCAAGACAAAACAAAAAATGTAAGCATTGTCAAATTATGACATGTCTGTTAAGCAAGTAAAAATAGTTTAATTTGTTGTAGTAAGTGACGTATAAAGACAATAGTTATGGATATTCCTAAAAATGAATGAATTGATATGGTTTATATACTGGGCGAGGTGGGAAAAAAATTGTCTTTTGGCAGTAAGGCTTTAAGGAGCGGAGTACCCTAATAGACGTATACCATCTAGAAAATCTTTTCAGTGCTTAATGGAACGGTTTGATGGTAGTGGTAGCGTTGAGTATACGAAACGGAAAGTAGTAAACCAGAATGCTACCAATGAGGAAAAAGAAATGGAGATTTTACTTCATGTTGAAGATAAACTCCAGGTCTGCAGCCGTCAACTAGCTGACTTATCTGACACATCCCAATCTACGGCTAATCGCTCCACGAGAAAATACAAATATCATCCCTCTCATATGGAACTACATCAAGAACTTCAAGACCGTGATTTTGAACGACGAGTAAACTTTTGTACCACCATGAATGGAGCACTAGAGTCCAATCCAAATTTTTTATCCAAAATAATGTTTTCTGATGAAGCTACTTTTCGCAGTAATGGGGCAGTTAATAGCCATAACATGCATTATTATTCAAAAGTTAATTTGGACGCTTAATGTAATATGGAATATTAAATTTTCGAATTATTGGTCCATATTTTTTCCGCGAACCGCTTAACGGGCCTAGATATCTAAATTTTTTGCAAAACGAACTACCCCAGCTTCTTGAAGAAGTTGATAACTATAAAAGGAAACAAATGTGGATTCAACAAGACGGAGCTCCTGCTCATTACCACCGGGAAGTTCGGGAATTTTTAAACGATCGTTACCCACAAAAATGGATCGGCAGGGATGGATTCATTCAGTGCCCCCCTCGATCATGTGACTTAACACCTTTAGACTTCTTTTTGTGGGGCTACATTGAAGATCATGTTTATGTGAATCCCCCTACAACACCAGTACATATGAAAAATACGAGACTGGTCTGAAAAGTCCGTGCAAAATCCGAGAGATGGCACCACCGGCGCGTATCGAGGTCATGTTTAGTTAATAGCATCTCTTGAATGAACGCACACCAAGTTTCAGCCATATTGGTCTATTTCTTTGTGTTTGGCATTCGTGTGAATCAAGAAAGTCGAGTGATTTTCAAGAAATGGACAAAAAAAAATTTCGTGTGGTGATTAAACATTACTTTATGAAAGGCAAAACGCCTCAGGAGACTAAAGAGAAGCTTGGTAAACATTATGGCGACTCTGCACCTTCAATTAGAACAGTTTATAAGTGGTTTCAAAATTTTTGGACTGGCCATATGGGCACAAGTGACGCTGAACGTTCTGGACGGCCTGTGGAGGTTACGACTCCAAAAATCATTGATCAAATCCATGTTAAGGTACGTGAGATTGCTAGTGCTGTGGACATCTCGACTGAACGGGTACATAATATTTTGCATAAACATTTGGACATGAGAAAGCTATCTGCAAGATGGGTGCCGCGATTGCTCACGCTTGACCAAAAACGGAATCGTGTGAAGTGTTGCAAGGATGGTTTGCAGCTGTTCCAGAAGAATCCGGAGGACTTTAAGCGTCATTTCGTCACTGTGGATGAAACATGGATACATTACTATACTCCTAAACCTAAACCTAAACAATGGGTTACCAAGGGGAATTTGCACCAAAAAAGGCGAAGACCGTTCCTTCGGCCGGAAAGGTTATGGCGACCGTCTTTTGGGATTCGCAAGGGATAATCCTCATCGACTATCTGGAAAAGGGTAAAACTATTACAGGTGAATATTATTCATCGTTTGAAAACCGAGCTGCAAGAAAAACGCCCGCGATTGGTCCACAAGAAAGTCCTTTTCCATCACGACAACGCACCAGCACACACCTCAGCAGTTGTGGTCGCAAAATTAATGGAAATAGGATTCCAACTCGTTTCACATCCCCTCTATTCTCCAGACTTGGCTCCCTCGGGCTACTATTTGTTCCCCAATTTGAAGAAATGGCTGGCGGGACAAAGATTTTATCCAAACGAGGAGGTGATTGCAGACACTAATGGATATTTTGCAGACTTAGACAAATCCTGTTATTCGGAAGGGATCAACAAACTAGAACATCGTTGGACGAAGTGTATAAGCCTAAAAGGAGACTATGTCGAAAAATAAAAAAGGTTTACCCCAAACACATAAGTAGTTTTTATTTTTGCACGGACTTTTCAAACCAGCCTCGTAGGATACTGGATGGGTGCAGAACAATAACGCCCTTTATGCTAAGGAAAGTGAAGGAAAATATAATAAAACGACTAAACATGTGTATTTAAGTAGACGAGCATATTTTTGAACATTTATTACGTCATAATAATTAATCATTAGATAAGCTAAACTATATTAAAATTATTATTAACTATTTGTTTATGTTTTCACAATAGCGTAAGTGTATTAAAAACAAGGGTAAAAACTCAAAATAAATCGAAAACTATTAGAAATAGGTATATGACATACTTAATAGAAGTTGGAGGGTTTAGTAAAATCTATCAGAAAAAATAATAATATACAGGGTGTGCCATTTAAAAAATTTGAGATTTTTCGATTTAAAATAGTCGAAATGCATAAATTTATTTTGAACACCCGGTAGCATCTAACTCGAATTTCTTTACTTATATTTTTTTTTTTCATCTCTATAGAACGCTCGTACCAATTATGAGTATTTCACCTTCAGACAAAATGGCTAATGGCAATTTTTTACAAAACTGAAAACTAGTAATTTTTTTAAAAAATTGAAATATTAGAAAAACTACTAGGTTTAGATATATAACATTATTAATAAAACAGTTATAAAATTTTACGCAGAATTTAAAAATAAATTAGAAAATAGGATGTTCCATTTAAAAAACATATATTATATCAGCTACACTTTTTTGAAGTACCCTGTATACTCAAAAATAATTTTAAACTGTGCATCTTAACATTCCCTTAAACTATTGTACTTAACATTTTTTCGTCATTCCCGAAACAGATGAAGTAATGAACTTTACTCTATCGTTGACGCTCACTCTGTACTTCTTTTCAGTGATTAAATTATTTTTAAACCTGTTTTGTGAGCTCAATTATAAAATAAGTAAATTATCACAATCTACACTGAACCTTATAACACGTAGGCTGAAAAGTTTTTGGTCTGACACATAGATGTCGCCCTTTTTAAAAAAATCCATATGATTTTTAGGAAGCACCAACCTTCAAACGATACGTGTCAAAATTTCATGACATTTCGACGATTAATTTATAAATTACAGTGGTTTTAGTCACGCTACTTTTGAAGAAATATCGTTCAAGCAAAGCAATGGCTTGATAAGTGTTAAGGGGACTCTGCTCCTAGAAAATCACTCATTATTTACTGGTATGCTAAATTTAAACGCGGTCGTACAGATACAAATGAAGCTGAACAATCTGGACCTCCAAATGTGGTGTTTTGGATGACCATAAAGTGAAATTGCGTGAGATAGCTGATACCCTAAAGAACTCAAAAGAACGTGTTGGTTATATTTTGTATGAGAAAGTTCTGTTCGAAACGGGTACCGCGTTTGCTCTCAGTGGACCAAAAACAACAACGTGTTGATGATTCTGAGCGCTGTTTAGACTTGTTTAAGCACAATAAAAAGAATTTTTTCATGCGATATGTGACAATGGATGAAACATGGATTCACCACTACACGCCGGAATCAAATCGGGAGTCAGCTGAGTGGACAGCAGCCAGTGAGAGCCGCCCGAAGCTACCAAAGAGATAACAGTCGGCTGGGAAGGTTTTGGCCTCTGTATTTTGGGATGCGCATGGAATAATTTTCATTGACCATGCTGAGAAGGGAAAAACCATCAATAGCGAGTATTATTTAAAGTTATTGGTGCGTTTGAAGGCAGAAATCGCAAAGAATCGACCCGAAATGAACAAGAAAAAAGTGCTCTTTCATCAAGACAATGCACCGTGCCAAAAGTCAATGTGACGATGGCAAAATTGCATGAATTGAAGTTCGAATTGCTTCCTCATCCACCGTATTCTCCAGATTTGGCCCTCAGTGACTATTATCTATTCGCAGACCTCAAAAAAATGCTCGTGTGCGAGAGAGTTGGCGCCAATGAAGAAGTTATCGCCGAAACTGAGGCCTATTTTGAAGGCAAAGACAAATCCTTCTACAAGAAAAGTATAGAAATATTAGAAAAGCGTTGGACTGATTGTATCGCTCTTGAAGGAGACTATGTTGATGACTAAAGTCGAATGTTGCAAAAAATGTGTTCTAAGTAGCTAGACCAATAACTTTACACTTCCAATAATTTAGAATCTGATTATTTTCAAAAATAGATTAAGTTTTCTTAAACATTTATATAAATTCCTTACCTAGGCTAAGTTAGTTAGGTCCCTAACATGTATATATCTTCAGAGTCAATATGTATATTATGTTTCTCTATTCAAGGGAATGTATAATAGTAATAGCATAAAGCTACCTAATTTGCCAATAAATTAGCAGATACGCGATAAAGTTTTGTGTGAAATTCGGCAAGTCTGCAGTAGAAACTTTTCCAGTGGTTCAGCCGGCCTTCGAAGGTGAGTGTTTATCACAAAGACAAGTTTACAGATTGCACAAGGTGTTTTTAGAAGGCCGTGAAAATGTGAGTCGTGTGAAAGAACTTTTGCAAATAAACCATCGAATGAGTGTTCGTTTACTGGCCGACATGTTATATATTCCAAAAACTATCAGACATTAGCAGCGATTGAAATCTTCAACATGACAACGCGCCAGCCCACACCGACTTCGTCGTGACCAACTACCTGGTCAGATCTAAGGTGGCAACGCTGCCTTAATCACCCCACAGTCCCTACGTGGCTCCCCCAGATTTCTTTTTGTTTCCCCGCTTGAAATTCCCACCTAAAAGGACATCATTTCAGAATAATTGACGACGTGAAAGCAGCTTGTACAACGACTTTAAAAGCAATTTCTGAACAGGCCTTTCAGGACGCCTTCGAAGCTTGGAAATCGCGCTGGCCAAAATGTATCGACGTAGCAGAAGAGTATTTTCAAGAACTTTAATCCATTATACCCATCTAGTTAATAAATTTTCTTTTAATCGACTTGGTGACATTACTTTCCGGACAGACCATGTATTTAAAACTAGACAACTTATTGTAAGAGAAAACTTTTTTTCGATAAAGAAAATCTTTTATTTTGTATTTTGAGTTTCAATTACTTTAGACAGTAGTGTATATAGAGATATATGGTAAAAATATATAGATACTAAAATTTTATTGTTATATAAAGAGTTTAGGATAAAATAACGTTATTTCAAATTTTTATTATAGATAAACAGAATAATTAAATACCATTAAACATCAGAGAGCATGAAATATTTATTACAATTTACATGTTAAAACTGCAGAATCTAAACTTCCTTTGCATTGTTAGTCCATCACGCGAGTCACTATTACATAAAAATAAAGGAAGAGTTCGTGTTTAACTGCGGTACTATTAACATTAATTTATTTATAAGAGATAATGAAAATGAAAGCCGTTATTTATGTAATTATGTTTAAATGTTTTAAAAGCATATATCTAATCGTATTTATCACAATTTTTTTTCTAAGCTTCTTTGTTACGTTGTTATAAAATAATATTATACTAATTATTTAAAATATAAGCTATTTTTTACTGGCAGAGCACAAGCGCTACAAGGGAATCTTATAATTGTTACACACATAGAGCGTATGCGGAGGTAGTGATTCGCATTGCTCTTAACAGGTTGACTGCCGATCTATATTTTTGAGTTTGTGGTTGACGCCGGTAAGATTTTTCGAAATATTTTTATTTTATTGTGGTAAATATGAATTAAAATGAGTCTTGGATGTGTTTTTTTTTATGTGCCATTCAAAATATTAGAAAAAAAAAATTTCACTCCGATCGGAGTAATCGGCATTGCAAGTGAAAATTTTTACTAGATGCCGAACACTCCGATCGGAGTGTCCAATTAAATAAGTAAAGAAATAATAAATCGAACTCATGAACTCAAAACATTTATTTCTAAATCATTTTTGTACATGGTAATCCTCAAAGCAATTAAGGCAAAAACCTGGTTGTCCAGGGCACATTTTGCATTCATACACTGTTTGCTTTCTTATTTTATTTTTCCTGCATTCTTTGCATTCCTTTCTGCTTACCCGTTTTGTTTCTTTAGTTCCTTTTTTTTCACTAACAATTTTTTCTACTTTGCTAATGCTGTGGACATTTATTTGGCCTGGAGGAATTTGCGCCAAATTAGTAATTGGTCGTCTGGCTAGTAAATTTCTTATGACATCCAATCGGAAGTCATATAATCGTAACTGGTCAGACCGCGAATATTTATTGTACAAAAAATAGGCGTTTATCATGCTCATTTGCAGCACATGCATGAATAACTTTTTGTACCACCGAATGGTTTTACGGCTGCAAGGATAATATGCCATCATTTGATCCTGTCTATCTATACCGGACAGAAAAGCATTATATCCAATGATTGCGGAAGGTTTTTCAGATTCTTGATTTCTTTTGTTTTTAAAAATGCCCATTTCGCTTCCAAATTCTGTTGAAATGTATTGAACATTGCGTTTATCGCGCCATTTTCTGACATGCACTCCATTGCAAAACATAGATTTATTCCCACCACATTTTAAGTTTGCACTCATTACCTCTTTCGGATTATCTTTCCTCTCAGCTCTCAGCGTACCATTGCAGTATGTATTTTGTTGAAGTAATTTCCTAGCTAAATTAACACTATTGTAAAAATTGTCTAGATAAACAGCATGTCCCACACCCAATTTTTCCTCCAATAAATGTAAAACAATCTTTTCAGTATGTCCGCTTCCACCATAAACATCTGTCGCACCTTCGTAGACACGAAATTTCAAAATAAGTTCATTAGGCTCTGTCAGCATGTATAACTTCATACCATACTTATGACGCTTATTCTTGATATACTGTTTAAACTGGAGACGACCCCGATAAAGTACCATAGCTTCATCCAAAGACAACTCTCTTCCAGGATAGTAAATTTCTCCCATCTTGTTGTTAAAAAAATCTGCCACAAATCTAATCTTTCCTAGCCGATCTGCCGGATCCATATCTGGAGATGTAAAATGCAAACACCTCAAGATAAGCAAAAATCTATCCCTTGACATATATTTTCTAAAAACAGGTAGATTAAATAGCGGATCAGTTTTCCAATAATCGTTAAGACGGCTCAAGGATATTGTGCCAGTGTGAAGTAACAGGGCCAAAAAAATTTTTAGTTCGTCAAGAGTAAGATCTTTAAAATTAGTAATACGTGATTTTGTACTTGTTTCTGGGCGCAGCAAAACCTCGACTGCGTAAGAGTTCGTTCGTTCTACAATAGTTTGTAAAAAATCATCATCAATGATCATTTCGAAAAAATCGATAGGTGCACCCTGTCCTGGAATTTGCACCAATAATTCCTGGGTTTTCTGGAACAAAATTTGTTTTAACGCACCTCTATCGTTCCATTTTATCTCATCAAGGCTAGGAAGTGTTTGATGTGGCCGAATAGGGTCTATAAAATTCTCTTCTTCGGACTCGGAGCTTGAATTTACATCACTATCGTCTGTGTCTGGTACGTAATGTTCGTCACTACTACCTCCGCTTTCTTCCAATAGCTGCAATAATTCAGTGTCAGTTAGCTTCTTTTTCTTATCATATACCTTTTTTTCATCACTACAATGTCTTTTTTTAAAACCAGAAGGCCCAGGTTGATTGTCAATATTGTACGGCAGATTACAACCAAACCAAAAGCAAATCCGCGGAACCACTTAAGCACCTGTTAGAACTTGCGTTTTTAAGCAACGCCACCACTAGAAACACGTTTCATATACAACGCCGATGGAATACTAAAACGTTTCGTAAGAACGCATGTCGAACTCCGATAGGAGTAGACGGCGTTGGCGAAGAGACCCGACGCACTCCGATCGGAGTGGTCGGCAGTCAACCTGTTAAATCGCTGGCGGCTGTACTCGGTAGGAAATGTGAAAACCGTAAACAAAGCTCTTCAGACATGAGAGCAAATCTTAACTACCTAATAGTTATAACTAGAAGCAAGCACAACGAGAATATAGCGGGCAAATAAGAATCTCTAGTTTAAATACATTTTCAGTAATATATAACCAAATCTTAATTGAAACAACGGTGAAACAAAAAGACGCAATAATACAAAGATATAAAGAGCTGAACACTACAAGAAACGAAAGAATTTGTCTTTGCCTTCAAAATAGGCCTCAGTGTCGGCGATAAATTTTCATTGGAGCCAAATCTCTTAACCGCGAGCATTTTCTTGAGGTCTAGTCGCTGGGGACCAAATCTGAAGAATACAGTGGATGAGGAAGCAATTCATTCAATTCATGCAATTTTGCCATCGTAACCATTGCCTTGTGATACGGTGCATTGTCTTGATGAAAGAGCACTATTTTCTTGTACATTTGGGGCAGTTTCTTTGCGATTGCTACCTTCAAACGCACCAATAACTTCATATTATATTCGCTATTGATGGTTTCTCCCCTTCTCAGCATAGTCGATGAAAATTATTCCATGCGCATCTCAAAATACAGAGGCCAAAACCTTCCCAGCAGACTATTGTGTATTTGGTCGCTTTGGGCGACTTTCACCGGCTACTGTCCACTCAGCTGACTTCCGGTGTGTACTGGTGGCTCCATATTTCATCCATTGTTACATATCGCTTGAAAAAATCCTTTTTATTGGGCTTAAACAGGTCCAAGTAGCGCTCAGAATCATCGACACGTTGTTGTGTTTGGGCCACTGTGAGCAAAGGCGGTACCTATTTTGAACGGAGCTTTCTTATACCCAAATGTTCATGCAAAATATGACCAACACTTTCTTTGGATATCTTTAGGGTGTCACACAATTTCACTTTACGGTCATCCAAAACAATTTTGTGGATTTTTTTATGTTTTCCGGTGTAACCACCTCATTTGGGCGTCCAAAGCGTTTAGCATCATTTGTGTCTGTATGACCGCGTTTAAATTCAGCATACCAGTAAATGATGAGTGATTTTTCAGGGGCAGAGTCCCCATAACATTTATCAAGTCATTGCTTTGCTAGAACGGTATGTTTTCCCATCAAAAAACAGTGTTTAATCCACACACGAAATTTCATTTTTTCCATTGTTTTGAAAATATCAAAAGTAGCGTCACTAAAACCACTGTTACTTGTAAACTAACCATCGAAATGGCATGAAACTTTGACACGTAGCGTTTGAAGGTTGGTACTTCCTAAAAACCATATGCACTTTTTTGAAAAGGGCGACATCTATGTGTCAGACCAAAAACTTTTCAGTTAAATGCTCAATTTGTTTTTTTGTCTTTCTATAGCTACTAAAATGATTTCTGTGAAAAATATTAATTCTACTCTATTGTTCAATAAACAGCACCAAATTTAAACATATTGGCGTCAAAGTATTTTTTTATGTCGCTTGAGGGTTTTCGTTAATCCAGGAATGAAATTTTGGCTGTTAAGAAACCATCCGCCCACACAATTTTATTAAGTAGTTGGGCATCTTCTTAAATGCGTTGCTTTATCTATTAACAAAATCATAAACGTAATTCTTTTTTTCCTGGGTTAAATGTTCCACTGGTGAAACTTTATACGCATGATAATCATGTATCTGTAAAATAACTTGAATCTTGTAAAATAACTTGCCAAGATTTTCAATAGCATTTATTATAGAATAATAAATATTAGTTTTCGTTTAGTTTTCGTAATAGTAAGGTGGAAATGCATAAGATTGTCTATTTCTTTTCCTTCTTTTCTTCTCTTTGAGTAGTTCTTTTTCTTGGTTTAAATATTGCTGCAGTGAAGATATGTTTATATAGTAGAAAATACATTTAAGCTTGGGATTCTTCTTTGCCTTCTATAAAGTTATATATCTCATTTTTCACTCTTCAAAGAAAATATTTTTTTAAGGAATCATTTGTTTTTAACGTACTGCTATTAAATATCTTCACATAAACAAATGCCATTGTAAATATTGTTATTATTAAACGTGCATAGCTTCTTCGGCAAAGCTAGAAAAAGGGTTCTCTTTATTATTTATTATAAACCTGTTTCATCATACTATTCGCAAATAATACGTATACGCCCAGGCGGACCACCACCGGCAATAACTATTTCAGACTATTTATCCCCAAACAACAAAAAAGGGTTGTTTTCCTATTGTACTCAAACAAGAAATTGGATTAGACAAATGCCAAATGGTATTCCAATAAAGTTGTTGAACTACTGCATTATAGGTAGTATAGGGCAAGTAAAACTCTGGGGCCCTTACTACTACTTGATGCTAATTTGCATAATTCTAGATAATTTATTGCTATCAGTTTCAAATAAATAGAGTATAGATACAATATTATAAGTTTAATTTCATCTTGCAAATTTTTCTTATGTGCTTTGGGTTATGAGCTACAGTCTTAACACATATTACATTGAAGGTAGTAAGAAAACAAATGTAGTGTTCTGTGTACGCAGTAACAAAATAAATTTTCGTTCTACCTACACATGAAGACTTAGCAAAATGATCGATGATACTAATGAAAAGGTGTGGCCCTATATCAATTATGTAGGTTGTGCAAAGTTAGCGTTCTTAGAAATTTCGATGCCTAAATGATTTAATAACACAATCAAATCGACCAATTTCGACCAGCCCACATCTAAGATTTTCATACTTATACACGGGTGTATTAGTTAAATTATCTATCTATCTAGCTATGAAGAAAAAGTCACACAGTTTAAAAAAATATTCTTCTACATAACTACTTTCTACACTAATATACTTATCCAACTTTTCTCGAGTTGTTTCGTCCCATCTAAAGAAATTTTGTTGTTTGTGCCTTAAAAAACGACGCTACGGCACACAGTGGAAAATAAGTGGGAAAAACCCTAAATTTCAAAATACTTTTAAAAATTATTATTGTTAATTTCTGTTGTCGTTTAAGTCCCAAATTTTCCTACCTCGACAAGCTTTTTTCCAATAGCATTTACAGAAGAAGAAAAACGGCCCTCAAAATAACCCGAACCAGAGCTCATTGCTTATACATGATTTTTATGGAAAAATGTAAAGAAATGTTCTTACTTATAACGGTTTTCAATGGTTTTTATTCTTCAAGGAACTTTCCAAAATTAAACAATCATGCGGCAAACATGCGTCAATTGCCATATATATTATATTATCGATTTTTTACTTCCGTGAAGATGGAAGTACGGTGATAGTTTTTGTTCTCCTTGAGTTTTGAAGACTAGCTTCACTCGCCTCCTTAGATAGAAAGTACTCTGAGGTTCGATTTCCTGTAAAGAACGCCACCGAATATTCAGTCGAGAGAGTGTTTTTTTGCATTTTACTCAGGACGCACAATATTTACGAGGTAATAAAGTTAAAATTCGGTTTCAGCACCACAAAAAACATAAAGAACAGTTGAGTAAAAACTTCTATATTATTTTCCTGAAATGACCATTTTTTGTCCCTTGTTTACTGTATTATTAACTAAAATCGCATTCGGTGATATTCGGTAGCGTTCTTTACGGGACATCGAATCTCATAGTACCTACTATCCAAGTAAATAAGAGGTTCTTCGGAGGCGAATGAACCTAGTCTTCAAAACTCAAGCAAAACAAAAACTATCACCATACTTCTGTTTTCATGGAACTAGAAATCGCTATTATAATATATAAGGTAATGCACTCATGTTCGCTGCATGATTGCTTATTGTTGACGAGTTCCTTGAAAAATAAGAACCATTGAAAAATGTTATAAGCAATTTAGTGTTCCCCATCTCTAAAGAACATTTCCATACAAAAATCGTGTGTAAGCAGTGATCCCTGGATCCTACCTAAATAAAATGTCCGGTTTTGAAATAGTATTCTTACTATATTTTCACATTAGTTCATCCTAGTGCGACTAAAATAGTTTGGTTAAGCACGCAAATACATTAAAAATTGCACTAATTTTGAAATTATTCAGAAAAACAACGTTTTATGGGTAATAATTTTGAATAAATTGGCATAGCATGCAGTCAGCTGGCCCTATCGACTTGAAAATTGTTCTATTCGATTACCATAACGTGCAAAAAATTTATATGACTATTGAAAGGCAGCAGTTTTGGAAATGTCCTCAGAGTTTGAACTCATTAACACATTTAATCTCATCAAATATATATATATATATATATATATATATATATATATATATATATATATATATATATATATATATATATATACAATATAATACAATATTTACTTCGATAAGTTTTTTACATTACATTACAATACATAAAGTTAATATAATTCAGGTGTTTACACATCATATCCTTATTGTCTACTACGGGATAAAAAACTTCACTAGACCATTCATTGGCCTGTATTCGAAGTCTTTCATTCCTTGACCTGTATGGTAGTAAAGCTATAAATATTCGTTTTAATACATATTGTACAAGTGAAAAGAACACATTCGATTATAAGAAGTATTCTATTATATAAGAAGGAGCACATGAGGGGAAACCAAAAGACGGCCACGAAAACCTATGGGCCAGGGTTACAGCCTGGTGAAGCAAAAGAAATCGAAAATTAGAATATAATATATATATATATATATATATATATATATATATATATATATATATATATATAAGAATAGAAAAGAAAATACAATATGACATATAAGAATAGAAAATAGGCTGAGTTTTAGTAAATAATGTTAATTTATCTAAGCAATATGCACATGCATTTAATTTTTCATTAACTTTTTAAAACGGTCATAGTTGTGAATGATAAAATTTTTTATGTCGAAATTTAACCGCCCATTTTAAACATTTTTTCAATTTTTGCCCTAAGGTTTAAAGATAGTATTCCTAAATATATATATATATATATATATATATATATATATATATATATATATATATATATATATATATATATATATATATATATATATATATATATATATATATATATATATATATATATATATATATATATATATATATATATATATATATTAAACTGACCACAAAAAATAAATTTTTATATTTGGCGGTACTACGAACTAAAAACCTGCTAATAGGTGTAAATAGAGATCTCTGAAATTTGGTCCAAAAAAGGTTTAGAGGGTGCTAAATTCAATTTTATTGGCAACATCAGTGTATTGTAGAATTTACAGGATCAAAACATAATTGTACGTTGAAAATATTACTTTTTTGAGATTTCAGTTGCATAGATACGTAGAACTGACAATTACGTACAAACTTAGACCATTTGCGACCACGGGAGACCGAGTAAACTCAAGCTATGAGCAATTAAAAAACGTTTAAAATGTACAAAGAGGCTAAATTTTGAACTTAATTTACTTTACATTGTACGCGTTATTTTTTTCAAGTATAAATTGCATAGATATTCTGGACTGACAATTATGAACAAATTTAGAGCAAGTGCAACCATGGATTACGAAGTAAAATCAAGCTATGAGCAATGAAAAGACGTATAAAATTAAAAAAAAAGGCCAAATTTCGTATTTAATGGTTACTTTTTGTGGTGCACCTTATTGTTTTGGCGTATCAATGGCATAGATGTTCAGGACTAACAATTTTGAACAATCTTAGACCATATAAGACCATGTTCGACCATGTAAACATTACTTATGAGCAGTTTAAAGACGTATAAAATGCACAGATATACCAAATTTTACATTTAATGGTTACTTTTTGCAGCGCATCTTGTTTTTTTGAGATACGAATTGTATAGATATCCAGGACTGACAATTATGAACAAATTTAGACCCATGCAGTCATGAGCGACCAAGTAAAGTCAAGATATGATCAATTAAGAGATGTATAAAATTCAAAAATAGGCTACTATTTATATTTAAGAAGTCCATGCTGTCATCTAATTTTGGGGGCACGTTGGATGTTTGATCGTGTTTTAATGTAAATATGGGAAGGATTGATGGCCACAATGGAGAACCATGTAGCACTCCAACTTTCATTATGGCTCCTGTACTTGCCCCAGCTATCAAATAATCTGTCTACCAAGTGTACAAGTATAAAATGAGGATTTTTTTCCTAAAAAAAACATGTTAAATTCGGGAGAATGATAAAAAGTGCTTTATTCAAGGTATTCCATCGCCTGTTATACATTTTTCCCATCTTTCGGGGAATTTGTGAATACCACGCCAGTAAAAATCTTCCCCTTTTGCTGCGAACCATTCATCGAGCCATTTTTTCACATCTTCGTATGAACCAAAGAAAGTGCGTGACCCATCGATGCAAACAAGTGGTAATCGAAAGGAGCCAAGCCTGGTGAGTAAGCCGCATGGGGTAGAACTTCCCAGCTGAGTGTTTCTATCGTGTCGCGAACTGGTTTTGCCGTTTGTGATGGAGCATTGTCATGAAGAAAAATAACTTTGTGTTGCCCCTTTCGGTATTCTGGCCTTTTTTCAAGCAGCGAACGGTTCAAATCGGCCAATTGTTGTTGGTAACGTTTAGTATTAACCGTTTCCCCCCAGGTTTTAACAGATCATAATAGACCACGCCCCTCTGGTCCCACCAAACATAGAGCATCGTCTTTCTGCCAAAGCGATTCGGTCTTGCGGTCGATGTGGATGGTGCGCCTGGGTCTACCCATGATTTTTTGCGCTTGGGATTCTCAAAATAAATCAACTTTTCATCCCCTGTAACTATACGATGCAAAAACGACTTCCTTTTGTACCGAGCGAGCAAAATGTTACACGTGTTTTTGCGCTTCTGAATCTTTCCCATCTCTCGTAGCCGCTTGGAAACAGCTTGTTGACTAACGCCCAATTGCTAGGCGAGTTGTTTTTGTGTTTGCGAATCATCTTCGTCCAACAATGCTTGCAATTCCACATCTTCGCATTTTTTTGACGATTTTCCACGTTCCTTGTCTGCAACATCGAAGTCACCACTTTTGAAACGCCGAAACCATCGTTCACACTTATCTTGCGATGGAGCATGTTCACCATAAGCTTCTCGAAGTAATCGGTATGATTCATCAGCAGTTTTCTTCAAATGAAAACAAAAAATTAATGCTGTCCACGAATGCTCTTTGTTCGGTATAAATTTCGACATATTGAACACAGCAACACAACACTATGCACACACTTTTCCAATTTATCACTCGTGCGCGTCTGACACTTGTTGATGACACAACAAAATGTGTCAAATCTTTATAGCACAAACTGCATTTGTGCACCATCTGTTGTCTGAAATCCGCATTTCATACTTGTACACCTGGTAAGATAAATAACTGGACTAGTTCCGTAGTGCGATAATGGCCACACCTTCTAGTCTGTTTACACCATCATTAGAGCTAATTGGAAATTGTTGATATTGTGGTCATTTATATAGATAGGTGAGTTATACTAACTTAAAGTAATAAATCTACAGCTAAAACATACAAGTTCGAAAATTTTGGGCCAATGAACCGATAAGATAATACCATGAATAAAATTATTATTGGTTATCACTATTTCATGCCTAAGAGTGGTACTTACCTCTAGTGTTAAAGATTTTTACTAATACAGATCATTCCACAAGGTAGTGTTATGGGCCCTATACTGTTTATCTTTTATGTAAATAACATAACTGAATTACTTTTGATAAATAATAAGTGTAAAATTTCCAATTATGCAGATGATACGAACATTTTGTTAAGTAATAAAGACATTACTAACCTTGAAGAAGAGGCTGAGATTTTTATGCTAGGGGTGGAGGAATGGTTTACAAAATAGACTAGTCACGAATAACACAAAAACTAACATTATGATATTTAAAACAAGCAGGTCACGACTAGAGGAACCAACTAGTTTAAACTTAAATGGTAACAATATTAGTTTAAATGCTGAAGTTAAGTTTTTGGGCATATTTTTAGACAGTACTTTATCCTGGGAATATCATGTCAAATGTTGTGAGTAAATTAAACAGAATATGTTATAGTCTTAGAGTCTTGGGGAGGTATATTCCTTTTGACATCAAGAAAACGTTGTATGATGCAAACTTTGAGTCCCATATAAGATATGGAATTGTCATATATGGGAATTGTAGAGATGCTAATAGGGTTTTTGTTTGTCAAAAAAGAGCTTTATGAATTATACTCAATTTAAATCATAGAGAATTATGTAGAGGAAAGTTTACAGAAAATAAACTACTGCTACATACAGGAATGTATACTACTCCTGTTTAAAAATAGGTCTTTATTTGAAAGATATGAGTCACAAACTGTATATGCCACAAGAACAATGAACTGTGCTTATCCAAAACACCGATTGACTATGACAGAGAAGGGTGCACATTATCAATGAATAAATTTGTATAACACCTTACCAAATGATATTAAATTAATTGCAAATCTCAAAATACTCAAAAAGAAAATCTTTAGATTGTTATTAAAAATTGAGCCATATAATATTGAAGAATTCTATAGATACTTTGAGAATGTTTAATCCTGTTAGGTAGTTTTAGCCTTGGTTGTGGGCACTATTTTATTGTATGCTGGCATACTTATAAAATAAAGAGAATTTTGAATTTAAATTTGAAAGATCGCCTAGTGATAATTTTTTAAATCTGATAATTTTCCACCTATAGGGCAAGGAAGGATGAATATAGTAATATTATCAAATGATTGTGGATAAAAGGTTTATAAATATGATACACAAAATCATGTAAAATTTTTATAATAAATTTTAATGGTCAATTAATAGACCAGTTTGAGAACTCTGTTGGCATAGACCTAGTCATGAAGGCGAAAAAAGGAGTTATTTTAGAATTTTTTTTAGCGAAACTATTCTTATATAAACCACCTTATTATTTTTTATAATAACACATAAAATACAATTTGTCAAAATTTTAATTAAAAAAATTCTCAGCGCTGCACGCGTTCCCCTGCTATCCTTTTTTTTAAGGAGCATTGTAGTGTGTGTGGAAGGTGAATCATCTCAAATCAAAATCTCCAAGAAATTACTTTACTAGAGGATCAGTTTTGTCTTTGAACGAAGGAGAACGATTTTATACACAACTTTATTTTTGATTAGCAAAAATGCAAAACGCGGTAACGTTATTTTTTCTCTGTTTTGTTTAAACTAATACCATTTGATTTTTTTTTTTAAATCCTTCGTTTAAAGACAAGATTGATCTAGTAAACTCATTTCTTTAGAAATTTTGATTTCAGATGATCCAGCCCCAGTAATCGTGCACACCGCAATGCTCCTTTCATATATTGAGTGTGTGAATTAATTTTGAGGAATCTTTCGGTAAAAATATCGCTTTATTGTAAAAAATGATTACAAATTCATTATTCAAAGTATTGTCTATCGCTAGCCACTACTTTCTACCATTTTTGTGGCAGCATATGAATACCACTTTGAAAGAACGGCTAATTTTTTCAGGCTCCCCATGAATCCTCCTTGATTTCAGATGATCCAGCTCCCAGTAATCGTGCACACTGCAATGCTCCTTTCATATATTGCGTGAGTCAATTAATTTTGAGGAATTTTTCGGTAAAAATATCACTTTAGTGTAAAAAATGATTACAAATTTTTTGGTATCCTCAGAAGAATGGGAGCGTTGTTCAGACAGGCCATGCGTCATCGATCGGAACCAGTGATGATTAGAAGGAGTAATGTCTGGTGAATACTGCGGGTGAGGTAGGATATCCCATCCAAACGTTTCTAGTGTTTCGTTGACGGGTTTTGCAACATGCGGCCGAACGTTGTCATATTGAAGAATCACTTGTTGTGTCTTTTGGCATATTTCGGTCGTTTTTCCTTCAACGCTTGGCTCGGTAACGTTCCCCAGTAATAATTTCGTTGAGTTGAAACAGCTCATAATATACTACATCCAGCTGATCCCACCAGATACATAGCATGAGCTTGGAGCCATGAATATTAGTATAGTTCACCGGTCTTCATCCATGATTTTTTACGCTTTGGATTATCATAGCGTATCCATTTTTCATCACCAATTACGATACGATAGTTGTTCTCAAGCGAAAAATCGCCTTTCAACGTCTCTCGGTTTCAATTCGTATGGCATCCAATTTAGTTGATTCTGAATCATTCTCAGTGCATGTAAGCGCTTGGAAATGGTTGCACGATCAACTCCTAATAGTTCTTTTGCCATTTGGCAATGGTTTTCTTCGAGTAATGCCTCCAATTCTTCATCTTTAAACTTTTTCGGCTGGCCTGGACGTTCTTTGTCTTACGTGTCGAAATTACCACGTTTAAAGCATCGAAACCAGTATTTACATGTTTTTATCGATGGAATATGATCACCAGAAGTTTCTGACAGCAATCGATAACTTTTAGCAGCGCTTTTCTTCGAATTAAACAACAAAAGTAACGCCAACGTGTTTTGTTGGCATGTAATTCGATATATTCAATGCTCAAAAAAATATGTTGCTTACACTTCGGCAAAATTACATATACTAGAAATTAAAGTCTACTGATTATGCTTTACCATAAATATACATTATGCCCCGATGCGATATAATACAAGATCTGCCATCTCTTACAAATCTCTCAAAATTAATTCACACTACTTAACACGTAGGCAACGTAGGGACTAACGGTCAGTCCATCAAAAGCATGATCTTTACCAGGAAATACAAACCCCAAGAAATTGCACCACTTAGTTTCTGGGGCAATGAACTGATCTACACGAGCTCGGTGAAATACCTTGGAGTTCGTTTGGATCCAAAACTAAACTATAATCAACACCTCAACGAAAAGAGGAACAAATTCTACACGTCCCTTTCGGCCTGTAGAAAAGCTCTAGGCAAAACTTGGAGTATGTAACCCAAGGTCGCACTGTGGATATACAGGGCGGTGCTATTGCATAGATTAACGTACGCAGCAGTGATTTGGTGGCCCAGAGTGGGCACGGTGGAGTCAAAGAACCTATTGCGCAGCCGACAGGGGAACTACCTTAGGGCGGCAGTGGGGGCTATGAGAACGACGCCTTCAAACGCACCAATAATCTTATATAATATTCGCTATTGATGGTTTTTCCCTTCTCAGCATAGTCAATGAAAATTATTCCATGCGCATTCCAAAATACAGAGGCCAAAACCTTCCCTGCTGACTGTTGTGTTTTTGGTCACTTCGCGCGGCTTTCACCGGCTGCTGTTCACTCACCTGACTGCCGACTTAATTCCAGTGTATAGTGGTGGATCCATGTTTCATCCATTGTCACACTCAGAATTATCAACACGTTGTTGTTTTTGGTCCACTGTGAGCAAACGCGGTACCCATTTCGAACAGAGCTTTCTCATGCCCAAATGTTCATGCAAAATATTACCAACACGTTCTTTTGATATCTTTAGGGTATCAGCTATCTCACGCAATTTCACTTTACGGTCATCCAAAACAATTTTGTGGATTTTTTTTATGTTTTCCCGTGTAATCACCTTATTTGGGCGCCCAGAGCGTTCAGCATCATTTGTGTCTGTACCACCGCGTTTAAATTTGGCATACCAGTAAATGAGTGATTTTCCAGGGGCAGAGTCTCCGTAACACCTATCAAGCCAGTGCTTTGCTTGAACGGTATTTTTTCCCATCAAAAAACAGTGCTTATTCAACACACGAAATTCGATTTTTTCCATTGTTTTGAGAATATCAAAACCATTGTAACTTGTAAACTAATCGTGAAATTTTGGCACGTATCGTGGTACTTCCTAAAAACCATATGGATTTTTTGAAAAGGGCGACATCTATGTGTCAGACCAAAAACTTTTCAGCCTACGTGTTATATATTAAGTTATGTATTATTATATAAAATAAAAACTTAATTTATATAACAAATAGTTGTGCTAAATTCCAAAAAACACTTTTTTTCGGCTCCATGACTAGGTATATGCCCTTAACATTATTTCATAGTTCTATAACTTTTTTAGAAAAAAGCATATTTTTGATAGCTGGCATTGGTACCCTTGTAAAATTCTTTATATAATTAAATTTAAATTTTATTGCATAATGATAACATTTATTCCGCTTACACTTTTTTAGGTATAATAAAACATGGTATAATTACACTTAAGCTATTACTAAATAAATACGTATCAAAAATACTCTAAATTATTACCACATAACAAGGATTGGCTCTTGGGTTGCTTAATGACGTCTTTAAATCGAATTGTTGAGAACAAATGTTAAAAAAGTCAAAACCGCCGCATTGCGCAAAACTCTTCGAAATTTCTTTGTGTTCGGCTAATTCTATACAAAAACAGATTTATCGGTGAATCGTAACAATCGCGCATCGATTTTCTATTAAGATCAAATTACCATTGTTATATGTTGTGATTAACACGAAGCCGGCAGCATTACACATGAAAATGTAGTATCGATAAACATCTTAATTCCAACAGTTGTATTCTAAAACGGGGAACTTTTGAATTCCCAGATCTTTTCGAGGCAACAAAACGCTCGTTCTATTTGTTTGATTTAGCCGATATTCAAATGATCGTGACGAGCACGCAAACAAACTGTTAACGGCTACTCCATTGCGATCGCCTGATTTTAATGTTTCTGAATTTATTATGTTAACATGATGTTGGGTTTAATTCGAGTACATTAGGTATTATCGAAACATTAGGATAAATGTTCTTCACGAATAAATCAGAGGCGTATTTAAGGGCTGGTCAAAAAACGTCAAATATTTAGTTAAACACTCCCAGTAGTAAACACATAAACGGTCAGAATTGTATTTTAAATTATTTTATATATTTAATTATATATGTAATAGATGGAATACACCAGGCAGCAAAAGAATTCTTAGGAATTAAAGAAACATATCACAAATCTAGGAAGTACTGGTGGAACGATTAACTTAAGCTACTCAGTATATATCACCACTACACCAAACACTTTATTTTTGCACTCGACGCGCGTTTCGCTAACCATGTTAGCTTCTTCAGGAGCGATGGTTGACTATTTATACTTAGCCTAACCCTTGAATTACTCAGGCGGAACTAATGACATAGGCAAGGCCATCAGTTCCGGTCAAGTAACCAGTAGAGGGGACTATAAGGAATAGGCCCTCTGTTTTTATTTAAACTACTTTTACATTTTATAATTTCCATACTTTCGTATGCGTTCAACAGTCTTCGATCAGATACATTTTTTATTAATCTAATGTTACAATATGATCAGCTTCAAGGGCATGTTCGGCAATGATAGACTTTTCTGTTCTACTGTATTTTAAGTGTGCTAAATGTTCTTTAAATCGTGTTTTAATTGACCTTTTAGTTTGCCCAACATAATTTTTGTCACAATCATTACAACTAATTTCATAAATTCCACTTTTCTCACAATTAGGAATCTTATCCTTGGGATTTCCTAAGATATTCCTCAGATTGTTGCGAAACGCACGTCGAGTGCAAAAATAAAGTGTTTGGTGTAGTGGTGATATATACTGAGTGGTATCATTGTGCCAAAGATTCCATATTCCCAACTTAGATTACCTTAAGAACAAAAAACAAAAGCTCTATGAAAAATGGATGAGTACAAAGAGGCACGAACAGGGAGGAATACAAAGAAGCTATGTCAATATTCAAACAAGCTGTAGTTCAAGCAAAAAATCAAAGTTAAGAAAATCTAGAGAATGGTGGAGATTTATGAAAAATCGAAGGTCACAAACGAGAGCCACAACAGTGGGAGGTTTATTAAAAATCTAAGGTCACACACAATGGGAGGAACACTATAAATCACTCCTCGTGGAGCAAAGATCAGAATATACAAACAAATTCCCCAAGAAAATTCGAATTGTCGGAGAACCCATAGCTCTTGATATAGACAGAACAAAGAAAGCAATATATTTACTAAAAAACAATCGTGCCCCAGGCCCGGAAGGTATTCCTGCAGAACTAATAAAGAATCGAACTGAAAACCTATTTAAGATCTTAACAGCAGTGTTTAAATGGGGAACCAATTTCACAATGCTGTAAAGAAGACTGGATTACATCTATACATTAAAGGAGCAACAAAAAGACCTGCAGTAACTATCGAGGTATAACGGTGACAAGTACATTAAGCCGATTCTATGGAAAAATATTAAAAGATCTCATACGTGAAGAGTATCATCCCTACGAATCTGAAGAGCAAAACGGTTTTAGAGCAGGTCGATCAACAATTGACAATAAATATTTTTTGTTTAACACAAATCATCGAAAAAAGAACGATATGGTCACAAGATGTACACTTACTTCTAGTAGGTCTGACAAAGGCATGTGATACGGTCTCTATTGATAAACTATGGAAAGTCGTAGAAAAATCTAATATTAATGTGACTATTACGGATGCAATTAAAGAATTCTATAGAAACACAACAACTAGAATCAAAGAAATAAACTTTCAAAGGGCTTCAATGTAACTAAAGGCCTACGCCAGGGATATTCTTTGTCACCCACCCTATTCAATATATACATCGATGAAGCTCTGAGAATGTGGAAACGGAAGTATAATGACATGGGACTAGCATTAGCGGACCCAATCCTATACACATTACATTACACAGATGATCAGGTGGTGGTGGCTCAAGATAAAGAAGACCTGGAATACATGTCCCGGAAACTATTCGAAGAATACAGGAAATGGGGATTACAAATAAATACACAATATTTATGCATTGGACAAGAACCGTCACCAGGAGATCTGATTCTAAACAATGAAACTATCAAGTGCTGTTAAGAATACGTATATCTGGGCACGAGACTCACCAAGACTGGCCGAAACAACCAAACACTACAAGACAGAATAACAAAAGGAAAAAAAGTTATTGGGGCATTGAACTCAATACTATGGCAAAAAATATTAGAACGGAGACAAAAAAGAAAATCTATAACTCTATGTTACAACCCACCCTGACTTATAGCTCGCGTTCAGCATCATTTGTGTCTGTATGGCAGGGTTTAAAGCGTACCAGTAAATGAAGAGTGATTTTCCAGGAGCAGTGCTCCTGTAACACTTATCAAGCCGCAAGCTTGAACGGTATTTTTTCCCATCAAAAAACAATGTTTAATCAACACACGAAATTCGATTGTTTCCATTGTTTTGAAAATATCAAAAGTAGCGACTCTAAAACCACTGTAACTTGTAAAATAATCGTCGAAATGTCATGAAATTTTGACACGTATGAAGGTTGGTACTTTAAAAATCATATGGATTTTTTGAAAAGGGTGACAGCTGTGTGTCAGACCAAAAACCGTTCAGCCTACGTCTTAATTTACCATTTACAATAATATACAGCCTTGGCCAAAAGTATTAGGCACCCCTTATAATACGTGAAACTCATAAAATATAAAAAAAAATACTAATTGTTTTAACAATGGTATAGGCGACAGTGTCAAAAGCTAACTTAAACAATAGACAATCTCTTTTACAGGTCTATAAAACACCTGGCACACAAAACTGCGACAATGAGGTTTTTTGAAAAATATTTTTAATGTTTTATCAGTTTCTTTTTACTACTTGTAGTGTGAAGAAGCTTCCGTGCGTGTTTTATTTGTGAACTGCACATTCTTATATTTGAGAAATGCCTAAGAAAAGTGAGCTTAGTATCGAAAAACGAATTAAAATTCAAACCCTACATGAACAAGGCAAGTCCCAAGTAGAAATAGCCAAGTTAGTGAAATGTTCTCGGTGCGCAGTGCAATGTGCTATTAAAAAGTTTATGGAGACTGGCTCCCATGCCAACAAAATGAGAATGGGCAGAAAACGTAAGACTATCGAGCGACAGGACAGAAAACTCATCCGCGAGTCTATTAAAAATCGAAAAAAAAAATCATCTGAGCTCGCTGCAACCTTGTCGGAAGAGATTGGGATGCCGATTAGTTCTCGCACGGCAAGGAGAAGACTGACAGAAGCTGAATTAAGAGGGTGCAAAGCTAGAAAGAAGCCTTGGCTTTAAGAGACCAATAGGAAGAAACGCTTAGAGTGGGCTCTGAAGCACCAACATTTTAGCGAAGAGGATTATGGTCCGACGAATCCAATTTTGAGGTAAGTTTTATATGATTTATTTTAACAAATAACTACATACCATTACTCTTGATTTAATCTGTTTTAGTCAAAATAATAACTAATTTTTTAATTGGGTATTTTTTCTAATCTTACAGCTCTTCGGAACTTCAGGTGTGACATTCAGGAATACCATCCAGATTGCGTGGTGCCTACTGTAAAACACGGAGGAGGCAGCATTATGATCTGGGGCTGCATGGCTGCTAAAGGTATCGCCAAAATGTTCGTTTGTGAAGGCCGCATGAACAGCCAAAAGTACATAAATGTACTAGAAACTGTACTGATGCCTTCGCTAACGCGCATTTTTGGCGACACTAATTTAGATGACATCAAATTCCAGCAAGATAATGTACCTTGTCATAAATCAGCGGCCACGATGCGCTGGTTTAGAGACAAAAACATTGTCTTGTTAGATTGGCCGGCGCACTCTCCAGATCTAAACCCTATCGAGCATCTTCGGGATATTCTGAAGCGCAAGATACGGGAGCATAGCGTAACATGAAGTTAGACACCAAAAAGGCTTCTGGCGCTGACGAAATACCTGCCATAGTTCTTAAAATCTGTGCGAGGGAACTAACACCAGTTTTCTGTAGACTTTTCAACCTATCCTACAGAAAGGGAATATTTCCTTCCTGCTGGAAATGTGCTACAGTTCATCCGATACCTAAAAAAGGCAAGAAGACCTTGCCAAATAACTACCGACCAATCGCACTGCTTTCAATAATATCGAAAGTCATGGAAAAGGCTATCAATCAGCATCATCTAAAATATCTTGAAGGATTCAACATTATTAGCGATCACCAATATGGCTTTCGTAAAAATAGGTCAACAGGAGATCTTCTGACTTATGTAACACATGTTTGGAACAATGCAATCTCGAGCGGTTGCTCTTGACATATCCAAGACATTCGACCGTATTTGGCACTATGGGCTGTTGGCTAAGCTACGTTCTTATGGTATGTCTGAAAAGTTCTGTTTGTGGCTCTCATGTTTCCTCAGAGAGCGTTCTTTACGAGTGGCAGTCGACGGATTTCTTTCTAACACCTTCACTATCAACGCCGGTGTACCTCAAGGCTCCATAATGTCTCCTACTCTCTTTCTCATTTACATTAACGATCTGCTGGAAAAGACCGAGAATCCAATCTACAGCTTTGCAGATGACAGTACACTTATCTCTTCATTCACTTTGAACGCTCGGACATCGGCTACTCAGACGAATATCCGCAGACAGCAGGAAGTCATTCAACTTAACAAAGACCTGGAAGAAAGTCTATCTTGGGGTGACAGTAACCAAGTGGAATTTAACGCTACCAAAACCCAGGCGGCAGTTTTTTCTAAAAAAGTTAACGTTGCTGAACCCGACATAGTTATGTCGGGGCACTCCATTCCTCTAACATCGTCACTCAATTTGTTGGGCGTTAATTCGGGAGCAAATATGTCCTGGCATGAATATGTTGCAGGCATAGCAAGGAGAGCTTCTCAAAAGTTGGGAATATTATTTCGAACCAGAAAGCTTTACACTCCACAACAACTGTTAATTCTTTACAAAGCTCAAATTCGACCAACTATGGAATACTGCTCCCATGTTTGGAGCTCCGCTCCCAAACATACACTGCATTTGTTGGATTCTATTCAGAGAAGAGCTGTTCGTCTGATTGGAGACCCGGAACTGACCGTCGGCCTTGATTCGCTGGAACATCGAAGAACGGTTGGCGACTTGAGCCTATGCTACAAGTACTTTCATGGAAGGTGTTCGAAGGATGTGGCCCGCTTAATTCCTCCCAGAGCGGTGCATGTTAGAAGTACACGTCGCGCTAATTCTTCACATCCGTATGAGGTTCAGCTTGTTACTCCTCGTACAACGCTTTTCAAGCAGTCTTTTATACGAGGCTGGTTTGAAAAGTCCGTGCAAAAATAAAAACTACTTATGTGTTCGGGGTAAACCTTTTTTATTTTTCGACATAGTCTCCTTTTAGGCTTATACACTTCGTCCAACGATGTTCTAGTTTGTTGATCCCTTCCGAATAATGGGATTTGTCCAAGTCTGCAAAATATCCATTAGTGTCTGCAATCACCTCCTCGTTTGAATAAAATCTTTGTCCCGCCAGCCATTTCTTCAAATTGGGGAACAAATAGTAGTCCGAGGGAGCCAAGTCTGGAGAATAGGGGGGATGTGAAACGAGTTGGAATCCTATTTCCATTAATTTTGCGACCACAACTGCTGAGGTGTGTGCTGGTGCGTTGTCGTGATAGAAAAGGACTTTCTTGTGGGCCAATCATGGGCGTTTTTCTTGCAGCTCGGTTTTCAAACGGTCCAATAACGATGAATAATATTCACCTGTAATAGTTTTACCCTTTTCCAGATAGTCGATGAGGATTATCCCTTGCGAATCCCAAAAGACAGTCGCCATAACCTTTCCGGCCGAAGGAACGGTCTTCGCCTTTTTTGGTGCAGATTCCCCCTTGGTAACCCATTGTTTAGATTGTTGTTTGGTCTCAGGAGTATAGTAATGTATCCATGTTTCATCCACAGTGACGAAACGACGCTTAAGGTCCTCCGGATTCTTCTGGAACAGCTGCAAACCATCCTTGCAACACTTCACACGATTCCGTTTTTGGTCAAGCGTGAGCAATCGCGGCACCCATCTTGCGGATAGCTTTCTCATGTCCAAATGTTTATGCAAAATATTATGTACCCGTTCAGTCGAGATGCCCACAGCACTAGCAATCTCACGCACCTTAACTCTTCTGTCATCCATCACCATATCATGGATTTGATCAATGATTTCTGGAGTCGTAACCTCCACAGGCCGTCCAGAACGTTCAGCGTCACTTGTGCCCATATGGCCAGTCCGAAAATTTTGAAACCACTTATAAACTGTTCTAATCGAAGGTGCAGAGTCACCATAATGTCTTCATCAAGCTTCTCTTTAGTCTCCTGAGGCGTTTTGCCTTTCATAAAGTAATGTTTAATCACCACACGAAATTCTTTTTCGTCCATTTCTTGAAAATCACTCGACTTCCTTGATTCACACGAATGCCAAACACAAAGAAATAGACCAGTATAGCTGAAACTTGGTGTGCGTTCATTCAAGAGATGCTACTAACTAAACATGACCTCGATACGCGCCGGTGGTGCCATCTCTCGGACTTTGCACGGACTTTTCAAACCAGCCTTGTACGGAGAACATCATCCCTTTGGAATAATTTGCCCAGGACTGTGTTTCCCACCGAGTACAATCTACAGCGATTCAAGAACAACGTGGATCGCTTTCTCCGCGCACGTGTCGCTCCTGTAGCGCTTTAGGGACTTCCCTGTAGCACGTGTGCTAGACCCATAAAAAAAAAAATCAAGAGCAGCACTAAAAAGCTCTTTAATGGATGAGTGGGATGCCATAAGTACAACTGAATGTATTAGGCTTGTACGCGGCATGCCCCAAAGAATTGCTGCTGTAATTCAAGCTAAGGGCGGACACACAAAATATTAATTTATTTCTTAATTTTACCTCAATATACGATTTTAACTTTTTACCCTGGAACATTCATTTTGTGAAATTAGTAATATATAATTATTATATTAAAATAGCGTGTGAAAGAAAGCAATCTTCATAAAATGAATAATTTATACCCTTAAAAAATGGATAAATGTCAATAGATTCAGATCGATTTAATCCTCAATCTTTTCCTGTATCATAACATATAGGTGCGACTATGCTAATGTCCATTCATCATAATTACAAAGCACCGACGTCTCCATTTACCCTAAAATACTCATACATAGTCACAACATCAAAACGTCTTCCTTGATGATATATAATTTTGTACTATTTTGATTTTATTGCTTTTTAATTTGTTTTATATCTCTTGGACAACATTCTTGTGGCTTTACTCATAATTCCTATGTAAATTTGTTCTCCTTTAAATAACCTTCACAGTTTGTGCTCGTCTGTAATTTATTCATAGTCTTTTACCACTAAAGCTACAAAAAAGTTCTTGTTCTGCTTTCTTTACTTCATTTACATGCTTACATTGCAATTAAATGGTTGTTGCTATTGATCTTGAACAAAGACGTTTAAAACTTTGTGCGGATTTAATTTAAAGCAAACTAGTGCTAATAAATACGGAAATATTAATTAAAATGTCCTCAATTAATGTTTATATTGATATATACAAGGTGTCTCATAAAAAAAGATTAAAATATTTACAGTAAGTATAAATTGATTAAGGAAAATAGTCTTGATTATACTAGGTGTATGTACAGGGTGAGTCAACGATAGGGTAAAGTTCATTATCTCATTTGTTTCGGGATTGATGAAAAAATCTTAAATACAATAGTTTTAGGGACTGTTAAGGTGCACAGTTTAAAATTATTTTTGCGTATTACCTCAAAAAAGTGTGGTCGATATAAAATATGTTTTTTTAAATGGAACATCTTACTTTCTAATTTATTTTTAAATTTTGCGTAAAATTTTATAACTTTTTTATTAATAGTGTTATATACTTAAACCTAGTAGTTTTTCTAATATTTCAATTTTTGTTAAAAAAATACTAGTTTTCAGTTTTGCAAAAAATTGCCAGTAGCGCCATTACTTCTGAACGTGGAATACTTACAATTGGTACGAGCATTCTATAAAGATGAAAAAAAGTTATATGTAAAGAAATTTGAGTTAGATGCTACAGGGTGTTCAAAATAAATTTATACATTTCGACTACTTTAAATTGAAACATCTTAATTTCTTTAAATGGCACACCCTGTATATTATTATTTTTTCTGATAGATTTTACAAAACTCTCCAACTTTTATTAAGTATGTCATATACCTATTTCTAATAGTTTTCGATTCATTTTGAATTTTTCAGTTTTTGCCCTTGTTTTTAATACACTTACGCTATTGTGAAAACATAAACAAATAGTTAATAATAATTTTAATATAGTTTAACTTATCTAATGATTAGTTATTATGACGTAATAAATGTTCAAAAATACGTCCGTCTACTTGAATACTATGTTTAGTCGTTTTACTATATTTTTCTTCACTTTCCTCAGCATACAGGGCGTTATTGTCCTGCACGCATCCCGTATCCTATTTTCCATATCTACTGGTGTTGTATAGGGATTTACATACACACGATCTTTAATGTAGCCCCACAAAAAGAAGTCTAGAGGTGTTGAGTCACATGATCGAGGGGGCCACTGAATGAATCTATCCCTACCAATCCATTTTTATGGGTAACGATCGTTTAAAAATTCCCGAATTTCCCGGTGGCAATGAGTAGGAGCTCCGCATTGTTGAATCCACATTTATTCCGTTTCAAAGTTATCAACTTCTCCAAGAAGCTAGGGTAATTCGTTTTGCAAAAAACTTAGATATGTAGGCCCGTTAAGCAGTTCGCGGAAAAAATGTAGACCAATAGCTCGAAAATTTAATATTCCACACCATAAATTAAGCGACCAATGGTTTTGGTTTTGAACTTCACGGACCCAAAATGGACTAACTGTTGAATAATAATGCATGTTATGGCTGTTAACTGCTCCATTACTGCGAGAAGCAGCTTCATCAGAAAACATTATTTTGGATAAAAAATTTGGATCTGCCTTTATTGCTCCATTCATGGTGGTACAAAAGTTTACTTGTCGTTCAACATCACGGTCTCGAAGTTCTTGGTGCAGTTCCATACCAAAGGGATGATACTTGTATTTTCTCGTGGTGCGATTAGCCGTAGATTGGGATGTGTCAGATAAGTCAGCTAGCTGACGGCTGCTGACCTGCGTTCTCACTCGCATAGGCAAGGATTTGGAGGTGGTCACGACCATCAAGCAGCGCAAATGAGAATATTTTAGCTACATTATGAGACATCCAGGAAAATATGAAATCTTGCATTTGATTATAGAGGGAAAGATTCCAGGCAGATGTGGTCTAGGGAGAAGGGGAACATCGCGGTTGAAAAATTTCAACATGATAGCAAACATGATAAAAAAGGATCGTTGAACTGTCATGGTACCCGAAGAAGAAAAAGAATATATCATACCACAGTCCTTGGAAAATGGATCTTAGGACTAATGTCATCTAAGGGTGAATCATTACGTTTCCGGCCCTCTTCTAATGAAATCATTAATTACGGTTAGGCACGTTGCAGTATTTGCAGGAGCGAGGATTGTTCTGTAAACTTTAGTTTTTAGATAGATAATTTTGGAAATTAGAATATATTTAACTATTTACTATATTACTTTTTTATATATTTTTTTAAACATTAACGCGTTTTTCTCTGCTTACTGAACATATTTTTAGCAATATAGTCAATAGTTGAACATTATTTCTTGATCCCGTTTTTTTTCTTGGTTTTGATGGTGAAAAAGAAAATAAATCATATATATATATATATATATATATATATATATATATATATATATATATATATATATATATATATGTATATATATATATATATATATATATATATATATATATATATATATATATATGAAAAGTTCGCGGCCCTCCCAAAAAATAATTAGAGTTTAGTGAGACCAAGTGCAGCGTTTTGGGAAAAATGGAAAAAATTGAACAACGTGCGGTCATCAAGTACCTGTTTAAAAAAAGATTAACACCATGAGACATGAAAACAACACTAGAGAAATCTGGTCCGTCATATACCACTGTGAAAAATGGGTTGTAGAATTTAAACGTGGACCATAGAGCATCCAAGACGACCCTCGCTCCGGCTGACCTACGATTGAAGAAAACATCGGCAAAGTGTGTGATCTCATATTGAAAGACCGTCGATTAACTATCAGGGAGATTGCAGATACCATAGGCATCTCGTATGAACGAACACAAAACATCACTGCCAACGAACTAAGATTTTCTAAGGTTTCCGCTAGGTGGGCCCCCAGATTGCTTTCAGATGAACAAAAATGAATTCGACTCACGATTTCTCGCGACTGTTTGGAGATGTTTGAGGCTGATTCGCAGGATTTTCTTAACAGGTTTGTGACAGTGGACGAAACCTGGGTTCACCACTATACTCCAGTGTCAAAACAACAATCCAAACAGTGGAAAAAATCTGGGGAACCGACCCCAAAGAAAGCGAAGGCAATTCTGTCGGCTGGAAAAGTGATGGCGTCAGTTTTTTGGGATGCTAAAGGTGGACTACCTTCCGAAAGGCGAAACAATAAACTCGACTTACTATTGCACCCTTTTGCATCGTTTACGTCAAAAAATTAAAGAGAAACGCCCAGGATTACTGAGAAAGTAAGTTTTGTTCCATCAGGACGAAACACCCTAATGTGAATTTATTTTACTAAATAACTTTCTAGAATGTTTGTCTTGTGTAATCCTGGCTATATTAGTTTTTTAAACAGTATAAAATAAAATAAAATAGAGGACATATGATGTCATTTACAACTGATACCCGACATTTCTTTTTAGATACTATTTGTTTGTATAAGTGAAAATAATGAAAAAATACCATGATTTTAGATTCTTTACTTCAAGAAACCAGAAATAGACATTTAACTTGATATATTAAAAGCAACATCTCTACCCCCCTCGTACATATTTGACTGTAAGTAATTACGTTTAAAAGTTATTCATTTTGGCAACCAAAAACCAGAAAAATTTCACATAATGCAACTGAACAAAAAAAATTTGATGCTCCCGGCCCGGTCACCCTTTCTACATTCGTTTCTTATTTCAGTTATTATTTGTGTACCAAGTTTGAAACAAATATCGTATTTTATTCGATTCCAGGTTAACAGACAGACTGACGGAGGTGGAAAAATTTGTTTTTCATGAAGAAATGCAACGATCACTGCGAGTAATTTTTTCGCAGATATAACATTTCCATTTACAAAGTGAAGCAATAATCTAGGCTTATTATAAATGTCAATTATATAAATAAATATTACCAAAATTAGTTACTCATCAAAGTTTAGAACAAATCAAATACACCCAGTGAACAGCCTTATAGAACTAACTTCGAATTCTGAAAGACGAGAAAGAGAATGTTTTATTCTGCGGAAACGTGAATCGCATTGAATTTCTGAAAGTAGCTAAGTTTGTTGAGTTTAGGCACGACCTTATGGCGGGGGTCGCAACCTCCGTAACTTTCCCTAGGGACGATGTCTACTGGAAAATGGCTTTTCTTGGATAAACTGATCTATTAGGTGTCGATTTCGCTTTAAAATCAGCTTTTAGGTATTTAAGTTTTTTTTTTATTTACTTTATTGTTAGTTGTTTTCTAGGCAATAAAACGGGTTTATTTAAACTTTTTTTCAAATGTTTAACAAAAATTTTTTGAGAAAAGAATATATATATATGTATATATATATATATATATATATATATATATATATATATATATATATATATATATATATACAGGGTGCGGCGCCAATATCCGGACAAAATTTAATTTGAATTTCCTGCAGTTCTATACTACGTCGAGAGATCGCGATTGACGTCCAAATAGCTTAACGCGTGTGCTAAACATTCATAACCTCGAAACAGTCGCAATGTTGAAACCAAGTGCGGAGTATAATCGAAGAGCCGCGATTATCAAAAGTGTTCGCGCTGGGCGCTTAGCGACAGAAATCATTCGATTCTTCGGATACCCAAGATCGACTGTGTATGATATTGTCGCGAAGTATAACGAGTCGGATAAGTCAGCAGGTTTTGCAACAACGGCAAGGAAAAAATTGGTTGTGGGACAACGTCGACATGTTTTGGTACAAAGAATCTTCCTTCCAACACCCCTTTAGACTTCTATGTATAGAGCGTGGTTGAAAGGGTCACTAACAAGTTCAGACATCCAAAGGTCGCATCATTGAGAGCCGCTATTGAAGAAGCATTCGCCGATATGGACCGTGATTCATTGAAACATGCCTGCGACCGCTTCAGACCGAGAATGGAGGCGATCATTCAAGCAGAAGGGGGTTATATTAAGCAAATGTGTTCTTTATGATCTAACAAACAATTTAGTAAGAAAAATAATTATAAACTTCTCCATTTTTGCAATAAAAATTATGTTTCAAAAAAATGTTTAATTTATCCGGTTTTTGGCGCCGCACCCTGTATATATATATATATATATATATATATATATATATATATATATATATATATATATATATATATATATATATATATATATATATATATATATATATATATATATATATATAATATGAATATATATAATATGAATATATTAGCAAAGATCTGGATGTTACTAATCATCCAAGCTCAAAATTTATAAAATTCTAAAGGCTATTTTCTAACAGACAAACTCCGGCATATGAATATTTTGGGTTTTCTAACTTTCGAAGTTTTCTATCTTTTAATTTTATGCATGCTGCTGATAAGGCCTAAAAGTCTAAAACAAGTGTTTCGTAAACATTTGACCAAAGTCTCACTTGGTATTTTTAATACTGGCATATAGGAGTTAAATGGATTACTCAATACAAGTTAGCCTTAAGAATGCCAAGTGCGGCAAAACATTTACAAAATTCCAGCCAGAATGCAACAAATAAACGTGATGCCATAGAAAACAGCATCCTTCATAGCATATGAATCGGCACACAGGTATAAAAAAAAAACGATAATGTTGGAATTTTTCGTCCAATGACACTACACAATAGTTATTATCACTACGCAAGGCACTTAACTTTTGCTCCCGGCACGCATTTCGGTAACCATGTTAGCATTATCATAAGTAATGATTGACTAAACTTAAGATTAAAATCTAGATTATCTATAATGAGGTTTTTTTTTTAATCTCCGATCAAGTATTCAGTACGGAACACAATAAGAAATACATCATCTGCTTTTTTTTTAACTACCTTAAAATTCTTGTAATTTCAATACTTTTGTATGCGTCTGATAATTAATCTGATCAACTTTAAATTTTCTAATGTTACTGATAAGATGATAATAAGACATACAGCAATGCTGGATTTTTCTGGTCTACGTATCTTAAATGGACTAAAAACGATGAATTGTTTCGTCTGTTTTATTTGTCGATCTTTATAGAATTTCATGAAAAAGTTACATTTCAACTAATTTTCGAATAAAATAATTTTAAAAAATGTTTATTTTTTTTTGTCTCTTTCAAGCTTCATAGAAACTCAATATTTCTTCTAATTTGCAAATGGAATGTTCTAGATTTGTGTGAAAATTGTATATTACGATTGATTCCACCGAAAGTGTCCTAGAAATTTTTAAAAGTACATTCTTTCATTGGTTGTAAAATGTATATATATATATATATATATATATATATATATATATATATATATATATATATATATATATATATATATATATATATATATATATATATATATATATATATATATATATATATATATATATATATATATATATATATATATATATATATATATATATATATATATATATTTGTTAGTTCGGAACCTTCTATAAACCGAATAAAATTATAGGACATCCTTGGGCGTACAGATGAATGATGACACGGTTAACAGAACTTTTTAAAGGTTAACTATTTTGTAGACCCAATGCACCAATATATTATTATTTTCAGTAAAAACATTAACCCTACAGCAGCGCGGCCTTTTTTTTATCGATAAACTGATTTCGATTCGATAAAAATATTTAATAGATCCTCTAGATTGGTAAAAGCCAAGAGCTTAAGCCTTTTGTTAATATTGGCGTTAATCCCTACTTCCGATTAAATTTTCAATAAAATCAATTTAATAATGAATAGCTCGCCTTCTTTTATTTGCTTTAACACATTTAAGTTTCAATAAAGAGAAGTAAATGGGTTAGTCCTGGTTTGTAAAGATTTATTTAGGTTAAATTATAGGGCGGTAATATGTTATTTTCGAAGTGTATAGAAAATATGATTTTTTTTAACAAAGTATTATAAATAATACTTTAAAGTTTGGTGTAAAATACTTTAGTTTGCTGCTTTTAAGGGTATTGTTGTTGCAGGCCATCCAGATTATAGCACATAATGAGAGTATCATCTGCATCTCTTATGGTGTTTAGCAAAACCACACTAACTTTAGTACCTAGCTCGATATTTTCTAAGACCTCTTTGAAAATTTTGTCCAAATATTAGTTGTATACAAGTGGAGAGAGGATGTAACCCTGTCGAACTATGCATTTGATGTTAATATTATTTGTTTTCAGATCTTCTATGTGAGCCTCAACTGTTTGGCCCAATAAGTTTTCGATTATTCGAATATTCTTGTCGTCCAGCTGCAGTTATTGAAGCATTGCTATTTGTTTGTGGTGTCTAACTCTGTCCAATACTTTCTTATAATCGATGAAGTAGACAAAAACATCCTTGCGCTGGTCCCGACGTTTCTGTAGGAGAACATTCATATTAAACAAGGCTTCACGTGTTCCATATGCATTTCTAAATCCCATCTAGCTGTTATCAAGATCGAATTCGTAAAATCTTTTACAAGGGGTGGCTCATAATTCAGTTTAAATTTGTTTTACTTATTTCGCCAATGCAGCGCTTGGTTCTTCGAAAATTTAGTTGCTATGAGGAGTTTCATTGACGTGGAGCATATTTCTTATTGCAAACGTTTTACAAAAACAATTATTTAAAATTATTGTGCAGCGGAAATTTCACGTTCAGTATTACGACGTAAATAAAATTTCGAATGTTTAACTTATCAAAAAAAAAAACGGCCAAGTGCAAGTTGGACTCAAAATAAAAATTGTTGTTATAGATGTATAAAATGATGAGTGACTTCACAAAACACACCCCAAATGAGTTTTCAATAAAAGAATTGAGAGCCCAGATTACAAATATGTCTACTCAGATACTAACTCAGCAGGCTAATCAGACCAACCAGAAAAAGAAAAAAATTACATATATGTATATATATCTTGAAATCCAATAAGTATTTTCACGTTTCTTCTTAGCCAATAATGTGTAATAGTTATAGCATCTTAGCGACCTAATAGCCAATGATCAATTGAACTCAATCTAGAATTTAGGGGTGAAAGTTTAAAACAAATATTTACTACCTAACTACTAGTTTAATTATAAAATTATTTTCACTCGGTACCTAATGCTTACAGCAATAGCTATCACTTCCGCTTCAATTTACAACTTTCGACGAAATAAACCTTCACCATTTTGGCGGGCAACTAGTTTTTTTTTTCTTATACCAGATAAATTATCCAACGTAATGCACTCGTGATTATTTTCGTTCAGCCTACACTTTAGGGAGACTATGCCAGACTATTTTAAAATTTTTTGGTCAGTACTTTTCGAGATAGGGTCGGTGGACAGGGGTCTTCGGCTCTTCTTTTAAAAATAATACAAAGAAAAGTATGCGTAAGTTTACATAATCTATATTTTTAAACTCGTGTTTTTACAAGCTTTCATGTGACACCCCACTCGATAATTTGACCAAATTTTTTTTGACTTCCGATTTTACCCAATAAAACTAACTCCGTAACTCAAAATTTAACTTTCAAAAATACACGGCTCTAATTGGGTCATCAATTACTATACGAGGCTGGTTTGAAAAGTCCGTGCAAAAATAAAATCTACTTATGTGTTTGGGGTAAACCTTTTTTATTTTTCGACATAGTCTCCTTTTAGGCTTATACACTTCGTCCAACGATGTTCTAGTTTGTTGATCCCTTCCGAATAATAGGATTTGTCCAAGTGTGCAAAATATCCATTAGTGTCTGCAATCACCTCCTTGTTTGAATAAAATCTTTGTCCCGCCAGCCATTTCTTCAAATTGGGTAACAAATAGTAGTCCGAGGGAGCCAAGTCTGGAGAATAGGGGGGATGTGAAACGAGTTGGAATCCTATTTACATTAATTTTGCGACCACAACTGCTGAGGTGTGTGCTGGTGCGTTGTCGAGATGGAAAAGGACTTTCTTGTGGGCCAATCGCGGGCGTTTTTCTTGCAGCTCAGTTTTCAAACGGTCCAATAACGATGAATAATATTCACCTGTAATAGTTTTACCCTTTTCCAGATAGTCGATGAGGATTATCCCTTGCGAATCCCAAAAGACAGTCGCCATAACCTTTCCGGCCGAAGGAACGGTCTTCGCCTTTTTTGGTGCAGATTCCCCCTTGGTAACCCATTGTTTAGATTGTTGTTTGGTCTCAGGAGTATAGTAATGTATCCATGTTTCATCCACAGTGACGAAACGACGCTTAAAGTCCTCCGGATTCTTCTGGAACAGCTGCAAACCATCTTTGCAACACTTCACACGATTCCCTTTTTGGTCAAGCGTGAGCAATCGCGGCACCCATCTTGCGGATAGCTTTCTCATGTCCAAATGTTTATGCAAAATATTATGTACCCGTTCAGTCGAGATGCCCACAGCACTAGCAATCTCACGCACCTTAACTCTTCTGTCATCCATCACCATATCAGGGATTTGATCAATGATTTCTGGAGTCGTAACCTCCACAGGCCGTCCAGAACGTTCATCGTCACTTGTGCCCATATGGCCAGTCCGAAAATTTTAAAACCACTTATAAACTGTTCTAATCGAAGGTGCAGAGTCACCATAATGTTTATCAAGCTTCTCTTTAGTCTCCTGAGGCGTTTTGCCGTTCATAAAGTGTCCATTTCTTGAAAATCACTCGACTTCCTTGATTCACACGAATGCCAAACACAAAGAAATGGACCAATATGGCTGAAACTTGGTGTGCGCTCATTCAAGAGATGCTACTAACTAAACATGATCTCGATACGCGCCGGTGTTGCCATCTCTCGGACTTTGCACGGACTTTTCAAACCAGCCTCGTATTTATGTCAAATTTTTACTCTCTATGTCAAACAGTTTCGAAGAAAATCAGGTGTGACAGACGGACAGATGGAACACAAAAAATGAATGTAGAAGTTCACAGGGACTAGTCGACTCTAAGTAAATCCCGAATATAGTGATTAAGTACGTCAAATGCTGTCCGAACCTGGAGCACGTTCGAGTGCCAGTTCGGGTCCCGACCTGCCAATACGCAAAAGATCAAATACCATAAATATGGCTAGGAATTCTATACAACAAATTCTTTGTAAAGCATTCAACTGAGAGAATATTAGTCAATAGGATGAGTAGATATGAGTAGAGAGTCTGTAGCTGGTATAAGAATTGAAGTAAATTGATTCTACTGACAATTTTAACTACGTTAATTACATGTTTGGGCGCTTTTTAACATTTAACAACCTAATGCCAGATCAGGCAGATCACGATCACGCCAATAATCAGTAAATTAAGTAACTTGTTTTCCAAATAATGCCATTCAAACCCATCTCCTCCCATTGTGACATACTTATGCCTTTGAACCTTGTTTGAATCCACCTTCTTGTTTGTCCAAGAAGGGTCAAGAGTAAATTGAAAGTTTAATATAATTAGTCTACTTTTTACTTTTATATTTAGTCAATCATCTTACTTGATGATGAAAACAAGGCTAGCAAAACGCGCGTGGCCTACAGAAATAAAGTATTTGGTGTAGTGATAATAACTGTTGGGTAGAACATATTTAATATACATAACATTATTCACAAACATTCTTATTTACATTTTTATTGCATCCTGTTACAAAAAAATATCCTAGAGAAAGCATGTAAATATATCCTAATCTAATCTGTACTCAACATTAATTTGCTCTTTCTCTATGTTTTTTTTGTATCAGTTTTTACTTTTAACTCGTTAATAATTTAACTTATCTTACCTTTCAAAATTAAGATAATACAAAACAAGATTTCTAATTTAAGTTATCTCTGCCGAGACCGGGCCGGTGGGTCCAACTCCATTCGATTACTAGCTCGTATTACCATCCCACGTGGTCCTTTATCTAAACACAGGCCGTGTATTTCTCTCAAATCGATTTAAAATTAAACCTGTGTCTGAGATAATAGTGGAATATACAATGGTGTTTAATTCGCCTATCTTAATGTTCTGTTATCAAAATGTTTATTTCAATTAAGTATTTTGCGATGTACCAACGCCTACAACCTTTCACATTCAGCTTGTCTTGTCCTCGTAAAATAAATGTTACGGGCAATTGGTATTTAAGTTCTTCGTTATTTTTTAGATAAGGTAGATAGTTTGTTGGAATATCTTAAGGTGTGTGAAAAATAAATCTAATTTTAATATTAATCCACAGAAAATTGTATAATGCATGATTCATTTAAAAGGTACAGTTTGTCAAGTAAGAACGTGTCCGCGATAATTCATTTTTGGTAGATGCGATTCTAGCGATTCCAACGAAGTTAATAATAGCGGCAGAAAAGATTCGGATGATGAAGCTTCCCACAGCAATGATAATTCGATTTTAGATAAGAATGACGACTTTTAATTATAATTAAACTAGCCGTGCTCGTGGCTCCGCTCGCGTGGACTTCATTCACTACTATCGTTACTGCTCATTCCTTATATTACCTAAAGTTATATATATATATATATATATATATATATATATATATATATATATATATATATATATATATATATATATATCTTATAACCTGGCCAGAGAACATATGTATGAATTAAAAAAAACATGAAAATCGGATAAGTGGTTCTCGAGTAATAAGCGCACTAACGGACAGACATAGAGACGTTGCATCTATAATAATGCAAATATATAATAATAATAAATATTAAAAGCAACGTCTCTCTGTCTGTATGTCTGTCCGTTAGTGCTCTTATCACTGGAGAACCACTTATCCGATTTACGTGCTTTTTTTTTTAAAAACATATATGTTCTCTGACCAGGTTATAGGACATATTTTAGCGAGTTCTCTCGCAATACACTGCCTAAACCATTAAATATGGAACAATATCATGCAGCAAAGAATATAATATATATAAAATGCATCGTCGCTCTGAGAGAGCAAATGTAGGAAAAAAAAAAACAGACAGAGAGACGTTGCATTTTATATCTTATATTATTTACTACATAATATTGTTCTATATTTAATAGTTTAGGCAGTATATTTTATATATATTATATTTTTTGATACATGATATAGTTCCATATTTAATGGTTTGGGTAGTACATTGCAAGAGAATGCGCTAGCGGCAAACTTTTTCCGACTTGATTCACTATTATCGTCACTGCTTTTTTCTTATATTACCTAACGTAATAAAATATATCTTATAACCTGGCCAGAGAACATATGTATGTTTTAAAAAATAAACACGTAAATTGGATAAGTGGTTCTCCAGTAATAAGAGCACTAACGGACAGACAGATAGTCAGAGAGACGTTGCATTTAATATATATTATATTCTATGCTACATGATATTGTTCCATATTTAATGGTTTAGGCAGTATATTGCAAGAAAACGCGGTAGCAGCAAACTTTTTTCCAACTTGATTCACTATTATCGTCACTGCTTATTCCTTATGTTACCTAACGTAATAAAATATATCCTACAACCTGTCCAGAGAACATATGTATGCTTAAAAAAAAAGCACGTAAATCGGATAAGTGGTTCTCCAGTGATAAGCGCACTAACGGACTGACAGATAGACACATAAACAGACAGAGAGACGTTACATTTCATATATTTGTTATAGATAACAATAATGTTATTAAATCACTCGGTGTATTTTATTTACCTGATAATTCAAGCTGATAAGGATAAAAAATTACTTACTAAATAGTAACTGGGACTAGAAATTAGTAAATTAGAAATATTTGACTCTAAGCAATCCAGTATATGATCTATAGTTTAGCGAAAACCATATAACTAATTACATCAAATCAAATTTGAAGAAAAAAAATTTTGATCTGCTTAAATACGCCTTGTGCGTCATGTCGTTTTAGGCACAAAGCCACGTAACCAATCTCATGGTTTTCATTCTTCATAACAATTACCGTCGGCCAATTAAGAATGTGTCCTCGATAATTCATTAATGGTAGATACGAGTCTAGCGATTAAACAAAAAATCGGTAAAGGGAACGATGCATTTTAGTAAAAGTATCAGTCGATTCCGAACATTCGTCGAAGTCATGTAAAATCCAAAATGAGTCACTTATTTGCGCGTCGGTTCGAGGCAGTCTTTCATTGTTCCAATCCAAAGGGGCCTAAAATGACACATTCCGCAGCCGCTAAATATATTAAAAAGTCGGTATCGTTTGTGAAGAAGTGGGTAAATCATTTTAACGAGACGAAAAATGTCGACGACTCATCGTGGCCCGGTTGGTAAAGTCATTCCAGAAGTCGAAAAACGAATCGTGTCATTGACGCTGTGTCAAGGAGAGGCAAAATTAAGAAAATTAGGTTTCAATGTGTCCCATGAGACCATTCGACAACATCTTCGTGCTTATGATGTCAAATTCCGAAATACGTTGGGGAAACCTTTACTGGACGAAAAATCACGTCGCGAAATGGTTCGATTGGGCACTCACAATTGCCGGACGCCAACCCTATTGAAAACGTTTGGTCCCTTGTAAAGAGAAAGCTAAGAGGAAACACTCTGAGGACTTTGACTCAGTTGTGAGAAATTTGAAAAATTTGGAGATCATTGCCGTAATATACAGAAAATCTCGTCGACAGCATGCCTCGAAGATGTCAGGCGTTTATTGATGCAGGACGCGATTGAACAATTTACTAAGGTAATTGAGAAGTTGTTATCATACCAAAGAATACATTGATCGTACAAAATGTTCTCGAAGCACATTTTTTCAAGAATACGATCGGACACTTTCTTACTTGACAGACTGTATTTGGAAATTTGGGATTTAAGTTTCAAAAACACCAGTGAGCTAACTAAAATCATGAAGCTGATTGGTACTAGACCATAAAATTCGATGATTATATATAATTAAAATCATAAAAATGAAAAATTATTTTAAAAAACCAAAAACTGTTCCTGTACCAGGTCTTCTTTCTCGATATTTATTTTAAATATATCTCTAAAAACGTTTCTTTTCTATATGAAATATGTTAGTGATAAAAACAAAACCCCAACCCCACTAAAAAACTAAAAGTTATAAATTTTACAACTAGTTCTGGTCTAAATACTAGACTTTTACAACCAGATTCATTTAAAACGTCAAAAACATTTCCCTCTATAGTTGCCATGAAACTTAAAACTCCTAGTTATCCAATAGATTTTTGTTCTTATCATTGTTATATGGTAAATATCACCAAACAAACTTTATAAGGGCTGGAACAAGTAGGAAAGTTAATAGTTCTTTAGATATTAAAATACTTCTTTATATTTATTGGTTTTATCATAAACTAGCCGGGCCCGCGGCTCCGCTCGCGTGGACTTGGTTCACTACTATCGTCACTGCTTATTCCTTATGTTACCTAACGTAATAAAATATTTCCCATTATTTCCCCTTATCTCCTAATATTTATCTTTATCTCCCATTATCTCTACATAATTTCCATTATCTAGGCTTATCTCTGCTCATCTCCTATTATTTCTCCTTATCTCCCATTATTTCTCCTTATCTCCCATTATTTCTCCTTATCTCCCATTATCTCACCTTATTTCCCATTATCTAGGCTTATCTCGACTTATCTCGCAATATTTTTGCTTATCTCCCACTATTTCTCCTTATCTCCCATTATCTCACCATAACTTCCATTATCTAGACTTATCTCTGCTTACCTCCCATTATTTCTCCTTATCTCCCATTATACTTATTTCCCATTATCTCACCTTATCTTCCATTATCGAAGCTTATCTCGACTTATCTCCCATTATTTCTCCTTATCTCCCATTATCTCACCTTATCTCCCATTATCTAGGCTTATATCGAAGTATGTAGAACATATGTATAAATTTATAAAAACACCTAAATCGGATAAGTGGTTCTCGAGTGATAAGCGCACTAACGGACAGACAGAGAGACGTTACATTTTATATATATTATATTCTTTGCTACATGATATTGATCCATATTTAATGCTTTAGGCAGTGTATTGCAGGAGAACGCGCTAGCGGCAAACCTCTCCGACTTGATTCACTGTTATCGTCACTGCTTATTCCTTATGTCACCTAACGTAATAAAATATATCCTATAACCTGGCCAGAGAACATACGTATGTTTAAAAAAAAAGCACGTAAATCGGATAAGTGGTTCTCCAGTGATAAGCGCACAAACGGACAGAAAGAGAGACGTTGCATTTTATATATATTATAGATATCCTTTGCTACACAAATTGTTCCATATTTAGTGGTTTAGGCAGTGTATTGCAAGAGAACGCGCTAGCGGCAAACTTTTTTCCGATTTCATTCACTATTATCGTCACTGCTCATTCCTTATGCTACCTATCGTAATAAAATATAGCCTATAATCTGGCCGGAGAACATATGTATGTTTTTAAAAAAAAAAGTTCGAAAATCGGATAAGTGGTTCTCCAGTGATAAGCGCACTAACGGACAGACAGACAGACATACATACAGAGATACGTTGCATTTCATATATATTATAGATGTAACAAAATATATATCTAATACCTGGTCAGAGAACATATGTATGAATTTAAAAAATCACGTACATCGGATAAGTGGTTCTCGAGGGATAAGCGCACTAACGACCAGACAGACAGACAGAGAGACGTTGCATTTTATATATATTATAGATATAGATTATTATTATTATTACAAAAAGTTCTTCTTTCTCACATTTGATGAATGTGGTTCCATGTTTGACTGAGCGGCCAAAACCAAGTCAGCACAAACGCTATTACCATTATGTATTAAGGAATGACCTGACAATGTTACATGTTTTCAAAATCACTGACTTCTGAATGTTTTTGTGTGTGTTTGTGAGTCCTAATTGTACTAAATGTGGTGTGAATGTTATTGGTGTAAGGCCTGTGGCTGATATAATGAGGGGGACAATGATGACTTTTTCTTGTTTCCACAGCTTTTTTATTTCCGTTGCAAGGTCTGTGTATTTGGAAATTTTTTCTGTGTATTTCGTTTGGATGTTCGTGTTGTTGGGGACAGCTATGTCAATTAGATAGGTGACTTTTCCTTTTTTGCACTGAAAAGTAATATCAGGTCTATTGGCGGAGAGACTGTTTTATCTGTATGGATACTGATGTCCCAGTAGAGCTTGTAATCTTTAGTTTCAAGTATGGATGTTGGTGTGTATTTGTAGTATGGATCTGTGTTTTCTATGAGTTTGTATGTTGTGGCTAGTGCCTGGTGAACCACTTTGGCAGCTGAATCATGCCTGGCTGTGTACTCTGTTCCGGCCAATATTTTACATCCGCTCGTTATATGTTCGATCGTTTCTTTCTGCTGGTGGCATGTCCTATATCTGTCCTCTGCAATAGTCGGATCTTTGATGATATGCTTTTGATAGTTTCTGGTTAATATGACTTTATCCTGGATGGCAAGTAAGAAGCCTTCTGTTTCAGGGAATAGCTGCCCATCCTGTAACCAGGTGTATGATTGTTTTTTATTTATGTGGTCTTGTTCTATGTGGTATCTGTGTTTTCCGTGGAGTGTTTTCTCTGACCACATTTTCATCTTTTCCTGTTGTAATTGGGTGTGACTGTGTGTGTCTGCTGAGTGGTCTGCCCGGGATAAGTCGAGAGGTGTGTAGTTTTTGTCTGCTTTCACTGTCGCTGTGTGGAGGCTGATTTGCTTGGTGTGAAAGAATTTGGTAAGTGCTTGTATTTGTTTTGTGTGTAGTGATCTTATGTCTATGATTCATCTTTCTCCGGCCTTCCTCTCGATGGTAAGTCTTTCTTTGCATGCGTTTGGGTGTAATTTCCTGTATTTGGTGAATTGAGATCGTATAAGGATGTGAATATTTTCTATGTCTGTTTGTGACCATTTGATGATACCAAATGAATATGTGAGTATAGGTATAGCGAACGTGTTGATGGCTTTAGTGAGATTCTTAGAGTTGAGTTTTGTTTGCAAGAGTTTCGTCAGTCTGTTTTTGAATTCGGTTCTGAGCTCTGTTTTGATGTGAGTGTGGTTGAGTTTGGTGCTTTGTTGGAAGCCTAGATATTTGTATGTTTCTTTGTCGAACATGTTATCGAGTGTTTCATTGTTGATGGTTTCTGTCTCATGGTGGCACTTCCATTGGCCTTTGTTGATGTGGAGCACTTTGCATTTACTTATACCAAATTCCATATTGACATCTAAGGTGAATATTTCTGTGATTTTGAGGAGTTCTTTCAGGTGTGTTTGTGTGGCAGCGTAGAGTTTTTTGTCGTCCATATATAGGAGGTGGTTTATTTTATGTTGATTCACTTTTTGGTGTCTGATATTGAAGCCATGCTCTGTTTGTTTAGTATATTTGAAAGTGGATTAAGACAGAGGCAAAACCATAGAGCGCTGAGCGAGTCTCCCTGAAATATACCCCGTCTGATGTACAGCTCTTCTATTTGGATGCGTTCGGTTTGTGTTTCTAGGCGTATTTTGGTTTTCCATGTTTTCATAATTTGCGCGAGAAACTGCCTGAGGTGTTGGTTAATTTTATAGATTTCTAGGCCTCTAATTAACCAGCTGTGGGGTGTGAATCTGTAGATTATTATTATTATTATTATTATTATATAACCTGGCCAAAGAATATATGTATGAATTTAAAAAAAGACAGGTAAATCGGATAAATGGTTCTCGTGTGATAAACACACTAATGGACAGACAGAGAGACATTGCATTTTATATATATTATAGATTACAAATTATAGATATTCTCTGCTACATAATATTGTTCCATATTTAATAGTTTAGGCTGTGTATTGCAAACGAACGCGCTAGCGGCAAACTTTTTTCCGACTTCATTCGCTATTTTACGTCACTGCTCATTCCTTATGCTACCTATCGTAATAAAATATAGCCTATAACCCGGCCAGAGAACATATGTATGTTTTAAAAAAAAAAGTACGTAAATCGGATAAGTGGTTCTCCAGTGATAAGCGCACTAACGGACAGACAGACAGATAGACAGAGAGACGTTGCATTTTATATATATTATAGATTGTAGATACAAACGTATTTTCTGTTATTGTACTGCACCGAATTATACTTCTAGTTGGTTTAGTGCTGATTTAGGCAATTTAAACCCTTAATTGCCAAATTAAACCAGTTTAAAAGTACCATTTTTTTTAGTGAACGAAGCAGTTTAGTGAATCTGATAGTGACAACACACAAAGACTGCCAGTAAATTTCGCCGTTATATTAAAAATACAGAAAGTCAAAGACAATGGAAAACGCAAGCATACCATCTAATATTCAAAAAATTAGTACATGATATGTTTTGCTCCAGGTTGTCAGCTAGTCTTAAGCATAGATGATAATTATAGGCTCTCGTAACACAATCGTGACAGCAGTAAAGGTTTAAAAATCGTATTTTAAAAGATTATTAGTAAGCAAAGATCAAAACGCCAGCGGACGTGAAACCTCTAAAACTTTAAATACAAGAGCAAAATTCAGGCAAATAGGGTACTACTGCTAGCTGGACAGCGACAACTACAGCAATTTAAACAAAAATATAAACCGTACGTGGATTGCTTTTAATATAAAAATTTTTGTTACGGAGTATCAATGACTTCACAAAACACACTCCAAATGAGTTTTCAGTAGTTTTTTTGCGATCTGATGGCCTTGAAATTTTTGTTTTTTTTTTTCTATATATCAGATAAATTATTCTTCACTTCGTTCAATCTACACCCAGTGGAGAATATTCCAGAAATTTTTCAAAATTTTTTGATCAGAACTTTTCGAGATACGGGGGGAGACAGCGATTTTTCACGATTTTTTAAAAATAAAACAGAGAAAAGTGTGCGCAAGTATTACATTATATATATTTTTAAACTCATGTTTTTATAAGCTATCACTGGACACCCCATTCGATGGGAGATGGTAATTTTTTTTTTATTTCCGATTTCACGAGTCATGATATTACTGTTTGCACCGAATACGTTTTAATATTTCTTAGCTCTTAGTCCCGGTTGAATTCCCAACTTTCCAAACCTTCACCATTCTGTCATGCCACATATTTTTTTTTATACTAGAAAAATTACCAAACGTTTTGCACTTTTTTGCTCAATCTGCACTTTCATTAGACTATTCCAGAATCTTTTCAAAATTTTTTGTTCAATACTTTTCGAGATAGGGTGGCGGGACAGAGATTTTTCGCCACTTTTTAACAATACTACCAAGAAAAGAATGCACAAGTTTTGAACTGTTGTTTTCACAAGCTTTCATGACCTGGTAATTTTTTTTTCACTTCCGATTTCACTCTCCAAAACTAACCCTTTAAGTCAAAATTTAATTTTCAAAACTAGACAGCTCTAATGAGCCTATCAATTCCTATATCAGTGTCAAATTTGAACTTTCTATGCCAAATAGTTTCGGAGAAAATCGGGTGTAACAGACAGATGGGCAGACAGACAGACGGACAGACACCGAAGTAATCTTATAAGTGTTCCTTACGGAACACTAAAAATTAATCGACAACACTGTTGACTTCTATATAGAGAGCGATGTTAACATTTTCCCTCAGTCTCCCCGATATTGCAAATTCAAAAAGGCTCTTAGGTTCTCGTATCTCACTAGGAGACATCTTAGGCGCAGCTAAAAATGATTAGAATGTACACGTTTTCGCATTTATATTTGTCTAACCTTTTATATCATAAATTGCTATAAGAAAAAACAAAAACTTGAATGTTAGCTAAATACACTGTGTATCAGAGATATTTTTTTACTAAACAGTAACTAGGCAGAAACCTGTCAAGAAACTGCTATAGAATGACAGATATATTCTGACATATCGAAGATTCCCGCATTTATCCGCATAGAAATCTACCTAATACCCGTTGAAAAACTCAAGCTGTGGATCAATACTTCACAGATCTTGGTTTTTTTTCATTGCGATTCTTCACAGATCTTGGTTTTTCTATTGCCATTCACCTAATACCCGTTGAAAAACTCAAGCTGTGGATCAATACTTCACAGATCTTGGTTTTTTATTGCGATTCTTCACAGATCTTGGTTTTTCTATTGCGATTCTTCAACTAGGCGGTGCAGCTTCGGTCTAGAATCCACCAAAAACTAAAAAGCAAGAACGGTTTGGGACTCATCGCCGGGAAAACATGCTCTTTCGAGCACATGTACCACAAAACTGTATTTTGCCTTGTGCTAAACATAAAACGTATATTATTACTTAATCACAAAACAGGACTAAAAAATGTTTATCTATTTGTTCGGACTTTTGCTTCATCACATCATAATTCTAAAATCTAGATCAATTGCGAAACGTATTTGATATCACTGAATAAATAATTTTTGCAAAAACTGTGAAAACCTGTACGTATTAATTCAGTAAGCTTGTATTTCTGGATTACGACTTTTGTTAAGGTAGCCCCTAGAATAATGTAACCATTTTTCGACCCCTCATTGATCATAATATTTACTTATATTAAAAGTTGCAATACCAACTTTCTGTTAATTGAAGTAGAACAAGGGATAGTGACAGTGTTTTAAGCGTAATATCTGGCTTAGCCTCATTACCTAGTCACTAAGCTAACAAGAATGTTGAAAATGGAAAGTACCGCTGCTTTGTAGCCGATAGAAAAGATAATGCCATGTGCACAAAGAAAGATCCTTTCTGGATTTTCTATGCACCTTTAAAGTATTGGATCATGGATCATTGGGAATTCAAGACGAAGAAGCTAGCACACTGATTTGGAGACTTTTACATGGAAGTCAAGGAGATTCAACGTTAAATTAAATTTGAATAAACGAATTCCAACACTCTTTACACGTCTACTATTGTCGAATATCAGTTTTCAAATGACACTAAATATGACCCGATAGTATTTATATTATCGGAGTTATGTGACATTAAAGTAATTTAACGGGAAAATGGCTTAATCCTTTTTCGACAACCCTTCATATAAATAAATAAATACCTTCTAACATAGAACTGAAGCTTTCCAGACCATGGTTAGATGAGAAATATCGATTTCTGAGATTGGACAGTAATTAGATTGTTCGTCTACGAATGCACGATGCATCTCTAAGGGTCTTCGCTATTTGAAATTAAAATACTGATTGATTATAATCTGAAAGATTCAGTGTTCTAACCTCGAAAATTAAAGATCGCTGAAGTTGCCTCATACAATCGTAAGCGAAACGTGGGAAATTAACTCCATACTGATACAGTCTAATCCACAGAAGCACGATTTCTATAAAGTTTTGACCTATGACAAATGAAGCTAATGGTTACCACATACATTTGTGGTATGATGTTGCTTTAATAATATTTAAAAGTTCTCGGAAAATTACACCACCTGGCAACCTTAATTGTAGCAACCAACTGCATGTACTACTAACACTTTCGTTGCTCCTAAGGACATGTATCGATATACTTAAGAAACACATTAACTGAAGCGAGGATCAATTATTAGGAAAATCGAAAGTTAAATTCAAAATAATTTTCAGCCTTCTCATAGATCAGTGAGAATTCAAGACGAAGAAGTTGGCAGTTGGCGAGACTTTTACATGGAAGTCAAAAAGATTCAACATTAGTTGAGTTGTTGAAGCGAGATTTGGTGGTGGGCTAAAAGGATTTATTGGGTCTATTTGCTCGGTTGTAGATTTCACTCTAACTACTACTACTAATCACAATGAAACAAAAATTTCTTATCAAAACTCGCACACTAATTTGTTAAATTTTCTAAATAAAAGTAAGTTCCTTATTGCGTGTTAGTTTTTATCGCCCTAAGTTTTCACCCTAAGAGGGTAAGTAATAGCGTTAGATTAGCAATTCGACGATGTAATAAACGTTAACGTAATAGGACGCCAAAACCCCTCTATTTCCCATCCCGCATTAATGGGGGGCAATTAGGTTATGAGCGTTTTGCGTGCCGTTAAGTGTCGGTGTTTGCTATCATTTCGTAGCTTTTTTACAATTGCCCACTTTATCTGATAAAGCCTGTAAGTTCTAACTGAAAAGCCAGATTTATATATTGTGTTAAATTTGCTGTATGTGATATTAAAAGAAATATTAGAGTAGTTTTGATTATTCGGTGAATTTTTAGCTTTATTTATTACCTTTTGAATAAAAAGAAATTAGGTTCCCTAATTTTTATTATTGTTTCTTAAATTCTACAAGAACTTTGATACACTGTTTTATTCCATAGCTGATCTTAGTAGCAATTTTTATCTATTACTGTTTAGCTTTTACCTTCACAGAAACTATGTGACGCAATTGATCATAAGTAGGCCTCAATCAGTCTACTTGGTGTTGTCCATTTAAATACATATTTTTGATCATCTTAAATCAAAAGTACGTAATAGTTGATCGTCCTTTTAATTCTGTTATGTCTATAACGTTTCCTGTGACCTTAATTCTATATCTGATTTTTCACACAAAAAATCCCTTCATGGCGCGTGATTTTTCAGAAAATAGAATTCTTTTATATATACTAGGACTTCAAAAGTTATACTTCTAAATAATCGATGACAGATAGGTGGAAATCTGTCGCAAATATGAACATTTTTCACAATAAAAAAACTATTTTCCTAACGAGTGTCAATTTCTACGTTACGTTAAAATTCCGGGTTTCAATCCGTTCGTCTAACAATGAATTTGCACGACGTTTGGCCAAAATCTCATTTCGCATTTTCAAGTGCTCTTGCTGCTGCTACTGCTGCTGCTCGATACTGTGATCTTGCTGCTGCTGCCGCTCAAAGCTAACTGAGAAACCGAATGGCGATCGCCGTCTTTTACAGGCCGGCATCTACGCAGAATGTAGGTAGGGGGATCGGGAGTATTCGTTCGAGCATCGGTGTTTGCTGGTTGGTTGGCCTTATCAGTGGTAACTACGGGTTCCGGCGCTATGCTGACTGCTGCCTTCTAGATGTTTTGGTTATTTCTTGCTAGTTAGTAAACCCTTCCATGTAGTAGAGATATTCAGTGTCCATTCTTTTCGATTTCTAAGGCTTCTTTGACTATGCGTGTTTTATAATGTGAAATCGAGGCTATTTGTTTAGATCCCTCAAAATTGATGTCGTGACCAGTATCATACAAGTGCAAGTTGGACTTGCACAATTAGTGTTTCGTGCCATGATTGCCTTTAAAATAAAATAAAATCCTTATCTAGGTATATATATATATATATATATATATATATATATATATATATATATATATATATATATATATTTTTTTTTTTTTGTTGAGTGTAAGGTTCTTTAATCTTGGTATATATATGTATATATATATATATATATATATATATATATATATATATATATATATATATATATACATATATATATATATATATATATATATATATATATACATATATATATATATATATATATATATATATATATATATATATATATATATATATATATATATATATATATATATATATATATATATATATATATATATATATATATATATATATATATATATATATATATATATATATATATATATATATATAAAATATATATATATATATATATATATATATATATATATATATATATATATATATATATTTTTACGTGTTCTTGGAATTAGATCATTAAAACTATTTTTAGATCTGTTATATATTTATTGACGTTTCGACCTTCAGAAGAGGTCTTCTTCAAAATTTGCTCTAAAAGATGACATTAGAAGAATTAATTATAGATAAGTAATTAATCAGTTTGTTGTGTATTTCGGGGTTAAAATATTTGTAGCTTTTCGTAGTTTTTAATTTAAGACACTTAACTGTATACATTAATGAGGGGCTTATCTTAGAAAGTAGTTCATTATGTGGGGTGTTAATTTTAAATCTCTGTCAAAATCACATTTTTACTTTCTACAAACAAACCACTTAACTTGAAGGACTTTATATGACAGGTAGGTAGATACGGTTTAGGTTGTTTACATTTGTTTTTTCGTTTATTGCAGTGGTCGTCAACTTTTTTTTTGTATTTATTTCGGTGTTGATAATTTTGATGTTTTTGAAATCAAAGGTATGACTTTTATTTCTTTCATGGTTCGTCAGAGCTGTACTGTTTTTTTGTCGTATTTATGGCCTTTGATTCTATTTTCTAGATATTGGCTTGTTTGCCCGACGTATATTCCTTCGCAGTTATTACATTTGATTTCGTAGACTATGTTACTTTTTTTATTATTTGGGGTTTTGGTTTTTAGCCTGGAAAAATTGGATGAAAGCAGATTATATGATTTGTGACATAACAGAATTTTGTAGTTTTCAAAAAGTTTTTTGAGTGGTTGGGATAGTCCATTTATAAACGGTAAAGCAATATATGTTTTATGGTTGTTGTTGGTTGGTTTTTTACTTATTATGGTATTGTAAAAGTTATGTATTCGTTGTTTGAAGATTTTGTTTATAAAGTACATAGGATATTTATTAAGTGTTAATGCTTCTTTAGCTTTGGTTATTGCACTCTCTCTGTATTCTGGGTCAGAAAGCTTGATTACTCTGTCTGCTAGACCTATAATTACAGATTTTTTTGGGACTTCGGGTGCTGTGATTCATAATTAAGGTATCTAGAAGACCATGTATTTTTAGTATACCATTCAGTTTTTATATTTTCATTATTGTGGAGTAAAGTTACGTCTAAGAAATTTATCTTATTGTTGTCTTCTATTTCGAATGTGAATTGAATATTTTTGTGGTACCCGTTGAATTTTTGTAGGATATAATTAATTTGGTTTTTAGGTATAGCGGTCCAACAATCTGTATCTGTAAAAATGTAAACTGATGTCATACCAAAATTAAACTTCAACATTCCATTTTTTACAGATACGTTGATGATTGTTTGACCGCTATACCTAAAAACCAAATTAATTATATACCAGTATACTCGTAGCATTAGCCGTTAAAACCATTAAGAAAAACTAGGATAAAATTAAACAATTCACCGACATCCCTATGAGTGAATTTATTAACGCAACAGAACTTATTCTAAAATCGATGTATTTCCAATACGAAAATAAAATTTACGAACAAATAGATGGGTGTGCAATGGGAGCTATACCTAAAAACCGAATTAATTATATCCTACAAAAATTCAACGGATACCACAAATATATCCAATTCACATTCGAAACAGAAGACAACAATAAGCTAAATTTCTTAGACGTAACTTTACACCACAATAATGAAAATATAAAAACTGAATGGTATACTAAAAATACATGGTCTTCTAGATACCTTAATTATGAATCACACTACCCGAATTCCCAAAAAAATCTGTAATCATAGGTCTAGCAGATAGAGCAATCAAGCTTTCTAACACAGAATACAGAGAGACTGCAATAACCAAAGCTAAAGAAGCATTAACACTTAATAAATATCCGATGTACCTTATAAACAAAAATCTTCAAACAACGAATACATAACTTTTACAATACCATAATAAGTAAAAAACCAATCAACAGCAACCATAAAACATATATTGCTTTACCGTTTATAAATGGACTATTCCAACCACTCAAAAAACTTTTTGAAAACTACAAAATTCGGTTATGTCACAAATCATATAATCTGCTTTCATCCAATTTTTCCAGGCTAAAAACCAAAACCACAAATAATAAAAAAAGTAACATAGTCTACGAAATCAAATGTAATAACTGCGAAGGAATATACGTCGGGCAAACAAGCCAATATCTAGAAAATAGAAACAAAGGCCATAAATACGACAAAAAAAAAACAGTATAGCTCTGACGAACCATGAAAGAAATAAAAGTCATACCTTTGATTTCAAAAACATCAAAATTATCAACAGCGAAATAAATACAAAAAAAAGTTGACGACCACTGCAATAAACGAAAAAACGGATGTAAACAACCTAAACCGTATCTACCTACCAGTCATATAAAGTCCTTCAAGTTAAGTGGTTTGTTTGTAGAAAGTAAAAATGTGATTTTGACAGTGATTTAAAATTAACACCCCACTTAATGAACTACTTTCTAAGATAAGTCCCTCATTAATGTGTACAGTTAAGTGTCTTAAATTAAAAACTACGAAAAGCTACAAATATTGTAACCCCGAAATACACAACATACTGATTAATTACTTATCTATAATTAATTCTTCTAATGTCATCTTTTAGAGCAAATTTTGAAGAAGACCTCTTCCGAAGGTCGAAACGTCAATAAATATATAACAGATCTAAAAATAGTTTTAAATGATCTAATTCCAAGAACACGTAAAATATATATATATATATATATATATATATATATATATATATATATATATATATATATATATATATATATATATATATATATATATATATATATATATACGTATATACGAGTATATATATATATATATATATATATATATATATATATGTAAATATATATATATATATATATATATATATATATATATATATATATATATATATATATATATATATATATATATAAAGACAGGAGAAGTAGTCGTGACCGACTCGTGAAAAAGAGAATTCACAATATTGTGAGGGTAGCGGTCAAAAGATTTTGGCCAAATAAAACTCTTAGTTAATAGTCTAGCTTTCGGAATATATTTCTTCCTTCATCAGGACACTTTAACATGAATTATCTTCCAGGATAAGCATTGTTCAATCAAAAACAACTTGTAAAAACAATATTCTACTAAAAACTAACGGACTACATATTTAAAACTTGTTAAAAATTTTTTACATTTTCTTAATCATTACTAGTGAAACATGTCCTTTGCTGTATCAAATTGTTGAGGTTGTGTAGTCCCTGTGTGATATGGTTGGGGAATAATTGATGTTGTCTGCATTTGAGTAGAAAAATTTTTCTGTTCTTAAGTGAAGCAAGCTTGGTGTTGAGGTTGGCCCAGGTTTTTAGCAATCTAACACAACCACTGCCATAAGTGTGATTGATGTCTCGGTAAAACCCCATTCCTATGAAAAGACAGGAGAAGTAGTCGTGACCGACTCGTGAAAAATAGAATTCACAATATTGTGAGGGTAGCGGTCAAAAGATTTTGGCCAAATAAAACTCTTAGTTAATAGTCTAGCTTTCGGAATATATTTCTTCCTTCATCAGGACACTTTAACATGAGTTATCTTCCAGGATAAGCATTGTTCAATCAAAAACAACTTGTAAAAACAATTTTATACTAAAAAACTAACGGACTACATATTTAAACCTTGTTTTTACAAGTTGTTTTTGATTGAACAATGCTTATCCTGGAAGATAACTCATGTTAAAGTGTCCTGATGAAGGAAGAAATATATTCCGAAAGCTAGACTATTAACTAAGAGTTTTATTTGGCCAAAATCTTTTGACCGCTACCCTCACAATATTGTGAATTATCTGTCTATATATATATATATATATATATATATATATATATATATATATATATATATATATATATATACATATATATATATATATATATATATATATATATATATATATATATATATATATACATACAGACGTCGTTTAAATAGCATAATTAAATTAAAATCTCATCTATACTGGGTGACAACTAAACAGAAAATAATTCGAATAACAAATATTAATTCACCTGTAAAGAATTTTTCAATATACCTATCTATGCATTAAGTCCGTAATTGCTCCCGATAAAGGTAGTTGTAGAAACTAGTTTGTAAAATGGCAATTATCGGGTAAGTTATGTAAAATTAATCATAATATGTTAATAATTGTAACTTTTATTAACACAAAACTGACAAGAACTTAGCGCTACATGTTTTATTCAAGACTAGATAAATTAATTTTGATTAATATCGCCGGTGCAAGTACTTAAATATGGAAAAACCAATTAACTATATTTTGCAGGATGCAATTAGATCGTATTTAACTCGTTACCTTAACTAATGTTCAAGCATCGTCGATGAGAAAATTCTTTTAGAAAAACTAAATGTTTGTTATTAAAAGTGTAATGATGCCGTAAAATTTTTAATGAGAATGTCAAATATATGACGATTATTAAAGTTGTTCGATTTGTCTTAAGGATGATATTCTTTTCAATGGGTATTCTAGTGAGGACTTTCAATATTAAAGAGTTCCTCTACTCAATGAACATCAGCGAACTGGTTTTTTCACCATCTCCTATTCTTGATATAATGTAGGGCCTTTTTATGCACATGTGTAAAACCTAATAGTGATACTTTATACGTTTTAAAAGTTAATTGAGTACTTAAAATCACTTTTTCTACAACTGCTATGAAAGGTCCATTGACTGTTTATGTTATTTTTAGTGGAAACACTTATGGGTTAACAATAAAATTAGTTTTCTACTTTGTTAACTGAAACTACATATATTTTTTATAAAGATTAACAAATGCGTTATCAGGATTTCGTAATACAACTACATTTTCAAATGCTTAACTAAGAGTTATGGGTTACTTCGGTATCCGTCTGTCCTTCTGTCTGTCTGTCACACCCGATTTTTTCCGAAACTATTGGACATAGGAGGATGAAATTTGGCACAAATATAGGAACTGATGGCCCAGTCAGAGCACAGTAGTTTTGAAAGCTAAATTTTGACTTAAGGGGTTAGTTTTCGAGGGTGAAATCGGAAGTGACAAAATTTTTTTATAACAGATTATATACATTGAAGTGTAAAATGAAAGCTTGTGAAAACACGAGTTTAAATATGTACAGGATGTAATAATTGCCAACACTTTTCTTGGAATTATTTAAAAAAAAAATCCCAAAAATCGTTGTCCCCCCACCCCTATCTCGAAAAGTACTGAGCACAAAATTTTGAAAAAATTCTATAATAATCTTTATAAAGTATAGATTAAGTGAAAATTATCACGAGTGTATTATGTTTGATAAATTGTCTATTATAAAAAAAAATGCTATGAAAACTATGTTCCGTAACAAATGGTAGAGATTTTGTTAAAATACTTTTCTGTACCTCGGGCGTCGCTCCTGTAGTGAGTCAAAAGAATTTTATTTTATTCATTTACTAGCAGTGCCCACGGCTCCGCTCGCGTGGACTTGATTCACTACTATCTTCATAAATTTATAAAAACACGTAAATCGGATAAGTAGTTCTCAAGTGATAAGCGCACTAAAGGACAGACAGAGAGGCGTTGCATTTTATATATATATATATATATATATATATATATATATATATATATATATATATATATATATTTGATATGATATTGTTTCATATTTAATGGTTTAGGCAGTGTATTGCAAGAGAACGCGTTAACGGTAACCTTTTTTCCGACTCGATCCACTATTATCGTCACTGTTTATTCTTTATGTTACCTAACGCAATAAAATATATCCTATAACCTGGCCAGAGAAAATATGTATGTTTTTTAAAAAAAAGTACGTAAATCGGATAAGTAATAAGCGCATTAACGGATAGATAGACAGACAGACAGACAGAGATACGTTGCATTTTATATATATATATATATATATATATATATATATATATATATATATATATATATATATATATATATATATATATATATATATATATATATATACATATATATATATATATATATATATATATATATATATATATATATATATATATATATATATATATATATATATATATATATATATATATATATATATATATATATATATATATATATATATATATATATATATTAGAGATGTAATAAAATATATATCTATAACCTGGTGAGAGACCATATGTATAAATTTAAAAAATCACGTAAATCGGATAAGTGGTTCTCGAGGGATAAGCCCACTAACAGACAGACAGACAGAGAGAGACGTTGCATTTTATTTATATTATAGTTATAGATTATTATTATTATATAAACTGGCCAAAGAATATATGTATGAATTTAAAAAAAGACACGTAAATCGGATAAGTGCCCCTCGCGTATTAAACGCACTAATGGACAGACAGACAGACAGAGAGACATTGCATTTTATATATATTATAGATTATAGATATTCTCTGCTACATAATATTGTTCTGTATTTAATGGTTTAGGCTGTGTATTGCACGGGAACGCGCTGGCGGCAAACTTTTTTCCAACTTCATTCACTATTATCGTCACTACTCAGTCCTTATGCTACCTATCGTAATAAAATATAGCCTATAACCTGGCCAGAGAACATATGTATGTTTTTAAAAAAAAAGTACGTAAATCGGTCCTCCAGTGATAAGCGCACTAACGAACAGACAGACAAACAGACAGACAGGCAGAGAGACGTTGCATTTTATATATATTATAGATAATTAAACAAGTATTTAAGTAGCAAATATTAATACTAAATTCTAGATTGGGTCAGGGACCTAATAAATTTAGCCTAGGTAAGGATTTTATTTTATCGGACTCATATCTGACTGTGTATTCCATTCCGGCTATTTACATCCGCTTGTTATGTGCTCGACCGTTTCTTTCTGTTGGTGGCATTTCCTGCATCTGTCTTCTGTAATAGTTGGGTCTTTGATGATATGCTTTTGGTAGTTTCTGGTTAATATGACTTTGTCCTGGATGGCAAGTAAGAAGCCTTCTGTTTCAGGGAATAGCTACTCACCCTGTAACTAGGCGTATGAATGTTTTTTATTTACGTGGTCTTGTTCTATGTGGTATCTGTGTTTTCCGTGGAGTGTTTTTTCTGGCCACGTTTTCATCTTTTCCTGTTGTAATTGAGTGTTCCTGTGTGTGTCTGCTTGGTGGGCTGCCCGGGATAAGTCGAGAGGTGTGTAGTTTTTGTCTGCTTTCACTGTTGCTGTGTGGAGGCTGATTTGCTCGGTGTGAAAGAATTCCGTAAGTTCTTGTATTTGTTTTGTGTGTAGTGATCTTATGTCTATGATTCCTCTTTCTCCTGTCTTCTTCTCGATGGTAAGTCTTTCTTTGCATGCGTGGGGGTATAATTTCCTGTATTGGGTGAATCGAGAACGTATAAGGATGTGAATGTTTTATATGTCTGTGTGTGACCATTTGATGATATCAAATGAATATGTGAGTATAGGTATAGCGAACGTGTTAATGGCTTTAGTGAGTTTCTTGGAGTTGAGTTTTGTTTGTAAAAGTTTCGTGACTCTGTTTTTGAATTCGGTTTTGAGCTCTGTTTTGATGTGAGTGTGATTGAGTTTAGTGCTTTGTTAGAAGCTTAGATATTTGTATGTTTCTTTGTCGAGCATGTTATCGAGTATTTCGTTGTTAATGGTTTATGTCTCAGGATGGCCTTTACATTGACCTTTGTTGATGTGGAGCAGTTTACATTATTATTATCCTAAATTTATACAGCATCTTTCGTTAGTGCTTTTATATATGTCAAAAGTTTATCCGACTTTTAATACTTCGTAGTTTAAGTTAATTGTGTAGTGCTTTTTATTGTCATTTGTTATATTTTATATTTTCGCTAAATATTTCTCATGCTTTATGAAAATTGTTTCAAGTGTGCCAACTACCATCGGCACCACATCCACTCTAAGACGCCACATTCTTGCATTCTCGTTAGATTATTGATATTAGAGAGTTAAACATCCTATTAAGTAACTAATATGTTCTTCACCTTTATTACAGACACTACATTTACTCTCAGTGACTTTGTTGAGTTCAGTTTTGCTTCTATCAGTTTATGGGGGTTATGGTCACCTTCCAATTATAAAACAAAGCATATATAGCAGGTTAAAGAACTTATTAAACAAAGAACGAAATAACACTGCGATATTGTTAAATAAATGCAGTCCTTGCTGTACAGAACATAAGTTTAGTAGAGCGTCGTAAAACATATATATATATATATATATATATATATATATATATATATATATATATATATATATATATATATATATATATATATATAATAAAAAACGTCCTTTCGGACAAAATTCGATTACAGAGATTTTTTGTTCGGCAACTGCTTTTAATAATCACGAGGGCTACTTTGAACTGATGTTGGAACATGAATTTGAAACCTTGCCACGTAAAGGTAGGCCAAATTCTTAGTAGCATTTATATATACACTGTGAAAATTATGAATTTCTTATAGCGTATCAATATATGTTGAACCAACATTTTGCTTTTCAAATACTGTCTTTCTATAAACAAAATTAGATAACAAGTTGTACATATTATAACACATAGGCTGAAAAGTCCCGGGCCTAACACATAGATGGCGCTAGTTTTATTGCAGTCACCTTTTTTTCAGTTAATACTAACCTTCAAAAGACAGCTGTTAAAATTTCATGATATTCTATTCATTAGTTTGTGAGTTATTGTGCTAAGAGTGACGCTACTTTTGTTATTTTCAAAACAATGGATCAAAAACAATTTCGTGTTTTAATTTTACACTGCTTCTTGATGGGAAAAAATACCGTTCAAGCGAAGCAATGGCTTGAAAAGTGTTATGGGGACTCCGCTCCATCAGAAACAACAATAAAACGTTGGTTTGCTGACTTCAAACGTGGTCGTAGAGACACCGATGATGCAGAACGCAGTGGACGTCCAAATGAGGCGGTAACACCAGAAAACATCAAAAAAATCCATAAAATCGTTTTGAATGATCGAAAAGTGAAGTTGCGTGAGTTAGCTGACATCGTAAAGATATCAAAAGAACGTGTTGGCTTTATATTGCATGAGCATTTGACTATGAGAAAGCTCTGTTCAAAGTGGGTGCCGCGTTTGCTCACTGTTGATCAAAAACAAGAACGTGTTGATGATTCTGAGCAGTGTTTGGCCATGTTTAAACGTAACAAACCGGAATTTTTGCGTCGATATGTGACAATGGATGAAACATGGATCCATCACTTCACTCCGGAATCAAAACGATCGTCATCTGAGTGGACAGCAACTGGTGAACCTCGTCCAAAGCGCCCGAAAGCACAACAATCGGCTGGAAAGGTTATGGCCTCGGTATTTTGGGATGTGCGTGGTGTAATATTCATCGACTATCTTGAGAAAGGAAATACCATCAACAGTGAATATTATATAGCGTTATTGGAGCGTTTGAAGGCCGAAATTGCAAAGAAACGACCGCATATGGCAAAGAAAAAAATTTTGTTTCATCAAGACAACGCACCGTGTCACAAGTCAATCAAAACAATGGCAAAACTACATGAATTGAACTTCGAATTGCTCCCACATCCACCGTATTCGCCAGATTTGGCTCCCAGCGACTTTCGCACGAATGAAGAGGTTATCGCTGAAACTGAGGCCTATTTTGAGGCAAAAGATAAATCGTTCTACAAAAGTGGTATTGAAATGTTAGAGCGACGCTGGAATGATTGCGTTGCTCTTGATGGAGATTACGTTGATGAATAAAGATAATTTTTGAACCAAAAAAAACCGTGTTTTCTTTGTTAGGCCCGGGACTTTTCAGCCCATGTGTTATACAGCCGTTGAAAGAAAAAATGCAACATGAGACATGGGTTAAAAATACTTTTTCTACTATTATGAGTCGACCAAAGGGTCGTAGTTAGAACAGTGCCATTTTAAAATGGCAATATACTTATTGCATTATAATATACATTTTCTGTATAGGTATTAGGTCTAGGGCAAAGCAAATCTGCTTTGCCCTACAACATGATAATGGGCCATTTTCTTTCGCGAACAATATTTTTATTGTATTCTACATTACAAAATAGCAATTTTTTTCTATATTCAGTTGAATATAATTTGTCTGTCCAACAGCCGCACAAAATGATTGATATAATGACATTTAAATTGTTTACAATACATTATGTGATTTAGTAAACGGTGAAAAATGTACATTAAAGACCAATTTATTGTGTAATTTTCTGTAAAAACATTAACTTTTGCTGTTATGCGCGCCAGTAACCATAGTCGCAATTTATCATACAAATTATATAACATTTTAAACATCTGGCTATGCTATAAAAATATATTTTCGTTACTTATAATATACTTTATAAGCAAGGTTAATTTTTTTTGCAGAAAATGTACATATGAGAGGTATTTTAAAAATGATTTGCGCATGAGAGGTATTTTAAAAATGGTTTGCGCATTTATTCCAACAAAAAAACAGGAAAGTAGCAAATAGTAAGAACTGTACTGCAGAATCTCTTACAATGATAATATGTCCTATTGATTTTCGGCTACGGCAAAAATCTTTTTGACCTTCCATTTTCTCCCACACATACCATATTAAGCACCTTCATATTTTAAAAGAATTGTACATTCTGGTCATCTCAACCATTGTTTCAAGTTTTTTTTCATTTTATCAATCTTATTTTGTGCGACTAGTTCGAATAATCATAATCTAAAATAGTCAGGATGATAATAATACGAGGCATGTTTTTTAAGTAAGTACCGTTTTGGAATTAAAAAAAGACGTGCAAAGATATCGCTATAATTTTATTTTTACATGAAAGCCTGTACCTTAATCTACTTTTCTACATAATTTCCGTGAATATTGAGGCACTTGTCATAACGTGGCACCAGTTTTTGAATACCCTCCTCATAAAATTCTGCCGCCTGACTTGTTAACCACTGTATCACAAATGTTTTGACTTCGTTATCGTCTTGAAGACGCTGACCACCCAGGTGCTTCTTCAAGTGCAGGAACAAATGGTAGTCGCTGGGCGCCAGATCAGGGCTGTATGGAGGATGATCTAGAGTGTCCCATTTAAAAGATTTGATGAGATCTTTGGTCCGATTAGCCACATGTGGACGGGCATTGTCATGCAGCAAAACGATACCCTTACTCAACTTGCCACGTCTTTTGTTCTGGATTGCACGACGCAGATTGTTCAATGTCTCACAATAAGACGCTGCATTGATTGTCTCATTACAAGGCAGAAACTCCACTAGCAATACTCCTTTTCTGTCCCAAAAAACTGTGCACATGATTTTGCGGGCAGAAATTGTTTGCTTAAACTTCACTTTTTTGGGTGATGATGAATGTCGCCATTCCATGGATTGTTGTTTCGATTCTGGTGTGACGTAGGCCACCCATGTTTCGTCACCAGTAACAATTTGGTCTAAAAAATGTTCACCTTCATTGTGGTACCGCTCAAGGAAAGTCAATGCACTGCCTAAACGTTGGGTTTTGTGCAAATCCGTCAACATTTTTGGAACCCAACGTGAACACAATTTCCGGTAATTCAAGTTCTCGGTCACAATGCGATACAAAACACTACGAGAATATTGAGGAAAGCAGTCGCACAATGATGAAATTGTAAAGCGTCTGTTTTCTCTCACCTTTTCGTCCACTTTCTGCGCCAAATCTTCATTAACGACCGAAGGACGCCCACTCCGTTCTTCATCATGCACATTTGTGCGGCCATCTTTAAATGCTCTCACCCATTTCCTTACCATTCCATCACTCATAATGTTTTGTCCGTAAACTTCACAGATCTCACGATGAATATCGATCGGTTTTACGCCTTTAGCACTAAGAAATCGTATAACAGCCCGTACTTCACAATCGACGGGACTCACGATTGTCGGAGGCATCTTAAACACTCAGTAAACAACGTATACAATGAAGAATCAGACTGTAATGGCGTCAGTGCGTAGACATGAGATGTAGGTTACCAGCGCGCATGCGCGGAACGCCGACCGTATCGCTGCGGCGGCGGAATCGCAAAACGGTACTTACTTAAAAAACATGCCTCGTACATACATATTGTATCTTAGGATATATACACGTCAGGAACCTAATTAACTCAGCCTAACTAAGGATTTTATGTTATTTTAAAAGCAACCACCGTACGGAATACTAATTGCGCAAGTCTGACTTGCACTTGGCCGTTTTTTTTTAAATTCTGTAACTGAAACCTTTTTAATAAAATATTATAATTTATAAACATGTAAAGAAGTATATGCAAGTTTTGAGCGTACCAAGCTATGGAACAGTGTTTTTTAGAACAATTAAAATTTCTACAGTCACGTAATGAAGCTAAGTGTCTGATCTTTTTCCAAATTTTTCTTTTCATATACTCCGCACAACTTAATTTTGTATCAAAAGTGACACCTATATCTTTCAATAAATCAATAACTTTCCTAATATGAAATAGGGATACTGCAAGTCTGCAATCTCCTGACATATGTAATAAATTTTTAATTAGCTGCGTTAACATACAGTTTATTTCTGTCGTACCATCCCTGAATTAATTTTGACTGCTTCTGAAGCTGAATACAATTATTCCAAGAAGAAAAATAGGTCGTCGGCTTCCCACAATTAATAACACCATTTAAGTCATTAATGAAGAGCAAAAAAGTTGGAGAGTGTTTTACCATGCCAAACAACCACCTACCGTTCGCACTGATTTCTGTAATGTCGAAAGTTATGAAAAATGCTTGCACTCAACATCTCGTAAAGTACCTGGAAAATATTACTAACCACCAACAGTATAATTTTCGTAAGCAAAAAGTCGCAAAAGATCTCCTAACCTATATTTCAACAACACAATTAAACGTTATGGGAGCTTCAAACCATTGCGCCCAATATATCCAATATATTCAATCGTGTTGTGCATGCCATATTGTTGGTTAAGCTGCGTTCTTCTGATACTTGTGAAAAGTTTTATTTATGGGTCTTGAGTTTCCTCAAAGATCATTATTTGCAAGAGGTAATTAATGAATTTCTGTTCGACATATCAACGTCGGTATATCCCAAAGATCCAGACAATCTCCTACTTATCGTTTTGCGGATGATAGCATGCTTTTTACTTCTATTATCTTGGAGTCTGGAATATCAGCTGCCGATGCGAACTGCATGTTTCGTAACTAAATTAAGTCTTGGAAAAGATTCTATCTTGGGATGACGGTAATCAAGTAAAATTTAAAAATGTAAACAGTGATTAGGAAAAATTACATTAATTCCTTAATAAAATAAGATTTTAAAAATAATAAATTTCTTTCATTCTGTAGAATTAGTGGGATAGTTTTATCTCTATAAAGTTCTCTACATAAAATCACCACCACATAAATAACAACAAAAGCTCACAAGTAATAAAGTTTTATGCTCGCATTTTAAGAAAAAGTTACAAACTGTTATAAAATCGAGCATAAACGAGTTTTATTACGCGTAAATTTTATACAAAAAGATAAAAATAAATCAACCCTGTATATAAACATTCAAAACAAATTGAATTAAGAAACTGATTGGCAACAAAAGCTTCAGGAAAAGGGGCTTTTCGTAGTGGTAATATAATCAAGAATAGCTCCAAAAGCTTTTAGAACGTAGTTTTATTTCCTAATGGTCAAATAACGATCCTTTTATTCGAGCTTTTAGAGAATTTAAAGGCTCTATTTTCGGTGCCGAAAGCTCCTATCATCAAGTTTATAATTGAAGGTGGCTCCATTCATTCTGCCAAATGAGTTTATATAGTGATTTATACTTGCGGAATATTAAATAAGTAGAGAGAGATACTTAATGGCTAAAATGACAACTGGTTTTTAGTATTTGTTTCATGCATTTATGCAATGCAGAAACTCTTATACAGGGAACGTTTAATTTGACATATATGCAAGTTGAACTTACGCAATTAGTGTTCCCTATCATGATTGCATTTAACATAAAATAAAATCCTCACCTAGGCTAAATTAATTAGGTCCCTGACATTTTAAGATCCAATGTGTAGCACGTAGGCTGAAAAGTTTTTGGTCTGACACGTATAGGTTTCCCTTTCCAAAACATCCATATGATTTTTGGGAAGTACCTTCAAACGATACGTGTCAAAATTTCATGACATTTCGGCGATTAGTTTACAAGTTACAGTGGTTTTAGTGACTCTACTTTTGATATTTTTAAAACAATGGAAAAAAATCGAATTTCGTGTGTTGATTAAACATTGTTTTTTGATGGGAAAAAATACCTTTCAAGTTAAGCTTGATAAGTGTTACAGGAACTCTGGCCCTGGAAAATCACTCATTATTTACTGGTATGTTGAATTTAAACGTGATCGTACAGATACAAATGATGCTGAATGCTCCGGACGCCCAAATGAGGTGGTTACATCAGAAAACATCAAAAAAATCCACAAAATTGTTTTGGATGTCCGTAAAGTGAAACTGCGTGAGATAACTGACACCCTAAAGATATCAAAAGAACATGTTGGTCATATTTTGCATGAACATTAGGGCATGAGAAAGCTCTGCTCGAAATGGGTATCGCGTTTGCTCACAGTGGACCAAAAACAACAACGTGTTGATGATTCTGAGCACTGTTTGGACCTGTTTAAGCAAAATGAAAAGGATTTTTTCAGGAGATATGTGATAATGGACGAAAACATGGATCCACGACTACACATCAAAATCAAATCGGCAGTCAACTGAATGGACAGCAGCCGGTAAAAGTCCACCTGAAGCGACCAAAGACACAACAGTCGACTGGGAAAATTTTGGCCTCTGTGGATGCGCACGGAATAATTTTCATCGACTATGCTGAGAAGGGAAAAAACCATCAATAGCGAATATTCTATAAAGTTATTGATGCGTTTGAAGGCAGAAATCGGAAAGAAACAGCCCCAAATGAACAAGAAAAAAGTGCTCTTTCATCAAGACAATGCGCATGAATTTTTAAAAAAAAAATTTGATCAGTACTTTTCGAGATAATGGGGAGACAGCTATTTTTGGCAAGTTTTTAAAAATAATACAAAGAACGTACGAAACACTAAAAAGAATTTTTCAAAAATAAAAATAATTGAATTAATGACTAAAGAAAACTGATTACGTAAGTAAAGACAGCAGGTGGGTTATAATTTTTGATTGTTGTGTGACTACGAACTAGAAAATTACATACCTGAAATCATCAGTCAGTTAAATTCAAGTTCACTTTTAAACATGACGTTTAAGTAAAGAATATAATTAATAACTTGCTGTGAGCTAAAAAAAATTTTCATAGATCGTGTAGTTTTAACTGACTCTTTAACTGTAAGAAAATGCTTATATGAATATAAGAAAAAGTTTTCGCTCTCATGATATGGCTGAAAGGTTCTCTCAGAGATCACAATTCTATTGACTTCCTGTTCAGTGCCATTACTAACAAAGTCAATGCACGTTAGGACTCTTCCTCTCTATTACCGGTCTGCTAAAAAAGACCTAAAAATTAAATTTATAGCCTAGCTCATTATAGGAATGTCCGTTTTGAAAAAACATCGATATTTTTTTCCGATGTAATATATCGAAACCATACATCGATGTTTTTCGATATGTCGATTCGTAAACATCGATGTTTCCTCAACATCGAATACTTTTAAGTAGTACTACTTCATGATTGATAAATGTGTATGTAATCAGAATACCTATCTTTATGAACTATTACTGCGCCCGCGGCTCCGCTCGCGTGGTCTTGGTTTCACTATTATCGTTACTGCCCTTTCCTTATGTTACTTAACGTAATAAAATATATTCTATAACCTGGCCCAAGAGCATATATATGTATTTTATAAAAAAAAAAACCCTTAAATCGGATAAGTAGGTTCTTGAGTGCTAAGCGCAGTAACGGACAGACAGGCAGAGAGACGTTGCGTTTTATATATATTTTAGATTTCTTTTTGATAAATATTAAGTTAAGAATTAAAAAAAAACACGTAAATCAGATAAGTGGTTCCCGAATGATAAGCACACTAACAGACACTAACAGACAGAGAGATGTTGCATTTTATATATATTATACAGATTATTATTATTATTTTATAACCTGGCCAGAAAAAATATGTATGAATTAAAAAAAAAAAACACGTAAATCGGATAAGTTGTTTTCTCGAGTGATAAGCGCACTAACGGACATACAGACAGACAGAGAGACGTTGCATTTTATATATATTATAGAAGATTATAGATAATCTGGACAGAGAACAAATGTATGAATTTAAAAAAAAGCGTAAATTGGATAAGTGATTCCCGAGTGATAACCCACTAACGGACAGACAAATAGACAGGCAGAGAGACGTTGCATTTTATACATATTATAGAAGATTATAGATAACCTGGCCAAAAAACAAACGTACAAATTTAAAAAAAAAAAACACGTAAATTGGATAAGTGATTCTCGAGTGATAAGCGCACTAACGGACAGACAGACAGAGAGGGACGTTGAATTTTATATATATTATAGAAGATTATAGATAACCTGGCCAAAGAACAAACGTACGAATTAAAAAAAAAAAACGTAAATTGGATAAGTGATTCTCGAGTGATAAGCGCATTAACGGACAGACAGAGAGACGTTGCATTTTATATATATTATAGAAGATTATAAATAACCTGGCGAGAGAACAAATGTTTGAATTAAAAAAAAAAAACACGTAAATCGGATAAGTGGTTCTCGAGTGATAAACGCACTACCGTACAGACAGGGAGACGTTGCATTTTATATATATTATAGAAAATTATAGATAACCTGGCCAGAGAACAAATGTACGAATTTAAAAAAAAAAACACGTAAATTGGATAAGTGGTTCCCGAGTGATAAGCGCACTATCGAACAGAAAGACAGACAGACAGAGAGACGTTGCATTTTATTTATATTATAGAAGATTATAGATAACCTGGTCAGAGAACAAATGCATGAATTTAAAAAAAAAAACCGTAAATCGGATAAGTGGTTCTCAAGTCATAAGCGCACTATCGGACAGACAGAGACATTGCATTTTATATATATTATATTCTTTGCTACATAATATATCAAAAATTTACCAAATTCCCGATTGAACAAACTTTTGTTTTTACAGTTTGCTAAAAGTAACCAATTACCAATGTCCTTTAGGCAAGCTCTGCAAAAACTATAGTTTGTTCAATCGTTTCCCTTTCAGTCGGTTTCTTTGCTGATTAATTACTTGAGCAGCTTTAGAAACCAATCGTTCAGATGGAACGAAAGTTCCTACCATGGTTAAATATTTGAACACAATTTTTTGAAGCTTTGGAAGCTGAATTCCCAAGTCGTTCCAAATTTCCAGTGGGTTCTTTTTCAGTCTTCCCACTGGACTGTGTAAGTAAATAGAAAGTTCATCCGACATACTTTCGTCAGATTTGCTGGTTCTTCAGCTCTTATGTACTAATTTGTGATGATCTTCTCATAGGGAAAAGGAGTCTTTTGTTTTTCGGAATGACCTGAATCGGATTCTGCGGCTTCATTAGTGTGTTGCTATTTTTCATCAAGTCTTTATTTCTTCTGATAGCTGCTGAGCATGCAAGTGAGTCCGTCAAATGCATTTTTTTGAATCTCGAGTCCAGTATCGAAGGCTAAAGTCAAGAAGCTTTGGCCTTACTAATGCTTATTATGAACCGACGCAAAGCTGGCTGGCGGGTTAAGTTATTGACTAGGTTATTCATTCGATATCGATATATCGAATGAAAATACATCGATGAATCGAATATTTCATGTGCTTTGAAAAACATCGGATTGTTTCGATGTATCGAATGGCAAACATCGGATGGTTTCGAAACATCGATATATATTGAATATCTCTAGCTCAGAATGGCATGGCTGTTTTCGATTTGACACCAGCTGCAGATGCAAACATCTCTAGATGGTAGGAAACACGACAATAGAAAAATAAGTCTGGAAGAAAGCTAGACTTAATGAAACAGCTAGTAGCAAAGCGTGGATCTCTGCTCCTCAACATTTGGTAGATTCTATGCAGAATGGTAATAGTACCTTACTTAAAGCATGGACCCTACAAGAAACCTAAATTATATGGAATATCGAGAAACAGTTGTTTTCTTGGGTTTCTTCCATAAATACTTCTATGGGTAGTATTTGATTGATGTAACCGGCTTAATTTATCCCAGAACTTGCAAACAATACAACTGGCTCCACTACAGCATATCCGTACCTAATTCTGCTTCTCACTCCTTGCATCACCTTCTTCCAATTAGAATCAGCTTCTCAGCAAGTACATTCTGCAGCGATTAGCAAGTAAATATAATTTCTCTTTTTGTACACGCGCCGCTCCTGTACAGATTTAGGAATTTTCATGTAACGCATGTGCTATCATAAAAAAATATTACTGACCTGAAAGGTTATATTAAGTGACTAATCGTTGCCAACATAGTGTATAAAATGCCTTAAGGGCCGTAAATCCCATGGCAATAAGAATGACGTATCTCAGTACGTAGCAGTAATAAATTTAGTTTTAAATAAAATATTTTAATAGCTAGTGCGGAGATCTAAATAAGCATGCGACACTGGCGATCGGAATTTAAACCTAATAACCTAGTAATACTGGTTTATTATTTGTTTACATTTAAGATCAGTTTTTTTGTTAATTAGAATTAATACATTATAACTTAACTGATCATAAATCCGTAACATCTCCAACACTAAAAATGCACAATTTGCTTGCAGTATAACCATAATTATTACCTTTTTAATATTTTTTAGTTTATTGTAGCAGAACACAAATAGAACACTTAGATAACACAGGGCAACAAAAAAATATTTTTGTTTTGGTGCCTGGGATTTTAGAGCTGATTTTAACTATATTTGGGACGCTAAATCTATACATGCAATCCGTTTTTCTCTATCAGCTCTACTTTTTTAGATACATCAACTTATCTACCAATGTGGTTTTTATTCAGTATATTCATTTATGAGAGTTCTAAAATTATTATATATTCATTAATGTAGGTACAGTGGTTTTATTGTCAGTCTGTAATTGAGTAAATTCCAGGTAAATCTATAAATAGTGGAACCATTGCCTATCAGGTACCTAACCTGACCCTTTTAATCACCTAACTCGGGTAAGTCTCGTCAGTTTGTGCGTTCTTACTAATGAGAGTAGATCGAATTCGGCGTGTTATTTTATGTTAAGAAAAGAGTGTTTTTGTGTTATTGAACAGAATTAAAATGAGTTCAGGTTCCAGTTCAAGAAGAAGTTGTGTAAATCAACCTGATGTGTTTTGCTATATATGCGGAGAATACATGTTTCAACAAAACAGACAAACTATTACTGACTTTGTAAAGCGAGCGTATCTTGGATACTTTGGAGTTAAGCTTGGTGATCAGGACAAAAACGTGGGCCCCGCATCTCGTATGTAAAACTTGTACAGAGCATTTACGGCAGTGGACTACCGGGAAAAGTAAATGTCTAAAATTCGGCGTACCAATGGTTTGGAGAGAACCAAAAAACCACTTCAATGATTGTTATTTCTGTTTAGTAAATACTAATGGAATCAATCGAAATAACCGCAGTAAGTGGACTTATCCCAATTTAGACTCGGCAATACGCCCTATCCCGCACTCAGATGAAATACCGATTCCAACATTTCATCAGCTACCACATATCTCTGATGACGAATATTTTCCCTCTGATCGCTCTTCTGATGCTAATAAAAGTTCTGATGCTAATGAAACTAACAGTGACTATGAGGGGACGTCATCAGTTCCTCAACGCTTCAATCAAAATGAATTAAATGATCTCACCAGGGATTTCAATTTATCGAAACAAGCTTCTGAAGTACTGGCTTCTAGGTTGAACGACAAAAATTTACTGGAACAAGGAACCAAAATTACCTTTTACCGTACAAGAGAAAAAGATCTGCTACCATTCTTTTCTCAAGAAGACAATCTTGTATTTTGTCACGAAATTAGGGGACTCATGAAAGAAATGGGACTTTCTGAATATATTCCAGATGATTGGCGCCTATTTATTGACAGTTCAAAGCGAAGTTTAAAATGTGTCCTTCTACATAATGGGAATAAATATGGTTCAATACCACTAGCTCAATCAACGAAACTGAAAGAAGAATATAATACCATAGCTTTGGTCTTGCAGAAGATAAAGTATTACGAACATCAATGGATGATTTGTGTAGACTTAAAAATGGTAAACTTTCTTCTTGGGCAGCAAAGTGGTTACACGAAATATCCGTGTTTCTTGTGCCTCTGGGATAGTAGGGACAAAACACACCACTGGGTTAGAAAAGATTGGCCTCAGAGAGAAAACATGGACGTTGGGGAAAAGAATGTCATTAACGACGCTTTGGTTGAAAGAGAAAAAATCATACTTCCTCCGTTACATATAAAGTTGGGCTTAATGAAGCAATTTGTAAAGGCTCTTGATAAGAATGGGTCTTGTTTTGCATATATAGGGGTAAAAATGCATCAGTTGAGCACAGAAAAACTCAAAGCAGGGATATTTGACGGCCCACAAATAAGACAATTAATTAAGGATCCTGCCTTCATAAATTCAATGAATCAAGTTGAACGAGAAGCTTGGACATCATTTGTTGCAGTTGTAGAAAATTTTTTAGGCAAACATAAAGCTCAAAACTATGTTGAAATGGTTAACAAGATGCTTAATAGTTTCAAATCCTTAGGGTGCAATATGAGTATTAAAATACACTATTTACACAGCCACTTAGACCGTTTTCCAGAAAATTTAGGAGACATGAGTGAGGAACAAGGTGAAAGATTTCACCAAGATATTAAAGTTATGGAGGACCGCTATCAAGGAAGATGGGACATGCACATGATGGCAGATTACTGCTGGAGTTTAAAAAGGGACTGTTTAAAAAAACATTCAAGAATGTCGCGGAAAAGAAGCTTTCTAAGTGTTGAGTGACTATTTCATTTCTTCAATGTTTTTTTTTGTTTTTGTAAGTACGACATAATATTGTATTTTGTATAACTAAAATAAAAATTTCGTATCTACTTTTGTTTACTACACTTACGGATTTGAGTTACAATAATGTAACTTATATTTCTCTAAAATTGTATATCTTAAAAATTTGAGCTCCTAGGTACAAATGAATACGTTATTTGAATTCAGGACATCAAATTGATATAGAATCAGCTCAAAAAACCTCGACACCAAAACAGCTGTTCCCCTGTGTAATATTCCTGCAACAGAAAGGCTTAAGCATATGTCGAATTACAACTTGCAAATTTTACTTGTTTTCCTCCATAATTCTTTACAATTAACAGTCGCTGAATCTACCAATAAACAAGATTTACCCTTAAAACAAGTATATAGTCCTTGCAGTTATAAAAATAGCAAGCATTATTTGAAGTGGCGCTAAATTGATCTTAACCATTGTTTTAAGCGTCGCGGTGGCGTCGACGCTAAAGGCGCATCAAAGGGAAAGACCGTTAACAGGAAGCTGCGACCAATCAGGATTGAATTGCTGGGGGGAAAACTAGACATTCGATTGTTTGTGAGTGAACAGCATGTTTCAAAGTCTGTAATAAAATGGAGGCGTGAGGTTTAACGATTTTAAAATATCACTTAGAATAAAGAATTATATTGTTATTTCCTATGTAAACCAATGTAAATTTTAGATAACTATGGAGAGTATTGTTTTGTGAAAAAATTCTAACACTCTGATCATGGAGTTTTGAAGCTGCTAAATAATATTACGTGAGTTTGTTTTGAACAAGCTCTTTCCTCGGTTAGACTTTCCAAGTTCCCCTAGAGAAGAATATTTTTTTGAGAAGAAAGTCAGGGAGCATATACCCCCCTCCCCTCTGGATGTAAAAGTAGCAACAATGCTTTTTCGTAGGATGTTCTATTTTGTAAAAAGTCTTTGTCCCCAGGTTATCGATTTTTATATTGCATGTAAGTGTTTAAAACTTTCAGTGTATAAAATAAATCAGTTTTTAAACTGAGTGACAGTTTTTAAAGTTCCATTGATTAGAGGGTACTTTTTTGTGAAAAATCTTCACTCTTAGGTCATCTACTTTTAGTTTACTGTATTGGGAGGGACTTAAGCTTTTTAAAGTTCCAGTAACAAACGCCCTTTGGATCCATATGTTTCCCCTGCCCCTTGAACCTGACTACATCGCTGATTGCTTTCAATATTAAGACTGATATTGTGAGATACTTACCACATTTTTTCTTTCAGGTCAAAATGGCGACAGTTTTTAAAGTTCCATTGATTAGAGGGTACTTTTTTGTGAAAAATCTTCACTCTTAGGTGATCTACTTTTAGTTTACTGTATTGGGAGGGACTTAAGCTTTTTAAAGTTCCAGTAACAAAGGCCCTTTGGATCCATATGTTTCCCCCGCCCCTTGAACCTGACTACATCGCATATTGTGACATACTTACCACGTTTTTTTCTTTCAGGTCAAAATGGTGACGACTCAATAAATTCATCGAAAAGTTCAAGTGGGGCACTGAGTAAAAAACAAAGAAAAGCACGCACGGCGTTCACGGATCTCCAATTACAAACACTAGAAAAAAGTTTTGAAAGACAGAAATATCTTAGTGTACAGGATAGGATGGAATTAGCTGCTAAACTTAGTCTTACCGATACACAAGTTAAAACATGGTACCAAAATAGAAGGTAAGGAATACTGATCATTAATTTTGTTTATGTTTTAAATAAGTATCGTTTTTTATTTCCTTTTCTATAAGGAATTATTGTCTTCGCAAAAAATTATCCTTCGAAATTTATGCATTTCTTCAGGTTTCAGGGTCCCTAGATCACGGAAAACATATTTTTGAATTTCCATCGGCCTATTTGTCTATTAGTACCTTGTCCTGTTAAAACGATAAGACTCGAATAAAATAAAATATCGATTTATAGTTTAGTACGCACATAAGAAGAAAATAAACGTAGAGTTTTTGAGCGAAATTGCTTCATGGAAGAAGTGGGTGTCGATAAAGTTTGTATATTAGTGTTATTTGGTTTTTGGTTAATATAATGAACAAATTTTAAGTATAATTGTCTATAATCAAACATATAAGGTAATGGTTCCCAAGGTTTTTTAATCGCGACCCTTTTTAGATTTTTTAAAAATGTTCGCGAACCCCCCTTTCCCATCCGCCATATTGGATCAATAAAACAAAAAATAAAGGATTTGAAAAAATATATTTTAGGACTTAACAATGATATTTTTTACAAAGTATTAATTATTAAGTATTAATGATTAATGTGATGATTTAGTTTCCATCTGCTTAAGTATTATAATTCTTGGTTGTGTTTTTGTCAAAGCCAATCTCATGTCACCTTGAATTTTTTTCGTTTTTCAATTCAGAGACTCGGCCAGCAACATTTCCTTTTGATAACCAACGAACAGCTGTGTAGAAAAAAAAACTTCGTGATCAGAGATCATGTTTTTGCATAGTTCCTTGAACAGACGCGTATTGAGAGCACTAGATTTTATATAAATTGACAATTGTCAACAAAGGCTTTAGAAGAGTCTCGGTAGTAAGAGTTTGCCCTCGCTGAATCACGCAGTGCAGTCCCTTTGCTTGGAGTGCAAGCTCTTTAGCTTTTGACGGAAAGCCCGACCTCGAGCCAAGTATGGCTAGTGCTCCATCGGTACATGCTCCACACAAATTTTTCCATCGTAAGTCATTACTTTCAAAGAATGAACTTATCATCTTCATCATGTCTTCACCCTTCGTAGTAGTTTATAGTGCTTTACAAAACAGAAACTCTTCTTTGATGTCTTTCAAGTGAATATATTTCACGAAACCGACTAACGTGGAACATGAACTAACATCGATAGACTCGTCAAGTTGAACGGAAAAGACAGGAGATGCGTTTATTTCAGATAAAATTTGTTCCATCACGTGTATGGACATGTCTGAAATGCGTCTCCGAATTGTGTTGTTGGACAAGGATATATTACGCGTTTTAATTTCACTCGCTTCTCCAAAAATTAGCTTAACCGACTTTAATAAACAGGGTTTGATGAGGGTTGCTATAACTGTACGAGATTGTTTTTTTTTTACAATTTCTAGAGCAATTTCATATGGTACATGAACTAAAGCTTGGCTTTGTTGTTGAAACATCCCAGTAAAATCCAACTTTTGTTTTTTCAAGGCAGCCTCACGTCGTTTTAAAAAAAAGTCCAAGTCTTTTTTAATATGTTCAAAATGTGTTGTTTCTAAGTGACGTTTCAGCTTTGAGTGTTTCATAGATTTAGCACTAAAAACAGCTTTGCATAAAACACACTGTGGCTTCTCTATGCCGTTATTAATAACAGTTGAAAATTCAAATTTTAAATAGTCCTCCAAATATTTTTTTTTTTTTTTTTGTCCATGACGTTGATATCTGGAAAATAAAATACTTCAAAATAATTTTAAAAAAGTGTAAATTAATTTGTAATTAAAATTATTTAATGTTTTTTGCTTATCAAAACGGTAAATAATAGAAGAGTCTGTTTCTAGGCGTGCCTATCAAAGACGAATTGTAACGGGCTATCCTAGTGTTGTACCATTTTTTCGGATTAAGACACTAACCAAAAACGAACTATTTATACACAAACGATAAAAAGAACACTGTAACGATTGAACACTAGGCAACAGACTTACTAAGCGCGATAATTTACTGTAAACTTATATTTGTATTCAAAACTTTAAACTCGCAACTGAATAACTGAAGATTGCCCCCTACGGCTCTGTTCGTTGCTTATATATCAGTTGGGAGTACTTTTCCGATTATTCTCAGTTCGGCGGAACGTCAAGCGGTCCGTCTCGAAACTTCTCTCTTTTACACGTTGATTTGAGAGGCAACAGAGTGTCGCGATCGCTGCGAACTATCCTGCTAGCTTGGCCCAGTCGATTTCATCAGGCATAAGGAGAGGTGTGTTAGCCAGCCATCCACTGATTACGTCGCATATCTTGTGCGTTGCTAAGCATAAACAAATCATTAACATTTTAATACCTACCTTTAAATTTTAAAATTTAATTTTGGTTTTTAAAATTGATAACCGGTGACCCTCCCAAAAAAGCCAAGGAGACCTCCTTGTGGGTCGCGACCCACCGGTTGGGAACTTATGATATAATGTGTTAAAACTGTAGGGAGTTAGAGAGTTGCCTCAGGTCATTATACGCCTATTTCTACGTTTAACTGAAATAGTTTCTAGAAAAAAATATCAGTTTTTGATGGTAAATACCTCCATCACATGATCGTAGCTGCTGTATTTTATTTTGTTTCATTCCATTTGAAAATTTATTATAGCGGATGTTACATCCGCAGTTAAAACAAGCATTATTAGACATCACTCAACAAGTTGGTTCAAATTAGACGATCTTCCTTCATTTTACAGCCTAATAAATTCATGATAATTAATGGTAAATATAATGAAATATTCACCTATTGAACTTTATCAATATGATCAACAGCTGAACTTTAGTCGCATTATGCGTGGGTATTCTTTTACCTTGCTCTTAATCGGGTAAGAGAAAAACAGCCTTTACTAATATTTTTTTAATCTGCTCTCGATAATGGAACTGAAAAAAACAACCTAGAATTTCTTCAAGTTTTAGATCCTCTTTTCTTATTTCCGTGGTTGACAGATGTTTATTACCGCCTTAAATTCCGAATAAAATGAGATATCGATTTAAAACATTGTGTATAGCCTGTCCCAAAATATAAGATCCTGATTTTTGCTGTTTTAAGTGGACAATATAAAAATTCTGACCTTTTGTTTATAATAGGTTGCAGAGATGGACTTAAGAATTTTATTCATTAATGCAAATAAATAAAAATATAAGTGTTTTTGGAGATGTTTATTTATAGATGCATGAAAAAACAAATGGATAAGAAGCACAAATATATAGTTTGAATGAATTGGGTTTACAAGAGGGGACATATTGTATAAATAAAAATATATTTTAACTTAAGCCTAATTCGGTTTCACTATCACTATCATCAGCTGATTATTATCATGAATTACATGAATATATGAATCTTCAACTTTAACAACGTGCTGAATGGAATTCTTCCAGCTTTTACAAGGTATATCATTTATAACTTTTTTTACTAATTCAACCACAGACACGGTTAAAGTAGGAGAAACATTTTGTGCCCTTATTTTTGATTTAACTTGATGCTAAATATGTTCAGTTGGATTAAACCCACAATAATACGGAGGGAGCCGCAAAACAGTGTGTCCCATTTTCTCAGCCATACTATCACCCACATATTTCTTTTTCAATTTATAGTCTTTCAAAACTTCCAAAAGATCACTTTTTTATAACTAAAATCAAAATAAATGTTATTTTCTAACATATATTCCTATATTTCCGATTTGGTGTTGGCTGCATTAGCAACATTATTTAGTAGGCGACTATGGTAACTTGCATTATCTATAACTATAACACTCTGTTCGGGAACATTTGGCAAAAAGGAATTTTGAAACTAATTTTTAAAAAGTTCTGCGGTCGTGTCTTCGTGATAGTCCAAACTATAATCTTTTATGTTTTTTGCAGATAATAGTAGACAGTTTGAAACCCAGCCCTTTTTAGATCCAGCATGCAAAATGGTTATTCGTTTACTTTTATTTGACGGTGCGTTAGTCTGACGTTTTGTACTGCTGTCAACCCACCCTTTTTGCACAGTGTCATGGGTATTCAGCCATGTTTCGTCAAGGTAAATTATTGTCCAATTCTCTGATCGATACTTTTTAATTTCTTGTAAATAAGTATGTCGCAAGATTCGTAATCTTTGTGACTCCATCACTGCTTGGCTTTTGTTGATTTTTTGGAACGTGAATCATGTTCTTAAGAGAATTCTGTGAAGCGTTGATCGGCCACAATGTATATTGATCCCAGTCTTAATTTTATTTTGTCTAGTGTCAGCATCAACTCCTCTTCATACATAGAATATATTTTTCTTCTGATGACATCTTTTTCACAATCGTCTACATGAGGCATTTGAAAATCTTTCCGTTTTTTCCTGTTTCTGATGATGGTTTTCCTACAGTACCCTTAATCGTAGAAACTGAGGTTTTTGTTAGTTCACTGGTTTCTTGCAAAGCACGTTGTTTATTCAAATTTCTTTTTACCAAACTGTCGTAAACATTTTTCACTATTTGTTTAGCGTCAAGTGATAAATGTTTTCTCTTGCGATAGCCACTATTGCAATTTTCCCATGGACACCACATAATTAAAATAGAACCGTCACGTTGTAAGTTGTAAATAAAACTGAAAATAAAAATAATAAAAAGTATCTTTGGAACCCTAATGGGGACCTGTGGTCATTAGGCCTATACTATCAAATACTTGAAGGGTTCCAAACCGGGTTGCCAGGTAGTAAATATATAGGTAAAAATAGATCCAATATATTATATGCAGGTGCAAGTGAGGGCGGTATACAAAGCAGGAAAACTAAAAATACTTTTATGGTATGCACAAAATCTTAATAGGGTCGTTTATTGCCCCATTGAAAAAGCAAAAAGGCAGGATCTTATATCTTGAGATTTACTTTACATTTGTTATATAAAATGACAATAAAACTTTGATTCCCTTTTCCTTGAGTGATAGTGGATAAAGAGACAATGGTGTAAGGAACCGAGGTTTATATCCTGTATGGTTTTAATGCCACTATTTGTTTTTGTTGATGTAATGTTAGATATAAGGTTTCGTGATTCTTGTATCGGTTGTGTTCAACGTTTCAAGCAGATATAACGCGCAGTCTGTTAGCAGCTATCGTAAGTGATCGGTGTTACACGTTTCGTAAAAATAGATAAAGTTGAGCATCGTGAAGTGATAAAACAATTTTATTTAAAAAAGTGGACATCAACCCGTATAGAAACTAGACTAAAGGAAGTCCATGAACTTCTACCAGCACCGGCGCGGCGCGGCGGTAGGAGCACTACAAATGCTGTATATTTAGGACGCCCGATTGACGTCTCTTCTGAAGAAATAGTCGATTAAATTCATAATATCGTAATGTAAGATCGTAGCATTAAGCTTCGTGCGATTGCTGAGATGGTAGGCATCTCATATGAACGGATACATAATATCCTTCATGAAGTTCAGAAAAAAGCAAAGCTGTGCTTGGAAAAGTTGCAGCTTAATTCGTAGGACTTCTGGCGTTGTTTTGTGACCATAGATGAAACTTTGATCCGGAGATAAAATGGCAACTAAAATAATGGGTTGCCGAACGTGACAGTGCACCGAAAAAATGAAAGAACAGTTTTGTCGGCGGGACAGGTAATGGCAACTATTTTTTGGGACTCACACCGTATGGTCATGATTGACTACTTGAAAAAAGGTCAAACAATGACTGGCTCTTATTAAGTAACGTTATTGGACCATTTACATGTTGAGCTAAAGCAGAAGCAGAAGCTACCAAGAATACCGCGTAAAAAAGTACTCCTTCACCAGGCCAATTCGCCTGCTCACACATCGACCGTTACAATGACAACAGTGCACGAGCTGTTCCCCACTCACCTTATTCCGCAGATTTGGCCCCAAGTGATTTTTTTTGCGTCCCTGACCTCAAAAATTGGATAAAGAAAAAGAAATTTTCATCGAATGAAGAGGTTATCTGTGCTCTAAATGGGTATTATGCAGCGTTCGAAACATTTTTTTTTGAGGGAATAAAAAAATTCGAATCTCGCTGAGCGAAATATGTTGAGCTTAATGGATATTATGTTGAGAAATACATTTTTGTTTTTGCAAAAAAATGTTAATTACCTTGTTTTTACAAGACTTTTAAATCCACTCTCGTATGTCGAGTTTTATGTCACTGTCAGTGCTTAGGGTAAAGATATTCAGCAGTCATGTTAGTTTTTCTATATTTTCGCTCTAACCTAGTAGGGTTATGATGATAGAATAATACGGCGTCTCTCCAAAAAGAAACTGAACGTTTAATAGAAAATATGACTATAATTGTTTAAACCAGTTATTTTAATCGATATAATATCTTTAATGAAGATACAGTGTTTAGTATGGTCAATTAATTCGCTAAATGGTTTTTTATAAAGGTTTTTGAGATACTGGTGAGATCACTGGCATCATTTTTAATGGTGTTGTATCACTTTCTTTCACTGAAAACTATAGTTAGAGAAAGACACAAAAGTCTCAGGATGCTAAATCGGGTGAATTCCTAGAGTAATCCAAAACTCATACTTATGTTTTTCTTAAGAATCGAAGGAACGTCGTTGTATTACCAGTACGATCGTTTTAATGAATTCTGAGCTCTTATGAGCGGTGAAAATGTTGTGTAAAGTTGATTTTGCAATTCGCAATTCATCTTCAGTTAATTTCATGGATTATTTCAGATTTTCTTTAAGGAAATCCTGCATCAGGCATCTCACGAGCAATTTAAAATTACTTCAGCTATCTGTACACTTCATTATGAAATACACATTTATCACAACATGCTTTCTGACGTTACTAACATGCTTATATTATACCAAGTTTAACACAAAAACCAACGAAAGTTTTTTACTTAATACTGACTTATTTTTCTACCGCTCGTCAAATCACCTTGCCACTATTACCACTATAATATGATATCTAATTAGACAAATGTCAACATCTAATGCAGCACTAATTTGTGCTGTCGATAACAAGATGATACAATGGCTAGTGTAACGATTTTCGAAAAGTCGTTTTCTTTTCGGGTCGAAGATGTATTAAAAACTGAAATGATAATTTACTTCATAATTTGAATATTTAAGTAGAATTTTATTAAAATAACTTGAACCACTTTTTTCCGTTTTATTACAATTTTTATCTATATTAATATAATAAAAAAGTAAAAACTGTATGTTTGTTTTCAGAGGTAATCTCTAAAACTACCAATCCGATTAAATTTTTTTTTACTGGTATGTAACCTCTCTTTCTGGGGTGAACATAGGCTACATTTTATAAAGTTGCGACGAAAGGGAGCTGGCGCGGTGGGATAAGAACCTGCCACGAGCGTGCGCAGAGCAGGTCGCACCTGGCGTGGTAGGAGACGACGATCAATAGACCAGCACTGGTGGGTGTTGTATTTATCTTGCACTTACAGTTCCAGTCTGTAATTTGATTTCCGTGAAATTTAGGGGTATGATGAAAGATTTGTGGTTTTGTTATTCGTAGTTTTAAAATTGTTTTATTCTTTTTGAAGGCACATTGTAGGTACTTTATTGGTGTCAATAAGTACGAAATAACAATAAAAACATTTATTTATCTTTTTTTTATTGTTATTAGGGTATTTTTGGGCAATAAGTACCTAATAGTATGAGTTTCATTTAGACAAGAGATATTATTTTAATAATCTTCTTTAATTTAGATATATCTACTTCATTTAGTTTTAAGTTCTCAGTTATTTAGTAAGCGTGTTTTGAAATATCTACTAAAAATTTTGTGCACATTTCCTGTCACAATTATGACGTAGTTAATTTCAGTTTAGGATATATGATGCAATTGTTTAATTATTAAGTAATTTTTACTGTTTCGTACGAAACACTTATGGGATTACTTTAGTGTCCGCCCATCTGTCTGTCACAATCGATTTTTTTCCGAAATTATTTGACATAAAAAGTTGAAATTCAGCACAAATATAGGATTTAAGGGCCCAAGAGCCTTGTAGTTTTGAAAGTTAAATTTTGACTTAAGGAGTTAGTTTTGGGGGGGTTAAATTAACGCTTGTGTAACCTGATGAATATTTCATACTATCAAGACTTCTAACTAAGGTTTTTGTTCAATTAATAATATTATGTCACCATCAGAATTGATTAAAATAATAAAATTAATTATCTCTTAACGATTTAATTTGTTTAAATTATTAATAATTAAATTTTAATTATGCCGTTTAATAATTTATATGTGCGCAAAATAGTTCAAAAAAAGTAATATTAATTCGTTATGCAAAAATAAAATGAACGATATTCAGGCGTTAATATTAAGTGGAACTCACAGATAACTGTGTTGTTAAGTAAGCCTGCTAACCGACTTAATTTAGTATGATATCAGTTTTACGAAGAGAAAAATAACAAAAAACACTCTACATCGACACATGTTGAGTTACGTGGTTCATCTCTAAGATAGTCGGCAAGATAGTATTGCATTTTTCTAAACAGTTCTTAATATTAAAATAATTTTAAATTTAGTATTTACTAGACATAACATGTTATTTTTTTATCATATATTTAATATCAGGTAAGTGTAATACGAAAATGAATTAAATAATTTGACAAATCCCATTTTTTAAATTAAATCTTATTCTAATTTCTGTTCACCAACCAACAATGCGACGAAAGAAATATCTGGTCAACATTCCCCATTTAATCACAAACTAACATATGTGTCCCTTAGTTCTTAAAAGGATTATCTTCGGGGCTAATCGCTTATAAGCAAAAAGGATTTCTCCTTATAAAATTTATACTAAAAACAATAAAAATCTTAAGTTTGAACTTATCTTTAAATACGTACAGAAATAAAAAATAAAACATAAGTTCAGTAGATGAAATTTTGCAAATATATTAAACCAATAATTAGGAAAGTAAGTTCCGCAACAGTGTATAGCTCAAATACTTCCAATTTTCGAATATTCGAATTTCATTAACGTCCATTCTTATATAGTACATCAAAAATTGCTTGTGCCTGAACTATCCCGATTTTTTTAGTTTTTATTTATAATAGTCTCTAGTAACTTGTATCTATCAACTTTTGCTATAAGATGGTCGTTTACATAGATATTCCATTTATTTGTGTTAATTTTGCAGTGAACATAGTGGCTGTGTTATCAGAATCCGAACAAACAATTGAAATCTCCCGCCATATTATGCTTTCGTCAGAGGTCGCCGTTAGCGTCTGAGTAGCAAACATATTAGAATAGAGGAGGTAACTTCTCGCGAGAAGCGTGACGCTGATAGAAAGAGAAACAAATAATATGAGTCATTCTGTCTCTCTTACTCGGCGCACGCCCACAACACTAAGATAGAGTGCGTACCAGTGCGAGAGTGTTGTAGGCGTGCGCCAAGTAAGATGGGGCAGAACGACCCATATTATTTCTTTCTCTTTTTAACCACGCCACGTTTTGGCTTACAGCAGGCTCTATACTTTACCTCCTTTATTCTAATATATGGTAGCTAACTGACTGAAGTAAATAGTGCTAGTCTCAAAATTGTCGCCATGTCGAAAACAAATGCAGAGCATCATTAAGGTCCGCGATCATCGAAGGCCTTCGCTCCGGCCAGTCAGTACCGAAAATAACTAAGTTTTTCGGACACTGAAAATCAACTATTTATGACGTTATAGCCAAGTACAAGGCTCAAGAGCAGTCCAACAAAAGTTCAAGTACACCGGCGAGAATACGCCACGTGTAAGAATGTATCGTGAAGACACCAAAAGGACTCAAGCGCCGATTTCAGGGGACCCAGGGCAACATTTACGAAAACTGGCACGATTGTGGATATACGCGAGCTGACAATGAGTAAAATTGTCGAAGAGGACCTTCGACACCATCCGAGGGGAAGGCCATATGTCTTCCAGCAGGATGGTATCTGGCTCACATAGGCCATTTGGTCCAGTCCAAGATGTAGTAGTCCTAGTTTGAATTCCTTGGACTACCACGAATGAAGCGTAGTTGACATGATAACAAACAAATTTCGACATCCCAATGTGACGTCATTAACTACCAGTATTGAGGCAGCATTCGCCAATATGAACAGCACGGAATTACAGAGTTTTTTTTCTTAAACTTCATTTTTCATTGGAAAATATACCCTTAGAAAAGTTATTTGATTTGTCCGGCATTTGCTGACGCACCCTGCACATGTCGTCTTTTTTACGGTTAGCGACATGTTACTGAATGGTTGTCAGTGATCTTCTGAGATCCTTGTTTAATTTCTGTTCTGATTTTAATTTCTTCAGAAACAGTTTACCATATTCTTACCACTGCTTTTTGATTGAAATGAGATTTGGTCTCCGATATTAAATTTTCTTTCCCTGAATCAGACGATTGTCGCGTATCTTGTTGAAAGCTTTATTGCGATAGATGAAACACTTAAAATATTGGTTCATATCCATGCACGGTTGTGATAGCGCATCCAGTGTGCAGAATACTTCTCGTGTATCTTCATCTTACCGCCTTTCACCTTTGTTTTCAAGATCGAGTGGTTTAAAATAACGTTTCGCTTAATTTCTGAAGATGGCATGTATTTCACGAACAGTCTTATTACTGTGTTCATTTTGCTAGACTCCGAGTGTTCTTTGAGCCCAATTTGAAAAGATCTACCATTCCTATGATAACATTTGCTATATTCACTGTAAAAAAAAAAACAGAAAAAAGTTCGTATTTTCAAGGTAATAAATTCTTAATTAAAAGAGCTCGACGATCGTAGGTAGCCATGAATTAAACCATATAATAAATATCAAATTTTCAGTTAAATTTATTTAAATCAAATAAATATGACACAATTTCACAATAGTTACGGAGTATATTTTTTTTTAATTGACATGGCTTAATTTACCAAATTTTAGCTACGAAGGCGGGACCTCTTGAAAAGAAAAAACACTCTACAGTAAACTCATCAGCAGAGAGGATTTTTCACAAAAAATAACCGTCTCATATGGTAAAACATAAACCCAATTCAAAAATTAATGACCGGGTAGTTAGAGATCTTTCACAAAAAAACAAGTTTTCCGACAGTAGGATTTTAAAGTCCAGGTCCTATTTAAAAATTGATGACCAAAGAGTCAACTATCATTTTACCCTTTCACTAAATAAAACTTTCAAAAATCTCTTAAAATTAAAAAACCCTCTTTCTGAGAGGGTGCTTTTTCTACAGTCGTAGAAGTTCGGGAGGTATATTCAAAAGACGTCCGATATAATTGACATAGTTGATTTCCTCAACATAATTTTGAGTCATATTTAGTACAAAACACTTATGGGATCATTTCAATGTCCGTCTGCCTGTGCGCACAACCGATTGTCTCTGAAATTATGTGACGTAATCCTAGAGATCACATTCCAAATCACATTATCAGGAAGAGAACGGGGGTACAAGACGCAGTCAAATTCATTCTACACCTGAAATAGAACTGGGCTGGACATGTTGCTAGGTTTAAGGATAGCCGATGGACAAAGAGAATTATAGAGTGGCGACTAAGATCCGAAGCCTATCGAAGTAGAGGTAGACCACCAAGTCAGTGGACTGATGATTTGAAAAGAGTGGCTGGAAATTGGGTATAAGTGGCCCAGAACAGAAAAAGGTGGCAAACCTTGAGGGAGGCTTTCGTCCAACAGTGGACAGTATAAGCCGATGATGAGTATTTTTTTTTTAATTGACATGGCTTAATTTACCAAATTTTAGCTACGAAGGCGGGACCTCTTGAAAAGAAAAAACACTCTACAGTAAACTCATCAGCAGAGAGGATTTTTCACAAAAAATAACCCTCTCATATGGTAAAACTTAAACCCAATTCAAAAATTAATGACCGGGTAGTTAGAGATCTTTCACAAAAAACAAGTTTTCCGACAGTAGGATTTTAAAGTCCAGGTCCTATTTAAAAATTGATGACCAAAGAGTCAACTATCATTTTACCCTTTCACTTAATAAAACTTTCAAAAATCTCTTAAAATTAAAAAACCCTCTTTCTGAGAGGGTGCTTTTTCTACAGTCATAGAAGTTCGGGCCGTATATTCAAAAGACATCCGATATATTTGACATAGTTGATTTCCTCAACATAATTTTGAGTCATATTTAGTACGAAACACTTATGGGATCATTTCAATGTCCGTCTGCCTGTGCGCACAACCGATTGTCTCTGAAATTATGTGACGTAATCCTAGAGATCACATTCCAAATCACATTATCAGGAAGAGAACGGGGGTACAAGACGCAGTCAAATTCATTCTACACCTGAAATAGAACTGGGCTGGACATGTTGCTAGGTTTAAGAATAGCCGATGGACAAAGAGAATTATAGAGTGGCGACTAAGATCCGAAGCCTATCGAAGTAGAGGAGTGGACTGGTGATTTGAAAAGAGTGGCTGGAAATTGGGTATAAGTGGCCCAGAACAGAAAAAGGTGGCAAACCTTGAGGGAGGCTTTCGTCCAACAGTGGACAGTATAAGCCGATGATGACTATGTGACATAAAAAGTTGAAGTATGGTACCAATAAAGGAACTTATGTCCCAATCAGAGCAGTGTAATTTTAACTTAGGGGGTGAAATCAGAAGGGAAACAAAATTCTACCAGGTCATCGAGTGGGGTGTCAAATGAAAGCTTGTGAAAACACGAGTTCAAAAATATATGTGTTGTAATACTTGCACATAGTTTTCTTCTCATCATTTTAAAAAAAAATGGCCAAAAATCGCTGTCCTCCCCCCTATATCGAAAAAATACTGATCAAAAAATTTTTAAAAAATTCTGAAATATTCTCCATAAAGTGTAGATTGAGCGAAAACTATCACGAGTTCGATACGTTTGATAATTTATCTGGTATAAAAAACTATTGGCTTTTACAATATGGTGGAGGTTTTTTTTAATATACTTTACTGTACACACACTGGTGGCCAACGGATAGGTACCGAGACAAAATAATTTTATTTCATTTGTTTATAATTAAACAAATATTTAGGTAACATATATTTGTATCTAACGGAAAACGATAACGAATAGATGCTTATACTGCACTCTGTCGGTGACTTACTAAGTCTATTCAAGCAGAGCGCACAGCACGGCTGGCAACTTATTGCAGAAAACGCACCTTTCTTGAGCTTACTGCTCGAAGGCATAGATGGCAGTATTGGTATAACTAAAAACGAAAAAAAATCGTATTTTTTAGAAGTTACCAAAGTGTTCTTCGTAACTTCTAACTTCTAAAAATACAATTTTTTTCGTTTTTAGTTATACCAATACTGCCATCTATGCCTTCCAGCAGTAAGCTCAAGAAAGGTGCGTTTCTGCAATAAGTTGCCAGCCGTGCTGTGCCGCTCTGCTTGAATAGACTTAGTAAGTCACCGACAGAGTGCAGTATAAGCATCTATTTGTTATAGTTTTCCGTTAGTTACTTGGATAAAGGACTAAAGATGTGTTCTCGTATTTGCTGAACCTAGCCCAGCTGATGAGCCGTGATACGGCGAAACGCGTCTTGGGATGGTTCAGCAAATACGAAGAACACTTTGGTAACTTCTAAAAATACGATTTTTTTCGTTTTTAGTTATACCAATACTGCCAATAAATATTTGTTTTACACTTCTATTACTAGATTCTAGATTGAGCTAAATTGGTTTATTGGCTATTAGGCAGCTAAGATGCTATTATACATTATTGATTAAGAAAAAACGTGAAAATACATATTGGATCTTAAGATATTTACATGTCTGGAACCTAATTAACTCTAATGGTACAAGTCCGACTTGCACTTGAGCGGTTTTTTTTAACTTAAGCCTGTATGTCGACAATAGCAAAATCGATGTTTGTTTTTAGTAGTTTATTTATTTTTGATTATTGATTTGCATCTATTTCGACCAATAAAAACGATGCTACGGCTCATGATTTTAAGGTAGATACTATAAAATACTTAGTTTTTGCCTGAGCAAAATTTAAATTATACATCGAAATAATAAATTTTCAGCTAAACTAGCCTTTGTTCAAACAGGAATCTTATTAACATAAAAACGTTTCTTTTAGAGCCTTGTAATTTTCTTACGGTACGCATATCATAAAATTTATATAACAGAATATCCAAGTAATTACTTTTTTTTATTATTAAAACCTTTAGACTTTTTTTTGTACGCAAATTTACCATAAAATATTAGTTCCAAGAAATTAAATCATGAATAACCAGATCATACAGAGTGTTTACTTTTTTAGTAACGCTTGTGTTTCGGTGTATTAATAAGTGATTTTAAGCATCGTTTGAGCAAAGCCGCTTTGGTAAAAAGAGGAGAGTTTATTATAAACGATTTATTTAAGCTCGAGTACTTCGAAATCCAGTACCGTACTACTTAAGTTTATAATAATTTGATAGAAAAATTGATTTTTGAAGTTAAAAATATATATATATATATATATATATATATATATATATATATATATATATATATATATATATACAGTAATACCCCGCTTTACGCGAGGGATACGTTCCGAAAAAAAATCGCGTTAACTGAAATTCGCGTATATCGAGGTTTATGATTAAACATAGTCAAAATTTAATACAAAAAAATACAAATCATTTTAATCAATCACTTTAATTCTAAGAACACTTTATGCAATACATACTCTTATTTTTTACGGAAAAATACATCATATTCAGAGAAAGCGGGGATCCCCCCGCGACCATAGAGAAGTTAATGACTACATGAGCGCGAAATTTGAAATTCGCGTTATAGTGAAACCGCGCGTAACGGGGTCGCGCTAAGCGGGGTATTACTGTATATATATATATATATATATATAGGGTGTTATGAAAATCGCTTATTATATTAAAACACTTAAAAAGTCTCAATTTTTTAACTAAAAAATATAGTTGCCCCTATCTGCGTAACGGTGAATTGAAAACGGCTTACCGATACCTATTTTACTATTGTAGTCAGTTAACTAATTAGTTAACAAACAATTTGTTTCTTCTTAACAATTTCAAGTTTTATAGTAAAAATACAATTTAGGATATCAGATGTACGTTAGGAATTAGATGTGATATAACAAACACAGCATAAAAATATCACTGTTCTTTTTTAATTAAGCAAACTGAAACAGAAGTTAATTATCGATAATCTTCGTAACATTAATAAAACAATTAGGGCATTTTTTGCATTATTTCACGGAAAAATTATTATCTAGATCTCAAGACGTATACAGTGGTATTGACTTCGATATTTCATCGATGGATGTATCGTCTCTCTTCAAATCGCTTTGAAAGCTCTCTCTCATTTAGGCATTTGAATGTTCATCTCAACTGTATCATTGGCAGCGCATTACTTTTTGAAATTACGTAGTCCAGTGATGTATAATATTTTCAACTATGTTCAAATCTAATAAAAATAAGTATTAGGTGTGTTTCTAATTGACTCTGGAAGTTATCTATTTCAATATATTAAACTAATTTTATAACTCCCATAATTAAATTTTTTAGTGATGGACATTTCTTAAGCAAAGAAAATTCGTTAAACTGTTACTTAATTTTGTAAACATAAATGTTGCTTGTAATGACTTTTTTTACACAAAAGCGAGAATAATATTTTAAAATTCTGTTTGATACAAAGTTGCTATAATTTCCAATCTGATTTCACAAATTAAATCAAGTTTATTTTCAAAATTATATTTCTGTTCAAATAAGAATAAATTAAAATACCATCAACCTGAATTATACGTATAGTAAATTTTTTGAACTTTCATTACATGAAAAGCAAAACAAAATTTAATTTTCATTGCTAGCATAATCAATCAGTAATATTTCCAATAAATATTTATTTAAATTACCGATTCCAACATTTCATCAAGGATCTTCTGAAAAATTCTGCTGACTCGTTCTGATGCTTTTCTCAAGAAACTAACATGACAATCTTGTAACGATTAGGCTTCTGGTCTCTTTCTATGAAAGCAAAGAGATAACTGGTGGGAAATATAAATGTAAATTTTTTAGTAACAGCACAGCCACATACTTATATTAAACATATAGTATCATATTCAATGTTTTTTTTTAGATAAAGATAAAATTAAAGCAGGTTTAATCATCATTCTTTTTGTAATGCTAAATTAATTGTCAGTAATATTTTCATTTGTTTTACCGTCACTTAACTTTTTAAGAAGTAAATTTAATTTAAATTATATCATAAATTGTTGACATTAAGTGAACTTTGCATTAGATGTTACAGAATTTTAAATTTTAGTTGTAATGTAAATGAGCAAGAAAATAGAAGACGGTATGGAGCTTTGCTACACCAGCGTTGATAGTAATGGTATTGGAAAGAAATCTATCAACAGCCACGCGTAAAGAACTTTTAACTTTAAAATGGATACAGATTAATACGAAATCCATTTGGTATCTTTACGTTTTAGATTCCAAAGTAATAACTTAGAATACCGCTAATAACGTCATCATATCAACCATTAATTCCCCAACTTAACCAATGATGAAATTCTCGGGAAAATATATGAGTTCGCTTAAACCACTACGGAAGCTGAATTTCAATTTCGTAATAAAAAAAAACAGCCAAGTGCAACTCGGACTTACACAATTAGTGTTCCGTACCGTGATTGCTGAAGTATTCTATGAACTTCAGTTACAGATTCATCTTCAATTTAAGAATTACCAAGACTGCATAAAAAGAGAGACATCTTGGTATTAAAAGTTTAAACAAATATTTACTACCAAAATATTACTACACAAATATATAAAAAGAGAGATATCTTGGTATTAAAAATTTAAACAAATATTTAGTACCTAAATATTTGTTTAATTATAAACAAATCAACTAAAAATTATTTTGTCTCGGTACCTATCTGTTGGTCACCAATCATCATGAAAATTATTTTATCGGTGAAATGATCTGAAAAGTATATTAGTCGAGGCTGGTTTGAAAAGTCCGTGCAAAGTCCGAGAGAGGCACCATGGCGTATCGAGGTCATGTTTAGTTAGTAGCATCTCTTGAATGAACGCACACCAAGTTTCAGCCATATTGGTCTATTTCTTTGTGTTTGGCATTCGTGTGAATCAAGGAAGTCGAGTGATTTTCAAGAAATGGACGAAAAAGAATTTCGTGTGGTGATTAAACATTACTTTATGAAAGGCAAAACGCCTCAGGAGACTAAAGACAAGCTTGATAAACATTATGGTGACTCTGCACCTTCGATTAGAACAGTTTATAAGTGGTTTCAAAATTTTCGGACTGGCCATATGGGCACAAGTGACGCTGAACGTTCTGGACGGCCTGTGGAGGTTACGACTCCAGAAATCATTGATCAAATCCATGATATGGTGATGGATGACAGAAGAGTTAAGGTGCGTGAGATTGCTAGTGCTGTGGGCATCTCGACTGAACGGGTACATAATATTTTGCATAAACATTTGGACATGAGAAAGCTATCCGCAAGATGGGTGCCGCGATTGCTCACGCTTGACCATAAACGGAATCGTGTGACGTGTTGCAAGGATGGTTTGCAGCTGTTCCAGAAGAATCCGGATGACTTTAAGCGTCGTTTCGTCACTGTGGATGAAACATGGATACATTACTATACTCCTGAGACCAAACAACAATCTAAACAATGGGTTACCAAGGGGGAATCTGCACCAAAAAAGGCGAAGACCGTTTCTTCGGCCGGAAAGGTTATGGCGACTGTCTTTTGGGATTCGCAAGGGATAATCCTCATCGACTATATGGAAAAGGGTAAAACTATTACAGGTGAATATTATTCATCGTTATTGGACCGTTTGAAAACCGAGCTGCAAGAAAAACGCCCGCGATTGGCCCACAAGAAAGTCCTTTTCCATCACGACAACGCACCAGCACACACCTCAGCAGTTGTGGTCGCAAAATTAATGGAAATAGGATTCCAACTCGTTTCACATCCCCCCTATTCTCCAGACTTGGCTCCCTCGGACTACTATTTGTTCCCCAATTTGAAGAAATGGCTGGCGGGACAAAGATTTTATTTAAACGAGGAGGTGATTGCAGACACTAATGGATATTTTACAGACTTGGACAAATCCTATTATTCGGAAGGGATCAACAAACTAGAACATCGTTGGACGAAGTGTATAAGCCTAAAAGGAGACTATGTCGAAAAATAAAAAGGTTTACCCCAAACACATAAGTAGTTTTTATTTTTGCACGGACTTTTCAAACCAGATTACTGATTGCATCGAATATATATATATATATATATATATATATATATATATATATATATATATATATATATATATATATATATATATATATGGATATTTCGTAGCTCTTAGTCTCAGTTAAATTCACAACTTTCTACGAAAAAAACGCCACCATATTGTCAAGTTAAATAGTTTTTTATACCAAATACATTTTCAAACGTAATGTACTCGTGATAATTTTTGCTCAATCTACACTTTATGGAAAATATTTCAGAATTTTTTCTAAATTTTTTGATCAGCATTCTTAGGGGTGGTGGAACAGCGATTTTTAACCATTTTTTAAAAATAATGTAAAAAAAAGTTTACGCAAGTATTACATCATAAATATTTTTGAGCATGTGCTTCCATAATCTTTCATTTGACACCCCACTCAATGGCAAAAATTTTTCTTTTCTCTTCCGATTTCACCCCCTTAAGTCAAAACTTAACTCTCACACACGGCTCTGACTGGGCAATCAATTCCTATATTTGTGCCAAATTTCAAGTTTCTGTGTCAAATAATCTGGGAGAAAATCAGGTATGATCGACACACAGAAGGACACCGAAGCGATCCCATAAGTGTTCCATACGGAACACTAAAAATCGACGCAAACATTTTAGGATACTATGAATGAAAATATTTTTTTTTTTGTAGAGAAAAGAGTAAAGTTTGTCCCATTTTTGCGTCAAAAGTACACAAAAGCAACAGTTCAAATATTCGGTAATATGTACATAATAACAATATTTAAGTCAAAATATCCAATTAATTTTTTTATTCATTTAATATTTAACAAGCTCAATTTACAGTAAGCTATTTACTTTTCTAATTAATATAATCTAACATTCAAATATACAAAAAAGGCGGGGTGAACGTAAAAGCATTCGTAACTTTAAATATAATAAATCAAGACAGATGAATACAATTTTCCGTTAGATGTTACCGAACTTCAATAATCAAAAGTAGATAATAGTTTATTCACGAAATATAATTATAATTTTAATCCGAACCTCTTCTATACCTCCATACTTTGGCGTATTATTTACTTTAGACGATCGTATAAAAACGGCGTAGATAATTTATCCAATGGCTTTAAGGCAACGATGAAAAGAAAACTCTTTGTTCGAGAATACTGGTCAGTCTGATGGAGACTACGGCTGTGTTGTGGTAAAAATCGGAGAAACCAGCACAGCACACATTCTGGCAAATAAAAACACATCCGTGATTTTTGCATTTTTTCACGTTACAGAATTCCTAAGTCGTGAAAAACATGTTTCCCATATCCGTCAGTGTGTCTGTTGGCACGATAACTCTTGAGCGAAATAAGTTATCGAGTTCAAATTTAGTATACATATAATACTTGCAGTACCTGTAGTTTTTGAGCGATATTTTCTGGGGAGGACAGGGGGCGAACGGGATGGGATGGATACATTTTGCTGTTACATAATATTCTTCAAGATATTCTAGAGAAAAGGAATATTTCCTTTCTGCTAGAAATGCCCTACAGTTCATCCGAGACCCGAATTTGGTTTTTGCACGCAAAGATCAACAAGAGATCTTCTAACTTATGTAACACATGTTTGGAACAACGCAATTGAATTACTTTGGAGAATCTTGAGCGGTGGCATGTCATTCGATCGTGTTTGGTATGACGGATTGTTGGCTAAGCTACGCTCTTATGGTATGTTTTGTCGATAACTCTCGTTCTCTCAGAGAGCGTTCTTTAAAAGTGGCACTCGATGGATTTCTTTCTAACACCTTCACTACGCCAAGGCTTCATACTGTCTCCTACTCTTTTTCTTATTTCCATTAACGATCCGCTGGAAAAGAACAGGAAATCAATATACAGCTTATTGCCTCATTCGCTTTGAACTTTCGAACATCGGCGACTCCGCAGACAACAGGAAGTCGTCCAATTTAACAAAGATTTGAAGCGGCAGTTTTTTCTAAAACACTTAGCAGTGCTAAAACCGATATAATTATGTCGGGTTCAGCGACAACCAAACCTTCAAGCCTCTTTGGCCACAATACGGTTAATTTATGTAGTGAACAGTACTACGAAAAAAATATTTTTATCGTGAATTATTGCAAATTTTGGTAAATATTTAGATTCGGGGCACCACCCAAAAATGAACCAAAAATGATGTTTCCTAACGTTTTTTGGGGCGCAGAATACGAATCCCGCGTTAAAAAGCTGCGCTCGACCACCCCTAAGCCGCCCCGCCACCCCAATCCCCGAAAAATCGATTAAATTAAAAAAAAACTCTAGAGTATTTTTATGTCATTTAGGACGTTGAACACCAATCTGTCATTAAAAATCGCCGCTCGACTACCCCTGAGCCGCCTTGCCACCCCTAGCCCCCGAAAAATTGATTAAATTAAAAAAAAAATTAACTTGAACCAACCTGAACTAATTTAAACAGCAATGAACCAAAAATGGTGTTTTCGAACGCTTTTTGGGACGCTGAACACAAATCCACAGTTAAAAATCTGCGCTCGACCACCCCTAAGCCATCTTGTCGCCCCCAACCTCCGAAAAATGGATTGCTGGTAGTGAATGTATGTTCACTAGAGAGGCTTATCGGGAGGCCGCGCCTCCCAAAATCTCCCAACCTTTTATATCCTAACCTAACGTAAACTATGTTAACCTATGCGAATTCGGGTAGTTCAGATTAAACAGAAGTAATCGAGCGCAGATTTTTAACACCGGATTCATGTTCAGCACCCCAATAAAACATAAAAATACTCTGTTTTTCCCGTTTTTTTTTTTTTTTTAATTTATTTTTCGGGGATTGGGGGTGGCTGGGTGACTCAGGGGTATTCGAGTGGCGATTTTTAACGCCGAATTCGAGTTGATCGCCCCAAAAAAACGGTTGGTTCATTTTTGGGTGGTGCAACTACTCTAAATATTTACCCAAATTTTGTTTTATTGATGTCGACAAAGTGTAGTGGTAATTATTTACTATTTTTATGTGTTAATATTGAGGGGGCGTCAGTTAAAAGTACTTTTCTACTGTTGATTTGCCACAGAGTTATATCAATTTCATAACACTCTCAATATATATATATATATATATATATATATATATATATATATATATATATATATATATATATATATATATACTACCGTCAGAACCCAGAAATTTCAATGTAACTGCTAAAATTTAACACCTAATTAAATCTTTTTATTATATTAGGTAAATTTAATTGTTCTTAACAAATGTCCATCATAAAATTGTTTAGGTAAGCCTTTTTGGTAAAATCACAAATTAAAAACCAATTAGAACAAATTTCCAAGTTTTGCATAATCGTTTTGAGGCGATTTCTGAGAATTCAAGTTAAAGTAAGAACTCATTTCAAGTTTCTAGGGATTATGGAAATTCTTAGTGACATTTTATGATAAAAATTATGCTATAAATACCATTGCCCTATTGGAAATTAACCATTCGCAAACAGTACTTTGTCATTGATACAGGCTCAATTGTTTTGTGAAAAATGCCAAAAACGAAAACAGTTTCCCTTGAAACCAGGGCTTTGCTAATTGCGAGACATCAAAATGGTCACTCGAGTCGACAAATCGCGAGTGATATGCGGATGTCAAGGAGAACGATGGAGTACATCGTAAAAAAAATTTCTGCGGGACATGGAATTCTTATCCGAAGACGTTCAGGAAGGCTTCAAAAAACGACTCCCGCTGAAGACAGCTATAACAATGTCCAGCAGACGTAATCGCCGCCTAACCGCACCAGAAATCACGGCTCAAGTAAACCTGGAGCGGCCTATCCCCATCAGCGTGACAACCGTGAAGAACAGGTTAGCAGAAGGTGGACTACACGGGAGAGTTGCACTGAGGAAACCACTTCTTAGGCAAGTGAATAAACGTAAACGATTAGAATGGGCCCGAGAACTTGAAAATAGGACATCAGAACAATGGAATTCCGTCCCTTGGAATAACGAATCTAAATTCGAAATTTCCGGTTCAAATCGACGAGTTTATGTGCGGCAGTCAGCTGGAGAGAGAATGTTGGAAGCCTGTCAGTTGCCCACAGTAAAATATGGTGGAGGTTCAGTAATGGTTTTGGGGTTGTTTTGGTAACGGCGAAGTTGGAAAAATCTTTAGTATAGAAGAAATCATGCGAAAAGAACAGTATTAAGAAATTTTGCTAACTCGAATGCTTCCTCCTGGAAGAGATATTTTTCAGGGGAAATTTATTTTTCACTATGACGACGACCCTAAAGATTCTGCTAAACAAATTAGAGAACTTTTGGACCAATGAAAATCCGATGACGTCCTGGAAGTGAAGACTTGGCCCTCATAATTACCCGACTTGAACCCCATCGAATTGCTGTGGGACCATTTGGACAACTGTGTTCGAAAACTCAATCCAACATCAGAAAATCACTTGTGGAAACTTTTACAAGCAGAATGGGTTAAAATAACCGAAGAAACTCTGAAGAAATCACTGAATAGAATGCCGAAACTCTGTAAAGCGATAATTAAAAACAAAGGAGATTACATCAATGAGAAAAATCCTGGAAAATCATGAATATTTTTCTGATTTTCTAGACTGTAAATAAATAATAATTCATTAAAATTTAAAAAAATATATTATCTGGGTTTTTGTTGTCTTGGGACTGAAATAACTAGGTGGGCAAATACTTTCTGACGGAAGTGTATATATATATATATATATATATATATATATATATATATATATATATATATATATATATATATATATATATATATATATGGTAGATGGATATATACTCTTCATAATACACTAGTCGTAGTTCTTTAATAACCAAACGTACGCCGGCCACGCCGCTCGTCATCCCGGAAAAAATTTATTTATTTTTAACATTAGTTACTCAAATTAAATGACAAATCATTTTTCCACTGCTCCTCGTTCGATACCCTGAAAACTACCAAAACAAAACCGCCGTGTAAATAGAAGCACTTCACGGATGTTAAGTCAGTTTGTTTAAATGATTTTTACTTTAGTTACAGTCTGGTCTCGAAGAAAAAACCAATTTTGGCGATTAGTTACACATTTGTTTTTAAATTTGTTAATAATGGGTTATTTTACAAGGAGTCCCTTAAAAAAAATTAATTTTTAAAATATTTAAAAAAAAATCAAATTGATAAACTGAAAAAAAAAATTTCCTTGTATGTTTAGGATTCATGAGTGTTTTTTAAGTTATATAAGCCTAAAAAAGTATGTGGTTTTTTACATAACTACCTTCAACATCAATACATTTAGGCCGCTCCCTGATTTGTCGGTGCGGTATCGTTTTTTCTCTGTGTGCTCAGTACCGATTTGGTAACGAAAACATGCCGAATGCCTATATTTTAATGAAATCCACCTGATTTGCACCGTGGTCGCGCAAGTCAAGCACATCGAAAAAAACGATACCGCACCGACAAATCAGGGAGCGGCCTTAGTCTAGCGTTTCCCAAGTTAAGTCTCAAAAAATGATGCTGCAGCGGCTTTCAGGGTCGACATCTGAGAAAAATTTTATCTTCTTGTTAAGAATTTTAAGTTCTAAAAATAGTTTTCTATCGTCTTCCTGTAAACCTCTTCGTTACAAAATAGTCACCACTGACTTTTCCGAAAAGACCTGTGTTTTTGGCTTCGTTAAGGGCTGAGAGTCATTTAAACCCATTGGATCGACTCCCTCCTCTTGGTAGAATCGCAATAGAACACCCAAGCCTAGTCGCCTTTAACAATTCGCAGTAAATAACTCATTGTTCTCTAACGCGACCAAATATTCCTGAAAAATTCCTGTTCTCGCCAATTTCTGGTCAGATGTTAAAGATTTCATTTACAATTTTAAAAACTATAATTTTGAATACTGGGATCTTCATTTATCTATCTAACAGTAGCAATTTCTCAACAAGTATGATGCTTCCCTGAATTCTTGCCTAAACTAGTCTTCGTGATCTGGGCTCATCCTAAATTGAGGCTCAGCCCCACTGAATGTGTTTAGACTAAAAAATTAAGAAAATATGATTGGATGAATTCTTTCCTGAATAACTTTTGGTCCATTTCCCTCTTTAGTGAGAAACTTTATCAAGACTCGATGCTCTAAATTATTTTCATTCATTTCCTAGATGAGAAGAAATCAGCCAAGCATTTTTTCCATAACGTCATTTTTATAGCTAGGTGGACAACTTTAAATAATAACCGGTCAAGTGCAAGTTGAACTTACGCAATTAGTATTCCGTACGTTAATTGCTTTTAAAATAAAAAATTTTCTAACGGAAGTATAAAATGATCAGTGACTTCACAAAACACACCCGAAATGGGTTTTCAACAAAGTTTATTTCCAATCTTTACTGAAAATTGATGACCTTAAAATTTCTGTTTTTTTTATATACCAGATAAATTGTTACAGGTAATGCACTCGTGATAATTTTCGTTCAATCTACACCCCGTGGAGTATATTCCAGAATTTTTTCAAAAGTTTTTGATAAGTACTTTTCGAGAAAAGGCGGGTGGATAGCGATTTTTCACGATTTTTTAAAAATAATACAAAGAAAAGTGCGCGCAAGTCTTACAATATATATATATATATATTTTTTACTCGTGTTTTCACAAGCTTTCATTTGACATCACACTCGATTACCTAGTAAAAAAATTTTTTTTTCACTTGCGATTTCACCCTCCAAAACTAACCCCTTAAGTCAAAATTTAACTTTTAAAACTACATGGCTCTGATGAGGCCATCAATTCCTATGTTATTACCAAATTTCAACTTTCTACGACAGTTAGTTTCGGAGAAAATCGGGTGTGACAGACGGACAGACAGACAGACGGGCGGACAGACACCGAGGTGATCTTATAAGTGTTTCGTAAGAAACACTAAAAATACTCTCGTATACACTAAGTTTAAAACAAAAGTTAATAGCATATATTTGTTTGGAGCTCATTTTCCGACCGCTCATCGAAACGTACTGTCACTCTTACCACTATAACTAAACATCTAACGATAATGAAGATTTCTGCTTTAGAAAAGTAAAAGATAGAACGATTGGTGAGACTATTTTTTTTTATTTTTAGCCTTCCATACGGAATACTTATAAGATTACTTCGGTGTCGGTCCGTCTGTCTGTCTGTCACGCCCGACTTATTTGATCTAGAAAGGTGAAATTTGGCACCAGTATAGGAATTGATGGCCTCATCAGAGTCGCGTAGTTTTGAAAGTTAAATTTTGACTTAAGAGATTAGGTTTTGGGGGATGAAATCGAAAGTGATTTTTTTTTACCAGGTCATCGAGTGGAGTGTCAAATGAAAGCTTGTAAAACATATTGTACAAAAATAAAATGTAATACTTGCGCACACTTTTCTTTGTATTATTTTTAAAAAATTAGGAAAAATCGCTGTCCCCCCTTATCCCGAGAAGTATTGATCAAAAATTTTGGAAAAATTCTGGAACATTCTTCACAGGTGTAGATTAAATGAAAATTATCACGAGTGCATTACCTTTAATAATTTATCTGGTATATATATATATATATATATATATATATATATATATATATATATATATATAAAAGTTCATCAGTTTTCAGTAAAGATCGGAAAAAGACTTTGTTGAAAACTCATTTGGGGTGTGTTTTGTGAAGTCATTGATCATTTTATACACCCGAAAACCTCGCATCATTCTTCATCATGACAATACCAGCTCTTACATAGCAGGTCAAACAATTGATGATTATTTGACGGAGAAAAAATCGAATTAATGTTTCATTGCCCATATTTACCTGATTTATCGCCTAACGACTTCTTTTTGTTCACGAACGTCAAAAAAAATACATAGACAGCTATTTTCATCACTTCAAGAAACTGTTGAATCCTACCAAAACCATGTTTTTTAGGTACCAACTTCAGAGTGGAAAAAATGTTTCGAGAATTGGTTCAAACGAATGCAAAAGTATATAATTCTTAAAGGCGAATATTTTGAGAAACAATAAAACGATTTGTAACAAATTTTTTTTTAGCCCTCGTACTAGTGAGTTAATAACAGATCCTGTTTTTGAGCAGGATGATGATGTAAGTTAGCATTCAGATATCTACTGGTATGAGTTGGCATTCTATAAACCATATATTTCAGATTCCATTATGAAACTGGAACTAAGAACACTCTGTTTACAGAAAGCCAACTTATATCAACAGTGCTTTGTTTAGCTTATTCCGAAGATGCCTTTTATACCGAAACATCGGAAAGTTACTCCAAACATTGACGCAGTTTAATCCTAAGAAGAAGAACCACGATTTCTCATCTAACCAAAACCGTGGAAGCTTCCATTCTATGAATGTCAATAATTAGTGTTCCGTAAGGACCACTTATAAAATCACTTCGGTGTCTGTCCGTCTGTCACACCCGATTTTCTCCGAAACTCTTTGACAAAGAAAGTTAAAATTTGGTACTAATATAGGAATTGATTAGATTAGATCCGTATAGTTTTGAAAGTGAAAAAAAATAAACTAAGTCATCAAGTGGGGTGTCAAATGAAAGCTTGTAAAAACACGAGTTCAAATATATATATATATATATATATATATATATATATATATATATATATATATATATATATATATATATATATATATATATATATATATATATATATATATATATAATGTAATACTTGCGCACACTTTTCTTTGCATTATTTTTAAAAAATCGAGAAAAATCGCTGTCCCCCCTTTATCGCGAAAAGTATTGATTAAAAAATTTTGAAAAAATTTTGGAATATTCTCCACGGGGTGTAAATTGAACGTAAATTATCGCGAGTGCATTACCTTTAATAATTTATCTGGTATATAAAAGAAAACAAACATTTCAAGGTCATCAGTTTTTAACAAAGATCGGAAACAATCTTTGTTGAAAACTCATTTGGGGTGTGTTTTGTGAAGTCACTAATCACTTTATACCTCCGTAACAAAAATTTTTATCTTAAAAGCAATCAACGTACGGCACACTAATTGCGCAAGCCCGACTTGTACTTGGCCTGTTATTTGACATAAAGTTGTTGAAGCGTGTGTTGTTTTCATTCAAGTACTTTTTTCTGTCGTCTACGTAAGACGTTATGCAATGAACAGCAGTACTGATTAGGTTCATCTATAGTTATTTCTTAAAAACAAATTCTTGCTGCTAAAGATCTTATCCAAATAACTTTATTACACACCTTTTCTAAAATTCTTTCTATGCACTTTTAAATTAAATTACACAAATGTATTATACCTCCCATACCATTTATCAAAAAAAAAAACAAAAACCAACTGCAATGCACCATTTCAGTTAGCGCTGCAAAGTCTAAATTTATGAGTAGCTGACCGGTAATAACAGGAAATTCACAAAGATACAAACATCAACACAGCAATTTACGTACGTTGCGCGAAACCCCAAAACTCAAATGTATTATTTACGGTGTTAGAGCTTTAAATTATTATTTGAATTAAAGGTGTTGAATTTGAGGGTACGAGCGCCACGTGAATTATTACACCTGTATGCAAATTTTACACCGTAATTAGACAGCCAGGTATATGAGATCGATATCTGTGCAAAATAACGTTCTTACAACGTATAAGCTGTTGGGGTAAGAATTTTTTAAATGAAACGGTGTCAATTAAAAAGTAATAAATAATCATGGAACAGGCAGAATTTAATGAAAGAAAATACATCTTATATGGTAACATATGTATCACCGTAAGTGGCCAATTAAGTGTTGTTCAAGTTCATTTACTGACTCACATGTACGCGCTTTGACCACAAATGCGTAAGATCCTCAAGATTTACTGTTAAATAAAAAATTGTAAAATTATTTGAACTTTCCGTGGTGACTAAAAGTAATGGAATATTTATATAAAAATAACCGGTCAAGAGCAAGTTGAACTTGCGCGATTAGTGTTCCGTACGTTTATTGCTTTTAAAATAAAAATTTTTGTTATGGAGGTATAAAGTGATTAGTGACTTCACAAAACACACCCCAAATGAGTTTTCAACAAAGTTTTTTTCCGATCTTTCTTGAAAACTGATGACCTTGAAATGTTTGTTTTTTTATATACCAGATAAATTATTAAAGGTAATGAACTCGCGATAATTTTCGTTCAATCTACACCCCGTGGAGAACATTCCAAAATTTTTTTGAAAATTTTTTGATCAGTACTTTTCGGAATAAAGGGGGGACAGCGATTTTTTAAAAATTATGTAAAGAAAAGTCTGCGCAAGTATTACATTGTATATATTTTTGAACTCGTGACCTAGTAAAAATTTTTTTTTCACTTCCGATTTCACCCCCGAACTAACCCCTTATGTCAAAATTTAACTTTCAAAACTACACGGCTCTGATGAGGCCATCAATTCCTATATTGTTACCAAATTTTAACTTTCTATGTCAAATAGTTTCGGAGAAAATGAGGTTAGTGTTCCATATGGAACATTAATTGTTGACGTTCATGGAATGGAAGCTTTAACGGTTTTTGTTAAATAAGAAATCGTGGTTCTTCTTCTTGAGATTAAACCGTGTCAATGTTTGGAGTAACTTTCCCATGTTTCGGTATAAAAGGCCTCTTCGGAATAAGCTAAACAAAGCATTGTTGGTATAAGTTGGCTTCCTGTAAACAGAGTGTTCTTACTCCCAGTTTTCTAATGGAATCTGAAACACATGATGGTTTATAGAATGCAAACTCATGCCAACAGATATCTGAATGCTAACTTACAATATCATCCTTCTCAAAAACTCAAGTCACTAGTACGAGGGCTACCTAAGTTTTTACAAAAACAATGAAAGAAAAAATCGTTTTATTGTTACTCAAAATATTCGCCTTTAAGGTTCATATGCTTTTACATTCGTTCGAATCAATTCTCGAAACATTTTTTTCCACTCTGAAGTTGGTACCTCAAAACATCGTTTTTCTCCGTCAACTAATCAATTGTTTGACGTACTGTGTGAGAACTGGCATTGTCATGATGAACAATGATGCAAAGTTTTCGGTTGTTTTTCCTCATTTTATGGATGGTAAACAAATGGTTATATGCCATTCAGCATTAACTGTTCTTTGATCCTCTAAAGCAATGGTTGCAACGTATCCAGTATAACCAAAGGAACAAGCGTACATTTTCTTGGATGTGCTTCGCGAACGAACCACTTTTGTTAGATTCATTTCAACTTGGAACACCCAAACAATTGGCTGTTACTTAGTTTCCGGCTCGTACGAATATTCCAAGTTTCGCCTCCTATTACGATGTTGTATACGGATTTTGCATCTCCACGTTTTAATTTTTTGAGTATTTCCTTACACCAATTGACACGAGCCTATTTTTGAGTTTCGGTCAAATTTCTCGGAATTCATCGGGAACAGATTTTTTTCACAGCTAAATGTTCATGCAAAATTGAATATACTGCAACCTTCGATATGCCTAAGAATACCTCTATCTCACGGTAAGTCACATGCCGATCCTCTTCAATCATGTTGCTCACAGCATTGATGTTTTTTGAAATAACAACCGATTTTGGTCGACCTTCACGAAATCCATCGCTGATGGAAGCACGACCATCATGAAATTCTGGAATAAAGAGTTTTTTCTGATGATGATTCATTACCAAAAGTTGAACGAAGCGATTCGAGGCATCGTTATTAAGTTAGGTCTTTACAAAATCGTAAAAAATCATCGAACGAAAACCTTCACACGAAATTTCCGTTTGTTCACAAAACTGTTTCTTTTTTAAATGTTCACTGTAAACAAACTACTCGGCCAATTTCTAAGCTGTCATTGTTTTAACAATAACAAATGTCAAATTTTACAACAATGGTAATGGTCGTTTGTAAAAACCTAAAAGGCTTTTCTCGTATTGTAGCTCATTAGAAACAGATAACCTTATCTATGCTCTATATGTTATAGTCATGGATATTACATTGACTATGTTAATCCTTCTTTTAACCATTTCAAAACTCCGGTTTCCATACAAGATAGTAGTAAGAATCTCCCAGTAAATACTGCATTTTTACATTGGCTAAATTGCATATACTGAAAAGAGCCAATATTCGCACAATTTTGAAATTTGGATAATACTTGAGATCACCAAGAGACAGAATTAATTTACAAACTGAAGGTGTCTATAAAATTCCTTGTCCGTATGGTACGATGTATGTAGGAGAATCTGGAAGATAAACATCAACTAGAATTAAGGAACATGAAAGATGTATCGAAAAGGAACAAATTATACAGTGCGTTGTAGCTGAACATCTAAACTTGACAGGCCTTATCATCAATGCCAGAGAAACCGAAGCTCTTGTCTGTGTTTTCAGTTTCTATAAACGAAAGTTTAGGAAATCAATCAAAATTTAGGTCAGTCAATAAGTTTTGAAAGCAGAACTGAAACAAGATGAATTAACGAGTCGAAATACATTTATTCTTCAGTATAACCTCCCTTAAGCTAAATACTTTTTTAAGCAATTTTCCAATTCATCTCTGAAGTGGTTTTCCGGAAGACCTTCAAAATACCCATCTACGGATGCTATCACCTCATAATTTGTTGAAAAATGCTTCCCACGTAGAAATCTTTTGAGTTTGGAAATAGATGGAAGTCAGACGGAGCCGGATCTGGCGAATAGGGTGGATGTTCCAACAATTCGTACTTTAATCCGACCAATTTGGCCGTTGCCAAAGCACCTCTGTGAGGAGGTGCATTGTCATGGTAAAAGATAATTTTTCTTTTCCAAATCAAATTTCTTCATCCAGCTGGTCCGAGAGGTTGCAATAATACTTTTCTGAGATTGTTTTATCGGTTTGAAGGTAATCAATCAACTAAAAGCCGTCATAAAAAAAATTAGTTTATCGGCTAAACGAAAACGCAGAAGAAAATCGCATAAACAAGTGTAATTACTTTTTTACATAATAATACAGTTTAAGTGAATATTCAGTTGAAAATGTTTATATTAAGGGGACTTTATACCTTATAGGCTCTGAAGGTACAAAAATTATACTTTTTTCAATTATTTTTAAGAACAAGAAAAACCACCTTTGGTCTCATCAATTTGTAAATCTTATAGGCTAGGTTAAAACCATAAATCATATGTTTTCGCTAAAAACTATGAATTAAAATTTAAAATAATTCTCATAATTTTTTTTTTGTTTCCAACACAAAAAATACGTTTTATAGTTTTAACTTTAGCGAACTATAAGGCGAACTAACGTGATCGAAATTTTGATTTTTTTTTTGCTTCGAAAATATTCTAATAAAAAAGTAAATTTTTATATCCTCAGGGCATCCAAGCGGTAAAGTAGCTTAAGAATGAACAGTGGTTCACAAGAGTTTTTACAGAAGAAAATACCATTTTGGTGTTTCATCTTTTAATTTTGTCGGAAAAATTAACGTAGATGCCATCTTTGAATTATAGGACTAAGAAAAACTGCACATCAATCAAAGAATATAAATTGTTCCTTGCTCTACTGCAGGGCTGTCAAGGTCATGCACAGTTCGAGCCAATTTCGGAGGTAACGCCTCCCGCTGCCCCACCACTGCTGCTGCCGCCGTTCGCGCAGTCTCAGGAGCGGCTATGAGAGACATAGGAGGAGCGCATTGTGCAACGTCTAGCAGTGGTGGGGGCAGCGGGAGACGTTACCTCCGAAATTGGCTCGAACTGTGCATGACCTTGACAGCCCTGCTCTACTGAATATAAATTTAATAGATTGTCCTGAAATCTATATTTAATAAATAACCGGTCAAGTACAAATTGAACTGATCGGGAAAAACGCCACGAACTTTTTCCTAGACCCAATATTATCATGGTTATAATATTTTTGTACTTGACTGGTAAGCAATATATACATTTAAGTAAATTTATTAAGTGGCCATTGTCTATTAATATTTAAAAAAACCGGCCAAGTGCAAGTTGGACTTACGCAATTAGTGCTCCGTAGGTTGATTGCTTTTAAAATAAAAATTTTTGTTATGGAGGTATAAAATAATCATCACAAAAAATCACAGAAAACGCAATCCAAATGAAATAAACTTTTAAGAGTAATGCACTCACTCAATCTACACCCTGTGGAGAATATTCCAGAATTTTTTCATAATTTTTTGATCAGTACTTTTCGAGATAAGGGGGGACAGCATTGTGTCGACTTTTTAAAAATGATAGAAAGAAAAGTGTGCACAAGTATTACATTATTTATATTTTTGAAGTTGTATTTTTACAACCTTTCATTTGAAACCTCACTCGATGATCTGGTAATTTTTTTTTTATTTTCGATTTCACCCCCCGAAACTAACCCCTTAAGTCAAAATTTAACTTTCAGAACTAGACGGCTCTGATGAGGACATCAATTTCTATATTAGTACCAAATTTCAACTTTCTATGTCAAATAGTTCCGGAGAAAATCGGGTGTGACAAACATACAGGCAAACGAACAGACGGACGGACAGACAGACACCGAAGTGATTTTATAAGTGTTTAGTACGGAACACTAAAAATACAGAAAACATTCTTTCACCTAAGGTAAACTTGGGTTAATGAGACGTAAATTGCTGGCAGCTGCGACCTAACGTTGCCAGATTTTGCGAAAATTACGCAGAAACTAATTCGAAACTTTGTTACTTTAAGGTAGACTAAATAAACTCTATTAGTTGGACCAGGCATATGTATAAATAATTTTAGAAAAAAACTTCCTGAAATCGTGCAATGAATACGTAAACTGCTTTCCTGCAAAAACTATCAGGTTTAACGATTATCGTGATAATTTTCTACATGCTGGTACTAAACTAGAATCGTTAACAAGTTTTATCTCTGCATTTTTTCTTGTAACAAAAAATAATTAAGCAATTAGTTATAGTTTTAATTGCATAAAAACTAGAAATAAAATTTATATATTCAGTTACAAATAATCTTCGCACTTTTTCCTGACAATAATACGCAGTTATGTGCTGGCGATATATTACAAATGCAATTAAAAGTTATGCTACGTTATGTAATTTATATTTATCGCGAACATACCTTCGTTATAAAATAAAGATTTTCATCATTCATTAAAGCTTAGAAAACTATAAAACTAGGTAATTTCATCAATCACTGACATGGCAAAATGTATAAACTTTATAGCAGTTATACTATTTTTTCTCTGTTTTTTATTACGGTATCTTTAATTTGTTTAATTAACTTAGAAATCGTTAATCATTTTTTTCATTTATTTTGTACCTAAATAATTACTGCTGAACTATAATTAAGACTGGTATTAAACGCCTTTTGATTAACGAAACCATAGTTTATTTCTTTTCCTTCTTACATTAATAAATGCGATAATAACGTTTTTAATATGAGTAACATTCATTGCAAAAGTAATAGACTAAAAAATCTTTATCGCTACTAGAAGATAAAAAAAAACGGTCAAGTGCAAGTTGAACTTGCACAATTAGTGTTCCGTACGTTGATTGTTTTTAAAATAAAAAATCTTGTTAGAGTGGTATTAAATGATCAGTGACTTCACAAAACACCCCAAATGAGTTTTCAACAAAGTTTGTTTCCAATCTTTACTGAAAACTGGTGACCTTGAAATTTTGTTTTTTTATATACCAGATAAATTATTAAAGGTAATGATAATTTTCGTTCAATCTATACCTCGTGGAGAATATTCCAGGATTTTTTCAAAATTTTTTGATCAGTACTTTTCGAGATAAGGTAGGGGACAGCGATTTTTCACGATTTTTTAAAAGTAATACGAAGAAAAGTGCGCGCAAGTATTACATTATATATATATTTTTTACTCGTGTTTTCACAAGCTTTCATTTGACACCACCCTCGATGACCTAGTAAAAAAAATGTTTTTTCACTTCCGATTTCACCCCTCAAAACGAATCCCTTAAGTCAAAATTTCTGTTACGGTGATATAAAATGATCAGTGACTTCACAAAACACACCCCAAATAAGTTTTAACAAAGTTTATTTCCAAACTTTACTGAAAATTGATGACCTTGAAATTTCTGTTTTTTTTTACATACCAGATAAATTATTACAGATAATGCACTCGTAATAATTTTCGTTCAATCTACACCCCGTGGAGAATATTCCAGAATTTTTTCAAAATTTTTTGATAAGTACTTTCCGAGATAAATAAAACAAAGGAAAGTGCGCGCTAGTATTACATTATATATATATATTTTTTACTCGTGTTTTCACAAGCTTTCATTTGACACCACACTCGATTACCTAGTAATTTTTTTTTTTTTCATTTCCGATTTCACCCCCCAAAACTAACCCCTTAAGTCAAAATTTAACTTTCAAAACTACATGGCTCTGATGAGGCCATCAATTTCTATATTACTACCAAATTTCAACTTTCTATGACAAATAGTTTCGGAGAAAATCGGGTGTGACAGACGGACAGACACCGAAGTGATCTTATAAGTGTTCCGTACGGAACACTAAAAAAGGAACTTCCATTGAATATTTTGCATAAAATATCTCTTCGCTTTTATTTTTACGCAGTAATTCATTAAAGTTATTAATTTCTTTATTACTCAAGTTTGACGCCAAACTGCCTGCTGTGGCTATTTCAGTATCAATACCTAATGTCTCCGATTCTTTTATATTGAAGTTAGTTTGAATATTGTGTTTGAATCCTTTTGTTAGAAGATTTTTTCCCTGTCCTTTACATAGAAATATCAGTTTTACAATGGAAGAAGAAGTCGAAGGGAAAATCAACTTCCTAGACTTAACAATCAGTAAAACTATAAAAAAACATGAATTTGCAATATATCACAAATCTTGTCATACAGATACTACAATTCACAATAGTTCTCACCACCTTAACCACCATAAACTCGCGGCTTATCATAGCTTTATACATAAACTAACTAATAGGCCCTCATCAGAGGACAATTTTACTAAAGAATTAAACTACATAAAATAAGTAGCCGTTAACAACAGTTATTCAGTTACTTTAATCGATAACATTAGGAAAAAACTTAGAAACAAGGCAATCTCAGAAATATACCCTTTTAAGGACAAAAAAACCACATTTAAATGCTTAACCTATTTCGGCAAACCAACAGAAAAACTGGGAAAATTTTTAAATCAAAAAAATATCAACATAGCTTACAAGATTAACAATACTATCGGGAAATATCTCAAAAACTACAAATCAATAAAGAAAATAAATCAGGGGTATATCAGTTAACATGTGGGTCATGTCCTAAAACATACATAGGACAAACTGGACGTACATTTATACAAAGAACTACAGAACACGAAAAAAGTTTCATCCGTATTAAGTCTAATACAGCATATGCTAATCACCTTTTAACAGAGAATCACACTTTTAATAAGAATTTGAAAATTTTACATACCCAACAAAAAGGTTTAAAACTAAACCTTTTAGAGACCATGCAAATAAATCGATTAAGGACTACAGGTACTTTACTCAACGACCAGGTAGATTTAAACAATTCACCATTATTGAATTTATTCTCCTAATTCCATGTCTGCGTGGGTTTTCCTATACTATCAGTATAATTTAATTAGGTGTAGTATTATAATTAAAATATTTATAATGAATTTCCATCAAGTAGAAGCTACGGCCATCCGAAATTTATGTAATGTATGATCTTTATTATTCTCACCAATTATGAAATGCTACAACTCTGTTGGAGCATTTATTAATTCGGTGCATACATTTATAAAATGGTTTTCCTTGAAATCAATCATCAATTTAAAATTACAATGAAAGTGGCAAGAGCAAGTAGAAATTAGTCAGATTAAACTGCGACCATGTTGCACCTTAAGCACATCAGAATTATATGCAAAAAGTTATTTTCTTCTACATCCATGCAATGCTGCAGGGAAACTAAATGGCCACCTGCTGTTTGGTAGTAAAAACCGCTTTGGATATCGTAACAGTTTTGCTACTTGCATTTATTAATTTTAACAGTATGTTATATATGCTTAGATGTTGACGATGAATAAAATATTATTTACTTTCTTCTATATTAACTGAACTATGCACAATAGTAGGATAGACTTGTAATGATAACACAGGGGAACAGCTGTTTTGGTGTCGAGGTTTTTTGAGCTGATTCTATATCAATTTGATGTCCTGAATTCAAATAACGTATTCATTTGTACCTAGGAGCTCAAATTTTTAAGATATACAATTTTAGAGAAATATAAGTTACATTATTGTAACTCAAATCCGTAAGTGTAGTAAACAAAAGTAGATGCGAAATTTTTATTTTAGTTATACAAAATACAATATTATGTCGTACTTACAAACAAAAAAAAAAAACATTGAAGAAATGAAATAGTCACTCAACACTTGGAAAGCTTCTTTTCCGCGACATTCTTGAATGTTTTTTTAAACAGTCCCTTTTTAAACTCCAGCAGTAATCTGCCATCATGTGCATGTCCCATCTTCCTTGGTAGCGGTCCTCCATAACTTTAATATCTTGGTGAAATCTTTCACCTTGTTCCTCACTCATGTGTCATAAATTTTCTGGAAAACGGTCTAAAGTGGCTGTGTAAATAGTGTATTTTAATACTCATATTGCACCCTAAGGATTTGAAACTATTAAGCATCTTGTTAACATTTCAACATAGTTTTGAGCTTTATGTTTGCCTAGAAAATTTTCTACAACTGCAACAAATGATGTCCAAGCTTCTCGTTCAACTTGATTCATTGAATTTATGATCCTTAATTAATTGTCTTATTTGTGGGCCGTCAAATATCCCTGCTTTGAGTTTTTCTGTGCTCAACTGATGCATTTTACCCCTATATATGCAAAACAAGACCCATTCTTATCAAGAGCCTTTACAAATTGCTTCATTAAGCCCATATTTATATGTAACGGAGGAAGTATGATTTTTTCTCTTTCAACCAAAGCGTCGTTAATGACATTCTTTTCCCCAACGTCCATGTTTTCTCTCTGCGGCCAATCTTTTCTAACCCAGTGGTGTGTTTTGTCCCTACTATCCCAGAGGCACAAGAAACACGGATATTTCGTGTAACCACTTTGCTGCCCAAGAAGAAAGTTTACCATTTTTAAGTCTACACAAATCATCCATTGATGTTCGTAATACTTTATCTTCTGCAAGACCAAAGCTATGGTATTATATTCTTCTTTCAGTTTCGTTGAGTGAGCTAGTGGTATTGAACCATATTTATTCCCATTATGTAGAAGGACACATTTTAAACTTCGCTTTGAACTGTCAATAAATAGGCGCCAATCATCTGGAATATATTCAGAAAGTCCCATTTCTTTCATGAGTCCCCTAATTTCGTGACAAAATACAAGATTGTCTTCTTGAGAAAAGAATGGTAGCAGATCTTTTTGTCTTGTACGGTAAAAGGTAATTTTGGTTCCTTGTTCCAGTAAATTTTTGTCGTTCAACCTAGAAGCCAGTACTTCAGAAGCTTTTTTCGACAAATTGAGATCCCTGGTGAGATCATTTAATTCATTTTGATTGAATGGTTCCACTATTTATAGATTTACCTGGAATTTACTCAATTACAGACTGACAATAAAACCATTGTACCTACATTAATGAATATATAATAATTTTAGAACTCTCATAAATGAATATACTGAATAAAAACCACATTGGTAGATAAGTTGATGTATCTAAAAAAGTAGAGCTGATAGAGAAAAACGGATTGCATGTATAGATTTAGCGTCCCAAATATAGTTAAAATCAGCTCTAAAATCCCAGGCACCAAAACAAAAATATTTTTTTGTTGCCCTGTGTAATGTGAAGGCCAGTGAACCGAAATAAATTTTCGGAAGTCTGAGTACACTATAAATTTGATCGATCCATTGCTAGTCGATGCACTCAACTTATTTTGAGTGCATATTAGGTGTTTAATCGTGTTTTAACGTAAATATGCGAATTGCGTTCTAGCGTAAAATAATCGGCCAGTTTCTTATTTAATATCAGGCTAGTATTACTTGTAAACTACAAGTTCTTATTTTAACAGACATAGCAAGAAACTATAGTACATCTGCAACTACAGCTCTACAGATATGTCCATTACAATATTACGAGCGCATCTAATTGGTAGTAAGACAACTTGTTTCAGCTACCTCCGAATTTGATTACCGGTGTCTATATTCTTTTCTACTTATATTCCCTGATCAATATGAGAGAGAGCAAGGTATATAAACTCTCAGCTAGCCTTTGCCTTTCTTGTATTCAGTTTGACTCTTATTCAATAGTACAAACAAAGGCAAGCAAAAAAGTCTTACGTTTAAGGACTTACGTTTAATAATTCCCCCCCCTCCCGCCCCTCTGTAACTTCATTTTTATTTTCAAATATTTAGATATTTTAATTTACCGTACAATTTATATATTTATCGGACATACCTTACATAATTAAAATAGTTTTGTTCCTTTTCTATATTATACTCATTGTTAGTTTACTAGATATAGGGTTTCCTCACAGAACCATTTACCTTTTATTTTAAGAGCAGTATCACTAACACGAGTTTTAGTCAATGTGTAGTTGGATTTGAAAGAGATAGTAACCTGGCGGTTCTATGCAAAATGAGTACCAGTGGTGGAACCTAAAATAATTTATTTAAATGAAAAAGTTATAGATTTAATCTAAACTTAATACAGGTGGATCCGTAGGAATGATGTTAATTTGAGAGTAAATATGTTCTAGCAAGAACATATTGCAGGCATAGCAAGGAGAGCTTCTCAAAAGTTGGGAATATTATTTCGAACCAGAAAGCTTTACACTCCACAACAACTGTTAATTCTTTACAAAGCTCGAATTCGACCAACTATGGAATACTGCTCCCATGTTTGGGGCTCCGCTCCCAAACACACACTGCATTTGTTGGATTCTGTTCAGAGAAGAGCTGTTCGTCTGATTGGAGACCGGGAACTGACCGGCGGCCTTGATTCGCTGGAACATCGAAGAACGGTTGGCGACTTGGGTCTGTTCTACAAGTATTTTCATGGAAAGTGTTCGAAGGATGTGACCCGCTTAATTCCTCCCAGAGCGGTGCATGTTAGAACTACACGTCGCGCTACTACTTGACATCCGTATGTGGTTTAGCTTGTTACTCCGCGCACAACGCTTTTCAAGCAGTCTTATATATGGAGAATATTATTCCTTTGGAATAATTTGCCCAGGCCTGTGTTTCCCAGCGAGTACAATTTACAGCGATTCAAGAGCAACATAAATCGCTTTTTCCGCACACATGCTGCTCCTGGAGCACTTTAGGGACTTCCCTGTAGCACGAGTACTAGACCCATAAAAAAAACCTGTTAATTTTAGAATAAAATAAAATAGTAGAAGTTATACATTTAGGTATGAGCCTAAACCTTGTAATTTTACTATGTTGACCAAAACATATTCATATCATCGTGTTAAATTAAACGCAGTCCAGAAAATGTACCTAAACTTACATATAGTAGAGGTATATACCTCCCTAATTTAAGAAGGGCATTTTTCTCAGAATGATAAAACATCTTTTTTGGTACAATTCCTTGTATCTTACCATGTGTATATATATATATATATATATTATATATATATATATATATATATATATATATATATATATATATATATATAATATAATTAATTAATTCATCGACGGATATAGGCCTCCCCAGGGTTCCCCAATGTTGTCTGTCTTGAGTTTGTCTCATCCAAAATGCTTAATATCATCTGTCCAACGAGTTTGTGGTTTTCCGGTAAGTCTTCCGTGTCTTCGCGGTCTCCATTCCACAAGCCTCTTAGTCTACCGATTGTCTGTCATATGGGCCACATGTCTTACCCAGTTCCATCTTAACCTGCAAACCCGCTCGATTACGTCTGATACTTTGGATTTTGTTATTATCTCTTCATTTCTTATGTGATCTCTTAGTTTTAATCCCAACATTTGCCTTTCCATTGCCCTTTGTGCAATCTGCAACCTTTCTTTTATGGTTTTATTCATGGCCCACGTTTCTATACCATATATCATATATATATTGTTTGACATTTTAAGCTTCTAGGTGTTGCTGAAAGTTACGAGATTGGTTAATCTGGCGAGCTGGTTGCAATGTACATGAAGGCGAATAGGTTAAATATTAATTAGAACATACTTTTCTGGTAGGTAACTAAAAGGATAAGTACACACACGTACAATCCTATTTTAATTTAGGGTTTCAGGAAGATATTTTGCAAGTTGGAAAATGCAGAGTATACACGCATCAATAATATTTGGATCCGAATTATCATAAATTTAATTTAATTGGTATATTTTGGGACACCCATTAAACCTTTTAAATTAAAGATATAATAAACTTTTATGGTGCTGGTGAATCATTATGTTCCGTGCTGTTGGTTTTTGTATTTATTAAATTGGCTTTTATATACAATAAGCAGTTTTCAGGAATCCGCTAGACCGGAAGCGCTTTAGAGAATTGTTATAAAACTAAAATATCATATCCGGTGGAGATTTCACCGTAAGACTTTTTAATTGGAAACAATTTTGTATAGTTTAGGTAAATTGATGAAGAGATAACAAGTTATAAAAAATTTTAATTAATTATGTTAATGCAAAAAATAACAATTATTAAAGCTGTTTTATGCACCCTAATTAGTCAAACAATTAATTTTTTGATGCTCATTAAGAATGTCAAACAGTAGGTGTACATATGAGAAAAAAAAACCGGTCAAGTGCAAGTGGGACTTGCGCAATTAGCGTTCCGTACTTTGAGTGCTTTTAAAATAAAAAAATATTTTGTTAGAGAGATATAAAATGATGATTGACACACACCAAATGAGTTTTTTGCTATCTGAAAACTGATAATTTTTTTTTATTTACCAAATAACTTATTAAAAATTATACTCTTGATAATTTTCGTTCAATCTACACCCTGTGGAGAATATTCCAGAATTTTTGCAAAATTTTTTAATCAGTAGGGGAGCGAGGGGCTTGTCGTAATAATTTTTAGAAAAAATAATTTAATTTAATATTCGTTTGCTATTTTAGCATTAAAAGAGCGTCTGTCGATAGCCTAACTATTCCTCTAATATACCAAAACGGAATAAGGTCAAAATTATTAATATATACGTACGTAACTTCACATCAGGTACAACTTGCCCGTCTTGGGGGCTAGATGTAACAGCCATGGGGCAGGTAGTAACAGTAAAAATTAAGTAAATTTTGATACATATTTGAGCTTTAATTCTTTTATTTTCCAAACGAACATAACACTTTACATTATCTATGGTATAATATTTTTCATCAGTGGAACTAAAACATACTCGCACTTCTATAAAAACAATCAACATTAAAGACTTAACTGTTTAACTAATTTCTTAATTAGAAAAACTATATTTATAATCAACTTGGCACTTTATATCACATTCATTTACTTAACACACTACAAGTATCTAAAAAAATAATCAGCCTTCGAAAAATAGACACTACATAATGACCTTCCTCAAAATAACAATTAATGAAAATAAATAATATAGTATCTCCTGTCACATTTTACTTGTGCCCACATTTTACATGACATACATTTTTACCCATTCCTTTTTATCAGAATTGCTATAGGCTTCACAGCAAACTAGATAATACCACTCCTCAGTTTCAGGTTCTGAATCAGACCTCAAATTTTTTTTTCCAACTTTTTCTTTATCATCTTTCTTTTTTGTTGATTTGCCCTTGCCTTTTCGATTTTCCTTTCCCCTTTCCTTTTCCTTTTGATCCATCTTTACCATCTTTTTTCTGTCTCTTTGTCTTTTTTTCTTAAAACTTCCTTTTCAGATGTATCAGCTAAAATGGTAGATTTTTTTTTTTGCGTCTCCTATGCGTTGTTTGTTTCCGCGGTGGAGCTTTTCGGAAGAGGTCTAATCTTCGAAGGTGAAAAATGTTTTTGCAAACCTAAACAACTTGGGTTGGTTCTTTTGCGGCTTCAATGTCACATATAATTTCAGAAGCAGATTGTAATAATTTTGGATTTTCAAGGTCCAACGTTAAATTTTTCTGTCTTTTTAATAGGATTTGGACGATCAGTGGCATATGATGGTGCAAAGTCACTGTCTTGAAACATATCGGCATTGAAAGGCCTATGCTGGATAACATGTTACAATCTGTCCCAAGATATTGTTATAACAAGTCCCGTACCATAATTTTCTACACTTAACAAAAATTTCATGACATTATATCGCAAAACGTGAACTTTTTAAAGAATATTAAAACTAAGTACATTTTGGAACTATATGCAAAAAATGTTTTATTTTAATTAATTATAAACACGAAAAGCCAAATTTCACGAAATCAATATTTTAGCTTACCTAGCCACAATGAAGCACCTGCATACATCTACACACTGCGTCGCCGGGCGGGACACTGACTATAATGAAGTGATATCAAATGACATAAGAATTAAATTGAGAAACAAATATGGGTTTATAGAGTTCAGATTCCCAATAAAAATTGCGTGTTACTACTTACCCCTGTTACAACAAGCCCATAGCTCCCTTACTTTTCGAGACAAGGGGGGACAGCGATTTTTCACAATTTTTTAAAAATAATACAAAGAAAAGTGTGCGCAAGTATTACATTATATATATTTTTGAACTCATGTTTTTATAAGCTTTTATATGACATCCCACTCGATGACCTGGTAAAAAAATTTTTTTTTTCATGTCCGATTTCACCCCCCAAAACTAACCTTTTAGTCAAAATTTAACTTTTAAAACTACAAGGCTCTGATGAGGCAATCAATTCCTATATTAGTACCAACTTTCTATGTCAATAGATTTGGAGAAAATCGGATGTGACAGACAGACGTACCGACACCGAAGTGATCTTATAAATGTTCCGCACAGTAAAAAGCCGTTTTTCATGAAATTAGCCAGAATAATTATACTAAGAAGCTACGAATTAGTCGTTGTCTATTTCAAGTCAAATATTCAAATGATCTGCATATTTATTTAAAACAAATGTATTTTAATTCTCTCAAATATTTTTCACACCTAAAACAAATTTATAAATACTATAAGAGTTTTTAAGATATCTTCAGATCAACTAGAATCTCTGACGAGACTTTTAGTTCCATTCCTACTTTCTTTCAGCTCGTTTTTGAACATTTTTATAGGCATAAAAGTTGTTGCCTAAATGTAGGAAGTATCGAGCGTTCTAAAGCGACGACATCGCAACTCTGAAATCTTATGTTCTAAGACGATGTCGGCGAAGACAAATCAACTGTGTCATCTCGGATCTGCAACAGAAAAAATTAAAATTTACAAATTGCAATTTGCAATCAGAAATATGTGGCTTTAAAAGTCAATTTTTGACTTAAGGAGTTAGTTTTGGGGAGTGAAATCGGAAGTCAAAAAAAAATATTAGCAGCTTGTGAAAACACGAATTCAAAAATATATATGAGGTAATACTTGCGCACGCTTTTATTTGTATCGCCCCTTATCTCGAAAAGTACTGATCAAAAAATTTTGAAAAAATTCTGGAATATTCGTCATAAAGTGTAGAATGAGCGAAAATTATCACGAGTGCATTACGTTTAATAATTGATCTGGTATATAAAAAACTATGAAAACTGTTTCTTGACGTATGATGGAGGTTTTTGTAATATTTTAATTTTATTTAATAATTTAAGTACATTACAGTAACCAAGGGGCGAGTCCCTCTTGTACCGAAATATTATTTTATTTTATTATATACTACAACTACTAGTGGGTAATGCGTAACTCGCCCTATGGTATGATCGTGAACACGATATATCTTGAATCCGCAAAAGCACGAACATAGGGGATGAATTGCTAATAGCAATCTCTATATATGAGGGTTGAATTCTTGTTGTATTACTTTAACGTGTGATATTCATATTGATTCTTACCTCCCTTAAGTCTCGTATTTTAGCTTTGGTTGGTTTTGCTGTATTGGAGGGGTGCGTCTTGTCTTCAATAAATTTTGTGTATTTTCAACAATATTATATGAGTTTTTCTTAGACTTTGGTGGGGGTAATGAACAATTTTAAGCATATTTATCTACAGTAGAACATGTAAGGGTTTAGAAAGATGGACGAGGAGCCTAAGAGGGTTTTTTAGTATATATATCGTGCTATATATTCTTTGCAGAGCTTCTAGAATCCAAAAATCTAAAAATTGTCTTATTTTTTCATTATTTTCAATTATTTATAGTAGTAAACATAGTAATGGTTAAAGGAGTGAGAAGAGGGTTAGAAATTGTTTCCTATACATCGTGTTATATCCTTGCCAGTGTTTTTGGATTCGAAAGATCTGGGAACTGTGTTACTTATTCTTTATTCTCCATATTAACATAAGATAATTTGTAGAGGGAAACGTTGATTTTTGGTTGCAAATATTTCTGCGAACAATTCTTGTCTTGTAATAGGTGTCTATAAAGTACCTATGATTTAAAATATCTATATATAATGCCTGGATTAAGTTATTTATTGATCTTAGAAGATCAAATTCAGCTTTTATTTTTCTTGTAATATCAATCTGTAGCATGTGTAAGTGTGTAAGTAAGTTTTTTAACTCTTATTACTCCCGTCGGAAAGCAAAATAAGTGAAAAAAAAATTACACTGAGGATTTTTACATCACAGAAAGACATAGCTTCGCAGTCGATTCGTTGGTGTCGTAATTAACGACCGAAACCAGATATGGGCTTTAAGTTTGATACACTTGTAGTAATTACAGTAGGCAAGGAACCTATGGTTTTTAGTAAAACTGCTTTGAATGAATGGTGCGAAAGAAGCGATCGATAAATCGTGTAGGGTTTCCGTAGGAATATGGGACTTTTTCCATGTATTTGTGTGAATGAATAAAGTAATTTTCATTAAGAATATTTATAGTCAAACATAATATATAAGGGGTTAGCAGGAGGAATATATCCTGTTATATGTCGTTTTCAGTGTTTTTCAAGTGAACAGCGTAATATTTTTTCAGTATTCCCAGTCTTCACAATAAAGGAAACTGAGGCGTGATTACAAATTACCTCAAAAAGAAATCGGTAGCATTGTTCCGTTATATATTATTGTTTTCAGAAGAAAGCTAATTTAAGCGATATAAGTAGTTTGAGACATGGGGATATGTTCCAAAATTTTATGAATATCTTACCTTTAATATATGGAAGAATAATAATATTCTTAAATATGAGCAAAACAAACTGTGCATTTATTTTATAAGTTATTTTTAAAGGAAGCCTCAGTTCCAATCAATGTTCCTAGACTTGTCCCTGGGATTTTTTACTAGTTATGGGGAAAGTAATGGGGAGCAGGCCTATTGCCTCAATCTCCAACCTGGAGGACCGGGTAATTTGTTGTCGATGTTTTCTTCCCCTAGCTTTTGATGTGCCAATATCCCTCTACAAGGCAGCAGTGAATGTGTTTTTATACTAGTCGTAAAATTAGGGATGCCACTTCCGCCGGATCCACCGTATTCGAAGAATATCTCTACTCCGCCTTCTCTGCCATTGTGGCCTTCATCCGTAACCCCAGACAAGGGGCCCTAAATAGGTGCTAGCTCCTGGAATCTACGGTGGTCAGGTTTTGATTCACCACCCCTGACAAGATTATGTCCAAAGAGTTCTGCCGCTACCCGTTTTCTAAAGTGGGTACAAAGCGAAAGGAGGAAATAACAACATGGTTTGGAGGTGTTCAGAGGTCATGTCAGAGAGAGATTTAAGATCCGGAGACCGGGAAGATCGAAAAGTATGGAAACTGGGAACTGGAAGTCGAAAAATGCTATAAAAAACCGGATTGGTGATGATTTTTTATAAATATTAAAACGAAAAGCAATATTTTATTTAAAAAAAAAAAAAAGTATGAAAGATGAATGACAGTTTTCATTAAATGTAGAACTGCTTGGCTTGCCATTTTAGATTTCTATTTTCCACTAGAAAAACATACCTAATAGTATTTAATTTGAGCTATAGGCGTACAAACGTTATCGTGATGGGAAAAACGTTTTCGTTTCGGCATCAGATTTCTGCCCGCTGGTATGCATGACAGGAAAATGTGCAGTTTATGGAATACCAGTGGAAATTACCCGTAATTGCTCTAACTTTGCATGGTATACATGTGCGGCATTACTGAGGCGAAAATCAGCCTTATTTTACCACTAAATAAGCCTGCATAAGTGCGGTATTTATGCGATACTAGAAAGGGGCTTCAGATACGCAGTTATGCCTTTGCTTGCATGGATCACGAAATATGGAGATTTTATCAGCCATTACCGTTCGTTTACGTACATTTGTAGGTAGTTTAATTGGTTCTTAACTAGTGAATTCCTAGTAATTGGATATTTCAAATATGAGAACATTGATTGGTGTAGAAGTAAAAAAACTTTGGATTTTAAAGTTTAGACAATGCATCAAAAGTAGTATTTATTAAAATTACCGTTATTTGATAGAATTAATTAGAACAGTAATAATTTCACCAACTTTAAATATGAACGTTTATACTTACATCAGGGATATAATACTTTAAATGGGAGACCACATGCCCTCAAACACTTAACCACCCCCTATTTCTTTTTTACAAAAAAAAAACAGTTTTATATTCAATTTACGAATTTATAGAGACTGTCGACATATTTAAACACACAAATACCAGGTGTACAAGTATGAAATGCGGATTTTTTTTCTAAAAAAACATGTTAAACTCGGAAGAATGATAAAAAGTGCTTGATTCAAAGTATGCTCCATCGCTTGTTATACATTTTTCCCATCTTTCGGGCAATTTGTGAAAACCACATCAGTAAAAATCTTCCCCTTTTGCTGCGAATCATTCATCGAACCATTTTTTTACATCTTCGTACGAACCAAAGCGCTGTTCAGCAAATGCGTGACCCATCGATGCAAACAAGTGGTAATCGGAAGGAGCCAAGCCTGGTGAGTAAGCCGCATGGGGTAGAACTTCTCAGCTGACTGTTTCCAACGTGTCGCCAACTGGTTTTGCAGTATGTGATGGAGCATTGTCATGAAGAAAAATGAATTTGTGTTGCCTCTTTCGGTATTCTAGCCTTTTTCAAGCAGCGAACCGTTCAAATCGGTCAATTGTTGTTGGTAACGTTTAGTATTAACCGTTTCCCCAGGTTTTAACAGCTCATAATAGACCACGCTTTCCGTGTTTTTGCTTTTCCATTTGCCTGTCGTTCAACTCATGTGGTACCCCTCTTCTGAATCTTTCCCATCCCTCGTAGCCGATTGGAAACAGCTTGTTGACTAACGCCCAATTGTTCGGCGAGTTATTTTTGTGTTTTCGAATCATCTTCGTCCAACAATGTTTGCAATTCCACATCTTCGTATCTTTTTCGCGGTTTTCCACGTTCCTTGTCTGCAAAATCGAAGTCACCACTTTTGAAACACCGAAACCATCGTTCACACACATCTTGCGATGGACCATGTTTACCATAAGCTCCTCGAAGTAATCGGTATGATTCAACAGCAGTTTTCTTTAAATGAAAACAAAAAATTAATGCTATCCGCGAATGCTCTTTGTTCGGTATAAATTTCGACATATTGAACACAACCACACAACCCTATGCACACACTTTTCCAATTTATCACTCGTGCGCGTCGGACACTTGTTGATGACACAACAGAATGGCGCAGTGCTAAATCTTTATAGCACAAACTGCATTGGTGCACCATCTGTTGTCTGAAATCAGTATTTCATACTTGTACACCTGGTATATCGAAATTTAAAATAAGATTATATGTATATAAACAATTTATATAATACGAGTGTTGTATGATAAGTAGCCGGCCTCTGCCAAAGATGGCGCTACTACTTTATAAAAAATTTTGTTTTTCGTAAACTTAACCGTTTCCAAGAATCCTGTGAATTTTCAAGTAGCTGCGTGATTTATTTTCTGAGTGGCAGCTACTTAAATAGAAAAACTTTTGTGAATTTAGAACAATGGAAAAAATTGAATATCGAACAGTGATAAAATGTTTGTTTTTGAGAGAGGAAACAAATGATGAGATAAAAGCAGAACTCAGCAAAGTTTATGAGGAGTCTGCACCTCCGTTATCGACCATAAAATATTGGGAAGTAAATTCAAACGCGGCCCTACAAGCATTTTTGATAAAGGACGTCCAGGTCGTCCAAATAAAAAAAAAATCGAAGGAGGGGTCCAAAAGATCGGTCCAAATAAGGTTACCACATCAAAAATAATTGAAAAATTCACGATATAGCGATAAATGATTGGCGATGTTAAAGCGCGACCGGAATAATTTTTGGCATCGATTCCTAACTGTTGACAAAATATAGATTTATGATAGCACGCCAAAGACCAAAGAACAGTCCAAACAGTGGATTTTCCGTCGCGAACCGCTGCCACTACAGGCCAAGGCGACTTCATCGGCCAACAAAGTCATTGCTACAGTATTTTAGGATGCACGCGGCATAATCCACGTCGATTACCTTGAAAAGGGTAAAACGATTAATTCAATTCAAGTATGCTGTGAAAGAAAAACGTCCTCATTTGGAGAAGAAAAAAATTCTCTTTGTGTTTTATCGCCACGGCAAAATTCCGTGAGTTAGGATACGAATTGCTTCCGCATCCACCGTATTCGCCAGATTTGGTAGCCCCCCCCCCCTATTTCCGAATATGAAAACATTGCTCGGCGGAAAAAAATTTGGCTCAAACGATGAGGTGATTGCTGAAACAACCTCCTGTTTGGAAGGGTTGGAGAAATCGTATTTTTTAGATGGAATACAGAAGACAGAAAAACGTTGGACTAAGTGTATAGAGCTAAAAGGCGACTAAGCCAGGTACTTATTATACAACCCTCGTAGAATATTTAAGCAAATAGGAAAAAAACTCAAACCAACGTATTTATTTACAAACAAAAATATTCAAACCTTATTGCATAATTCATCTTAAGTATTAAGTCTACAAATTAATTCTGTACCCTACTTTTCACCGACCACAGAACCTATACGAAAGTGTAATTTTTTTACTTTAAAATTAGATATACTTTATCTTGTTCCTAGTATACCTAAAAATTAGGTGTAAACGGCAGGTACTGCCTTTTTTTCGTATTTCAAATTGGAAAAAAATGACTGAATCGAAAGAAATGGTTTGGTCGGCTTTGGATGAATACGCTGAATCTTAAACACGATGATACTACACAACAGTTACCGCCACTACGCCAAACACTTTATTTTTGCACTCATTGTGAGTTTTGATAACCATGTTAGCATCATCAGGACTTGAGTCAATCATCTCTCCTGGTGCTAACATGGTTAGCAAAACGCGTGTCGAGTGCAAAAATAAAGTGTTTGGTGTAGTAGTGATAACTGTTGTGTAAAACTGTATCGCAGAGCATGTGTAAAAAAAACCAGTACCAACTCTTTAAAAAGCAAAAATCCAGCCTTCAGGATGATAAACGCCCTTACCAGTCGGCGGTAAACGGTAATACTTAGTTTACTTTCGACCAGCGATCATTAGGCATTGATAATGTCAAATGATATTTTGGAGAAACGTGTGCTAACCACCAGTCAAAACAACTCTAATCAACTGATGCAAACCTCGATACATCAGGAAACATGTATATATATATATATATATATATATATATATATATATATATATATATATATATATATATATATATATATATATATATATATATATATATATATATATATATATATATATATATATATAAAGGGTGTTTTTTTTAGAGGTATAAAACTTTAAGTTGGCAACACTTTTTTAACTGGCGGCCATTTTGTCAGCTGTCAAGTGATTTATGTTTAGTTTGGTTTGGCATTTCAACATGAATAGACTGACGCCTGAACAACGCTTCCAAATTGTGCAAATTTATTTTGAAAATCATGGTTCTGTTCGAAATACGTATCGCGCACTACGTCCATTTTACGGTCAACATAATCGTCCATCAGAGCAATTAATTCGATTAACTATGGAACGTTTTCGCACCACGTTTACTCTAAATGATAATACGCATCCACAGAGACGTCGTACAGTGCGTACAGAAGAAGTCATTGCTGCTGTAGAGCGTAGCGTAGAGAAAGACCAGAATCAGTCTATCCGCCATCGTGCACAGGAATTGGATATGTGTCCATCTACTTTATGGAAGATTTTGCGGAAAGATCTTGGTTTGCGTGCTTACAAAATCCAACTCGTGCAACAATTGAAGCCACACGATCACCTAGCAAGGCGTAGATTCGGTGAATGGGCCCAAAACAAGATTGCCGTTTGATCCCGCTTTTCATAAGCGAATTTTGTTTAGCGATGAAGCTCACTTTTGTTTGAATGGATTCGTCAATAAACAAAACTGCCGTATTTGGAGTGATGATAATCCTCAAGTGTATGTTGAGACACCGTTACATCCAGAAAAACTGACTGTTTGGTGTGCTTTATGGCTGGTGGAATCATTGGTCCGTACTTCTTTAAAAACGATGCTGGTCAGAACGTTACAGTCAATGGTGACCGCTATAGAGCCATGATTACTGACTTTTTCGTTCATCAATTGAACAACCATGATGTGCAGGAGCTGTGGTTTCAACAAGACGGCGCAACATGTCACACAGCTCGTGCCACAATTGATTTATTGAAGGAAACGTTTGGTAACCGCATAGTTTCACGTTTCGGACCCGTGAATTGGCCTCCAAGATCGTGCGATTTAACGCCGCTAGACTATTTTCTGTGGGGATATGTGAAGTCGCTAGTCTACGCCGATAAGCCCGAAACGATTGACCACTTGGAGGACAACATTCGCCGCGTTATTGCCGATATACGGGCCACAAATGTTGGAAAAAGTCATCGAAAATTGGACCTCCAGATTAGACTACGTCCGAGCCAGCCGTGGCGGTCATAAGCCAGAAGTCATATTTAAATTATAATGCCAGAAGATTATCTTTCGAATAAAGTAAATTTCATGTCAATTTAAAAAAATCATCTTTGTTTTATTCCATTTCAAAGTTCTATACCTCTATAAAAAACCCCCCTTTATATATATATATATATATATATATATATATATATATATATATATATATATATATGAACGAAATAATTGAAACATGTCCGTAATTATATATATATATATATATATATATATATATATATATATATATATATATATATATATATATATATATATATATATTACGCACATTAATGTAATGTACACGCAGTACAATATGTTTATATATTTCAATTATTTTCGTTCACCGTAATTTCCATTAAAAATGATTCAGCACAATACGAATATTCCAATAAAAGGGTATACTATGTAAAATAACATGTGGCCCCTTATGCGGATACTGGCGAATTAACCCAGCTTAATCTAGTTGTTTCCACAAAATTAAGGAACCATATTTGTGGATTACTTCAATTCGTCCTGGCTAAAAATTAGTTAGTTTTTCGAAAACTTAGTTTTCAAAAAAAAACTCTTCATTTGACAAACATTTTTTCCTTTCAAGTAAATTTTTAAAGTTAAGAAACAAAAAAAAGTCACTTGGTTCCAAATCGGGGAATAAGGTGGGTACGAAACTATTTCGAAGGCCAGCTTGTGCACATTTGTCATTGCAAAGGTCGATGTGTGAGCAGGGGCGTAAAGCTGGTGAAGGAGCCCTTTTTTGTGTACTAATCTTGGTCGCTTCTGCTTCAACATTCTATGTAAATGGACCAAGAAGATTGCGTAATAAGTGCCAGTCACTGTTGTACCCTTTTCTAAATAGTGAATCATGATGATACTCTCTGAGTTCCAAGAAACAGTTTGTATATCATTTTCCCTCCTATGTGCCCTTTTTCGAAGCGTATTTACCTTCGTCAACCCGGCATTTTAATTGCCGTGAAATGTATTTCCTCGTTTTTAGTCCTGAGTCAATAAAAGCGGCACCCATCGCGCACTCAGTTACTTCATTTTTGGAGCTTCATTCAGGATATTATGTGTTTCGAGATCGAACCACTTTTGTTGGATTCGGTTCATCGTGGAACACCCAAACAGTTGACTGACGCTTAATTTCCAACTTGTACGAATATATCCAAGTTTCGTCTCCTGTTACGATGTTGCACGGAATTTACATGTCCTCAATCGAATTTTTTTAGCGTTTCTTTATACCAATTGATACGAGCCTATTTTTGAATTTCGGTCAAATTATGCGAAATCCAGCGGGTACAGATGTTTTTCGCAGCTAAATACGAGTATCTATGCAAAATCGAATGTACTGCAGTCTTCGTATTCCACGGTAAATCACATGCCGATTCTCTTCAATCATGTTGCGTACAGCATCGATGTTTTTTGGAACAACAACCCATTTTGGTAGACGTTACCGAAATTCATGGCTGACGGAAACATGACCATGACGAAATTCTGCAAACCAATTGCAAACAGCCTTTTCTGATGATGTTTCATTACCAAAAGTTGAACGAAGCCATTCGAGACATTGTTGTTAAGTTTGGCCTTTACTAAAATCATAAAAAATTATCCAATGAAAATCTTCACGTGAAATTTCCATTTGTTCACAAAACTCCAGTCTCTGAGCTGCCACTGTTTTAACAATAACAAATGTCAAATTTTCAACAATGGTAATGTCACATCTCAATAGCACCATCTAATGGTCGTTTGTAAAAACTTAAAAGGCAGCCCTCATAATACATAATAGAGACAAAATATTGACGAAATTCCTTCTTACGCTCTGTAAGGATTAGTATTTTAATTCATGCTTTTGTTTTGTTAACGTCTCTATTTTCATGGCATGCTGAAATCGTAAGTAAATCTTATTTTTCGCACTAGTGAAAGGAGAACTATTTTTTTTTGGTTTCAAAATTTATTAGAAATTTTCCAAGCGAATTCGCAAAAAAAATTATTATTTTAGTTTGATATGTTATACTCGTAGTCATGGTTATTGTTTCATTAAAAAAAAATATTGTACTTTTAGAACAACTATTTTTTTGACAACAAATTATATAGGTTAGAGTTTTAAGCCAATGTTGAATTATACTTTTTAGTATCATTAATAAAAATAATCATTTATAATACTCCTCTTATAATAAGGGTAAAGTTCGGACGAATCTCATTACACAGAGGTAATTCATGTCGTACAAGGGGTTGCGGCGATCATTAACCACAGTCGAATAGCTCTTCTATAAAACAGCTCCTTCTAATAGTTATTTGTCAACCACGAAAAGATTTATTATGGGAATACATTGCTCCGCTTACAGAATAAAAATGAATTCTTCGCCACTTGAACTAATTCCAGTGTCATTTAAATTGGTTCACATTTAATACCGTTTAACCGTGTTCCATGTAGAAAATTGCACGTTGTTATTCATCGAGACAAACATGTTTTTTTGCCGGTGTGTGCTTATATTCAAGTATTATTAAAACAGTGGCGTACTACTACAAAAATAATGCACTCTCGATAACTAGAGAGCTTGTGCTGTTAATGAAATACGTGTCAATGTTCTCAAAGAAATATGCCAATAAGCTAACACTAGTTTTTTTTTTTTGGCTTTTTACCTTAACCTACAGAAAAGAATATTTTTCTCCCTACGGGAAGAGAGCTCGAATTCAGCCCATAACTAAAAAAAAAAACAGCAACTCGGCTTGCGCATTTAGTGTTCTGTCCAGTGATTCCTTTTAAAATAAAATAAAATAAAGTCCTTACCTATATTAGTTAATTAGGTCCCTGATATGTGTATATATATATATATATATATATATATATATATATATATATATATATATATATATATATATATATATATACATGTGTATATATATATATATATATATATATATATATATATATATATATATATATATACGAGGCTGGTTTGAAAAGTCCGTGCAAAGTCCGAGAGATGGCACCACCGGCGCGTATCGAGGTCATGTTTAGTTACTAGCTCTTGAATGAACGCACACCAAGTTTCAGCCATATTGGTCTATTTCTTTGTGTTTGGCATTCATGTGAATCAAGGAATTCGAGTGATTTTCAAGAAATGGACGAAAAAGAATTTCGTGTGGTGATTAAACATTACTTTATGAAAGGCAAAACGCCTCAGGAGACTAAAGAGAAGCTTGATAAACATTATGGTGACTCTGCACCTTCGATTAGAACAGTTTATAAGTGGTTTCAAAATTTTCGGACTGGCCATATAGGCACAAGTGACACTGAAACGTTCTGGACGGCCTGTGGAGGTTACGACTCTAGAAATCATTGATCAAATCCATGATATGGTGATGGATGACAGAAGAGTTAAGGTGCGTGAGATTGCTAGTGCTGTGGGCATCTCGACTGAACGGGTACATAATATTTTGCATAAACATTTGGACATGAGAAAGCTATCCGCAAGATGGGTGCCGCGATTGCTCACGCTTGACCAAAAACGGAATCGTGTGAAGTGTTGCAAAGATGGTTTGCAGCTGTTCCAGAAGAATCCGGAGGACTTTAAGCGTCGTTTCGTCAGTATGGATGAAACATGGATACATTACTATACTCCTGAGACCAAACAACAATCTAAACAATGGGTTACCAAGGGGGAATCTGCGACAACATCACGACAACGCACCAGCACACACCTCAGCAGTTGTGGTCGCAAAATTAATGGAAATAGGATTCCAACTCGTTTCACATCCCCCCTATTCTCCAGACTTGGCTCCCTCGGACTACTATTTGTTCTCCAATTTGAAGAAATGGCTGGCGGGACAAAGATTTTATTCAAACGAGGAGGTGATTGCAGACACTAATGGATAATTTGCAGACTTGGACAAATCCTATTATTCGGAAGGGATCAACAAACTAGAACGAAGTGATCTTATAAGTATTCCGTACGGAACACTAATAAGTAAATATGCCACTAAAATCAACATTATTTATCGACCCCGTTACACTATACGAAATTCGGCATTGGTATCTCATTTCGTCGGACAAGAAATGGAAAGACGGACGTAAATTAGTAATGTTTTGACGAAAACAATACTTCCTTTGACGGAGGAAGTAATACTCTGAGATGCAAAGAATTATGGCCAATTTTTTATGATAAGAAAACCTTCAAACTTTAAACTTAATTCTAGGGTGTCCAAAAAGGTTTCTACTATAATTGACCCTAGTTTTTTTATATTGCATATTTTTATCACTTATACAAAACAGGGAATTTATTTCGTACACATATATTACAGATATACATTTCAGGATGTAACAGGTATCGGCGTACTAAAATTAGAAAACAAAGCGGATCCATTTTTATCTATCTCTCTGCCTATTCCTCTGAATTTTTTCCTAAATTTTTATCTTCTTCTGTTTAGTCTAACTGAAGCTTGCAATTTTACCATCGTAATCATTGACTTGTGACACGGTGGATTGTCTTGATGAGCACTTTTTTCTTGTTCATTTGGTCCGTTTCTTTCCGATTTCTGCCTTCAAACACACCAATAACGTTATATAATATTCGCTATTGATGGTTTTTCCTTTTTTAGCATAGTCGATAAAAATTATTCCATGCGCATCTCAAAATACAGAGGCAAAAAACCTTCCCAGCCGACTATTGTGTCTTTGATTGGACTTGGACAAATCCTATTATTCGGAAGGGATCAACAAAACTAGAACATCGTTGGACGAAGTGTATAAGCCTAAAAGGAGACTATGTCGAAAAATAAAAAAGGTTTACCCCAAACACATAAGTAGTTTTTATTTTTGCACGGACTTTTCAAACCAGCCTCGTATATAGGGTGCCCCAGTATTCCGTGTACATAGAGTTACTGTGGATTTCTGGGATGAAAATATGACCATTTAATCCAACTTACCTTATTCCAAAAATTCGTAATTTTGAGATCCAGGGTGTCAAAGTTATACTTTTATTTTACTTTTTCTTAAGTAGATTTCTTGTACTATTTGTATTAGATTCGGTGCTAAGGGATTTTTTGAGATGAGAAATCAAAATCAGCTTACAGTTTTGTTGTAAATTGTAGGGGGCGCTACTTATTGCACTGTGTATACTTTTAAATTGTTGTAACTTTTTTATATCACTCTGTATGATATTTTGAATTAAATATTCGTATTTTCCGCCTGCTCCTCTCTAAAAAAGTTCTCTTGGTAAATGTTGCTCCGAGCAACAGTTTCTGAGATAATGAGATGTTTGTTTCCATTTTTTAATTCCATTATCAAATTCGCAAATACGTTCGTTCACACTTCATCCAGGCTTAGGACAGGTCCAAATTTGAAGCATGCTTAAAGGCAAACAGGCTAACAATAATAATAAGATATATGTATATAAGGCTAACAACAATAATAAGATATATATAAGAAGGAACGCATTTGCGAATTTGACAATGGAATTTAAAAATAGAAACAAACATCAAGAGAGCTTTTTAGACAAGAGAAGGCGGAGAATATGAATATTTAATTAAAAATATCATACAGAGTGGTATAAAAAGTTATGACAATTTAAAATTATACACAGTGCAATAAGTGACGCCCCCTTCAATTTACAACAAAACTGTGAGCTGATTTCGATTTCTCATCTTAGAGAACCCCTTACCACTGCATCTTGTACAAATAGTACAATTATTAAGAAAGCTACTTAAGAAAAACTAAAATAAAACTATAAACCCTGTATCTCAAAAATTACGAATTTTTGGACTAAAGTAAGTTGGGTTAACCGGTCATATTTTCATCCCAGAAATTCACAGTAACTCTATATACACGGAATACTGGGACACCCTGTAAATCTTAAGTTCCAATATGTATATTCACGTCTTTTCTTAGTCAATAATGTATAATAATTATATGATCTTAGCTACCCAATAGCCAATAAATCAATCTAGCTGAATATAAAATCTAGTAATAAATGTGTAAAACAAAAATTTACTACCTAAATATTTGTTTAACTATAAACAAATAAAAAAAAATTATTTTGTCTCGGTACCTATCCATTAGTCACCAGTCATCATGAAAATTTATTTTATCAGTGATTGGCCAAATGTTTAAAGCGGTAATATACTGAGTAGTATATTAGTATATTACTTATTCCACCAAATGAGGACTGTTATGTATAGTTTTTCTATGTCCGATAAATTATCAAATGTAATGTCCTCGTAATAATTTTCGCTCAATCTACATTTTATGGAGAATATTCCAGAATTTTTTCAAACTTTTTTTGGTCAGTACTTTTCGAGATAAGAGGGGGACAGCGATACACAATAATACAAAGAAAAGAATGCCCAAGTATTACATTATATATATTTTTGAACTCGTGTTTACAAGCTTTCCTTTGACACCCCACTCGATGACCTGATAAAAAAGAAATTTTTTCACTTCTGATTTCACCTGTATTCGTGCTAAATTTCAACTGTCTATGTCAAATAGTCGTCTATGTCAATCGGTTGTGACAAACCGACAGACAGACGAACAAACATCGAAGTGATCTTATAAGTATTCCGTACGGAACACTAATAAGTAAATATGCCACTAAAATCAACATTATTTATCGACCCCGTTACACTATACGAAATTCGGCATTGGTATCTCATTTCGTCGGACAAGAAATGGAAAGACGGACGTAAATTAGTAATGTTTTGACGAAAACAATACTTCCTTTGACGGAGGAAGTAATACTCTGAGATGCAAAGAATTATGGCCAATTTTTTATGATAAGAAAACCTTCAAACTTTAAACTTAATTCTAGGGTGTCCAAAAAGGTTTCTACTATAATTGACCCTAGTTTTTTATATTGCATATTTTTATCACTTATACAAAACAGGGAATTTATTTCGTACACATATATTACAGATATACATTTCAGGATGTAACAGGTATCGGCGTACTAAAATTAGAAAACAAAGCGGATCCATTTTTATCTATCTCTCTGCCTATTCCTCTGAATTTTTTCCTAAATTTTTATCTTCTTCTGTTTAGTCTAACTGAAGCTTGCAATTTTACCATCGTAATCATTGACTTGTGACACGGTGGATTGTCTTGATGAGCACTTTTTTCTTGTTCATTTGGTCCGTTTCTTTCCGATTTCTGCCTTCAAACACACCAATAACGTTTATATAATATTCGCTATTGATGGTTTTTTTTTTCCTTTTTTAGCATAGTCGATAAAAATTATTCCATGCGCATCTCAAAATACAGAGGCAAAAACCTTCCCAGCCGACTATTGTGTCTTTGATTGCTTCGGGCGGTTTCACTGGCTACTGTCCACTCAGCTGACTGCCGTTTGATTCCTGTGTATAGTGGTGGATTCATGTTTCATCCATTGTCACATATCGCTTGAAAAAATCCTTTTTATGGCGCTTAAACAGTTCCAAACAGCGCTCAGAATCATCAACACGTTGTTGTTTTTGGTCCACTGTGAGTAAACGCGGTACCCATTTCGAACAGAGCTTTCTCATGCCCAAATGTTAATGCAAAATATGACCAACATGTTATTTCGATATCTTTAGGATGTCAACTATGTTACGCAATTTCACTTTACGGTCATCTAAAACAATTTTGTGGATTTTTTTTTATGTTTTCCGGTGTAAGTAGCTCATTTGGACGTCCAGAGCGTTCAGCATCATTTCGGTCTGTACGACGCGTTTTAAATTCAGCATACCAGTAAATGATGAGTGATTTTCCAGGAGTAGAATCCTCATAATACTTATCAAGCATCGCTTTGCTTGAACGGTATTTTTTCCATTAGAAAACAGTGTTTAATACACACACAAAATTCGATTTTTTCCATTGTTTTGAAAACATCAAAAGTAGCGTCACTAAAATCACTGTAACTTGTAAACTAACCGTTGAAATGTCATAAAATTTAGACACGTATCGTTTGAAGGTCGGTACTTCCTAAAAATCACATGGATTTTTTGAAAAGGGCGACATCTATGTGTTAGACAAAACTTAGACAGTACGCTACTGGCTGTAACACCCGTTTTAAGTCGTGAAATTTATGAAACGCAAATGTACTCTTGTCATTCATATCCAGCAATTTGTCAATGAAAGCGTTATAGAGGCAGTGAACTAGGTAACTGTAGGTAATATTGTCATTTAAAAGGAAATAGTACCCAAAGACAGTAATTTTATATGCCTTGTCGACTGTTTGATTACAGTCTGTCATAGATAATTTAGTTTTTATAAACGGACGTCTATTTTGCATATTATTGTATGTAGTAGTGATGAATGATATAGCAACGCTACTAATGAATGATCGCTTCGAAGTTGCTGTCAATGCTCTATATGCATCACTAACATTATTCTTGTATTTATGTATCTAATTATATTTTAAATAAATAAATTATAACTTCTTTATCAGTTAATGCAACAACACAGTATAAAAAGATCCAAGATATAATATTTTATCACTAACCGCAAAAATATATATTATTTTTTTTTAAAAAACGTTCAGCAAGTCACGAATATGGTGTAATACCTTGAAATCTGAAAATAAAACACTTTTCACACGAAATAAGTATTAAAAAGTTCACTTTCTACTCTTAAGGTTACAAAATGATGAAACTTGTAGCTAACACGAAGGCTGAAAAGTTTTTGGTCTAACTACATTTTTTATGCAAAATTCGACTTTATTCATCAACATAGTCTCCTTTAAGAGCGATACAATCAGTTTAAAACGCTTTTCTAACATTTCTATACCTTTCTTGTAGAAGGATTTGTCTTTGCCTTCAAAATAGGCCTCAGTTTAGGTGATAACTTCTTCATTGGAGCCAAATCTTGAGCCCTTGAGCATTTTTTTGAGGTCTGCGAATAGGTAATAGTAGCTGGGGACCAAATCTGGAGAATACGGTGGATGGGGAGACAATTTTACCATCGTAACCATTGACTTGTGACACGGTGCATTGTCTTAATGAAAGAGCACTTTTTTCTTGTTCATTTAGTCCGTTTCTGTGCGATTTCTGCCTTCAAACACACCAATAACTTTATATAATATTCGCTATTGATGGTTTTTCCCTTCTCAGTATAGTCTATAAAAATTATTCCATGCGCATCTCAAAATACAGAGGCAAAAACCTTCCCAGCCGGCTGTTGTATCTTTGGTCGCTTCGGGCGGCTTCATTGACTGCTGTCCACTCAGCTGACTGCCGTTTGATTCCGGTGTATAGTGTTGGATCCATGTTTCATCCATTGTCACATATCGCATGAAAAAATTATTTTTATGGCGCTTAAACAGATCCAAATAAGTGAGCAAACGCGGTACCCATTTTGAACAGAGCATTCTCATGCCCAAATGTTAATGCAAAATATGACCAACACGTTATTTCGATATCTTTAGGGTATCAGCTGTGTCACGCAATTTCACTTTACTGTCATCCAAAACAATTTTGAGGATTTTTTTGATGTTTTCCGGTGTAACTAGCTCATTTGGGCGGGCGTCCAGAGCGTTCAGCATTATTTGTGTTTGTACGACCGCGTTTAAATTCAGCATACCAGTAAATGATGAGTAATTTTCCAGGAGTAAAATCCCCATAATATCCCCATATCAAGCATCGCTTTGCTTGAACGGTATTTTTTCCCGTCAGAAAGCAGTGTTTAATACACACACAAAATTCGATTTTTTCCATCGTTTTGAAAACATCAAAAGTAGCGTCACTAAAACCATTGTAACTTGTAAACGAACCGTCGAAAAGTCATGAAATTTAGACACGTATCGTTTGAAGGTCGGTACTTCTTAAAAATCATATGGATTTTTTGAAAAGGACGACATCTATGTGTTAGACCAACAATTTTTCAGCATACGTGTTATTTAAGCAGTAAAAGGTTTTAATTTCTAAATAAAAAATACCTGGGTTTGGTCTCAAAATTTGGAGAACTTATCAACACGTTGTGATGTTACGATTTCCAAAAATTTACATTTTATTGAAATTTTACAATGTTACTTAGAAATTTTCATATTCTTGTATTTTTAATTAATAACAAGGCAGTTCCTTGCACAGTAATATATATTTCTTCTAAATGGGGAATGATACGCTGGTACCTCCTGTAAGTAGTTGCCAACAGTTTGTTTTATACCGTGATGCATATGGGAAGTTTGATACATCAATTTTAGTTAACCTTTAATAAAAATGAAGCTATGGTATAGCTAAGGGTGTATATATCCATACCTCTTTAGACGTACAAAATAAGCTCGGTAGAAACGGAATTTTTTTGTAAAATCCCCCCCCCCCCCCCCGCCCGCAGCCATCATTTTTTAATTTACTGTGTCCTGAAAGTTTTAAGATTGTAGAGTTTCAAGTGCAGTATAGTCATTTTTATCAAAGACTTTTGCTCCTCCTTGTGTGTCCATTGGCGCCCTCTCCGTAAGTAGCTCTGCCTTTGGTGTTCCATTTTTTTCTCAAAATAAATTAAGTATACAGGTTTTGAAATACTCACGTACAAGCAGGAGAAAAAATGTTTTTATGAATTAACCAATACTAAGTCTATTTGCATTAGCATATTATTTAAATATTGAATTTGCCAGCAGGGTACGTCAAAATGGACCAATTTCCTGTTCTTTACAACAACTTTTACTGCAAGCCTAGGTGTTTTATCTCATTACATAGAAGCCTTTCGGCGAAATTAAAAACTGCACATCCCAACATCACCAAACGTCCACAATTTTTACTGAAATAAAAAAAAACTATATTGACATTCGTGAGCAATAAGCGGATTAACAGCATAAAAAACATGCTGTAACTATGTGTAGGGTGGTCAAAAAAATTGGTAGGAAGGTTTTTCAAAACTTCATTTTCATTAAGTAAGTGCGTTAAGAAAATTTTTTTGACTTAAAATATTTTCCAATAACATATCAAATTCACTGTCTTACAGAAAATTCTAGATATCTTGCATCCACACATTATCGGGTCCCAATTTTGTGTAATATTTGCATATTACCAAATTAAATTTTACTAACAAGAGTGGCATATAGCGGCTAAATTTATTCTCATTTATTTAAATTTTAAAATAAATGAAATTATTTATTTATAAATCTCGGCAATTCAGTAGTATACTAATAATAAAATTGAAATAGGTATAAACCATATTTCCCAGTTTAATTTATTAAAATAATGTGATTTGTTCGACTGTCACACTTCTGTTATTTATATGATAATTTTGCATTGCCTATTTTTATAAAACGAAAACAAATTAGTATATGTGCCGGCAGATATTTTTAATTTATGTATTTTTCAAATATAACGAAAATTAAATAAACATATAAAATTTTTAAACAAAGGAGAGATTTATTTTATTTCAACAATTAAATTATTCGATATGTTGCAATTTAGCTAGATTGGAGTTTCAATAAATTTAAAATTTTATCCTTTTTTGTTTTTTTTTTTTTTGAAAAATTGAAAAATAACGAGGGACGGAAACTGGTATAAGTTTTCCTGCGATAAGGAACCGTAAATTTTGGGATTAGCTGCTGTCAAAGTAGAATAACTTTCCTACGTTTGGATAACGATTATGCAAATATTGTCAGAGACAATTTTTATTCCCGAATAGTGCAAATACAATACATCCTCTGTGAAAAAAGAAACCGGACTATTAATAGAAAATAAAACACAAGTCAATTGTAACTATTTAAATTCTTTATTTCAATCCGTGTACTCCTTTTTTAGCATCTTCTTCTTTACGTGCCTTGTCCGTTGCGAACGTTGGCTATTAACTATTCTGAGTTTATTTGCGGCAGATTTGAACAGTTGGGCAGATGACAGCCCAAACCAATGGCGCAAGTTCGGGAGCCAAGAGTGTCTTCTTCTCCCGGGTCCCCTCCTGCTGTCTATCCTTAGATTATTAACTGAAGTATCCGATATTTACGGTGCGTCATAAGATGTCCGAGGTATTCCAGCTTCCTTCTCTTAATAGTTATTCCCACCTCTCTTTCCTTATCGATCCGACGCAGTATCTCCTCGTTAGTGATGTGGTCCGTCCAAGAAATTCGCAGAATACGTCTGTACACTCACATTTCAAAGACCTCGACCTTTTTCATGAGCGTTTCTGTCATTGTCCACGCTTCTACTCCGTATGACAGTACCCGAAATATATAACATTAGAGCAGTCTGATCTCGCTCTCGCTCTTTCTATTCTCACACGTATTTCTGTTGCCTTATCCCATCCTGAGTTAATTCTTGTTCCCAAATAGGTGTAAGATTCTAGGTGTTCAATTCTTTCGTTGTTTAGTATTAATTGTTTTGATAGTTGTTGGTTTTTACTTATAAGCATCCATTTGGTTTTCGCGAGGTTTAGGCTTAGCCCATAATCTTCGCTTGTTTTTTGTAACCTTTCCATCAGGCTGTTTAGCTTATTTATGCTGCTAGCGAGTACTACTGTATCGTCAGCATATCTTATGTTATTATGTGTTACGCTATTTATCTTTATGCCTTAGTACTTTCTTCTAGCGCTATCTGAGTACTTTTTCGGAGTAGATATTAAAGAGGAGGGGAGATAAAATGCAACCCTGGTGCACACCTTTCTTGATATTAATATTCTTGGTTAACGCAGACCCTACTTTCACTCTAGCCGACTGTCCGTAGTAGAGATTCGCTATAGTCCGGATGTCTCTGAAATCGATTCCGATCTGTTGGAGTATTTCTAGCAGTTGATCGTGCTTAACGTTATCGAAAGCTTTAGTGTAATCTATGAAACACAGATATACATCTTTATTCATGTCTCTACAGCGTTGTGCCAAGGGCATTTCAAAATCCGCACTCTGTATCTCCGATGTTTTCTTCACATTTCTATTGTATATAATCTTGGTGAACGCCTTGGTGATGTGGTTAATCAGGCTTATCATTCGGTGTTGATCACATGTTCGGTTTCTTCGTTATGGCACCAAAGGTTGATTGTAGCCAGTCCTCAGTAAATTCCCCGCTGTTGTACTCGTATATTCTATTGAAAAGCGTGGTGAGGGTGTTGAGAAACTGGCTGTTTATTTCGCACAAGATTTTCAGAATTTCGCGGTGAATGCCATCGTTGCCTGGTGTTTCGTTGTTAGTTGTTGTTTAAGAGTTAAGATAGCATTCTCCACTTCCGTTCTTAGAGTGGGAGGACCTGCATCATTATCAATCTTCAGTGAACACCCACTGGGACGATCAGCGTGAAACAGTTGCTTTACATAAGCTTCCCAAATCTTTATGGTTTAAGCGGCATCTGTTTCAATATTTTCATTAGCGTCGGCTAGGCTCTTCGATTCGCCAGTGTATTTCTTCGCACTGTTCGATTTCTTCACACCTCTCGGAAAGCCAACTCTCTTTACTTTCTCTAATATTCGTTCTTATCTTGCTGTAAATTTCTCGGTATTTTGTTCTCTCTGTATTCTTGTGGGTCCGTCTTTCTTCCATCATGTTAAGGATTTCTTCAGTCATCCAGCTCTCTCTGGACAAATAATGCACCAAATGAGTTTTTAAATAGCTTTGGGTTCAATATTGAAGGCCGTGATCACTGCTGCTAAAAAATTTTCAGTAAAGTGAATGAAGCCGATGGAAGAAACAAATATTAGCGGGTGCTAAATGAGTGGATTGCGACAAATACTCCAACATACAAATTTGGTTTTTGCTCAAAAATGTATCTAAATATTAAACGAAACATGTCTCATCACCAGTAACAAACATTCCAAGGAATCGATCAAAATATTATGGACAGTTAAGTTTGCATTCTCAATTTATCTTTAAACAATTTCACGGACAATGTCTGGTTTTCTGAAGTGAAATCACACTCAGTTCGATTTTAGAGCAGCCGGACTTATTTCTTCGTGTAGTATCTCATGATCACTTTAAAATCGTTTTAAACGACTCGTGCACTTAAATACAGGATAAGTATTTATTACCGAATACATTTTGAAGCACTTCATGCATCTGGCTAATACTTTTACCAAGTTTAACACAAAAGTCAATCGTATTTCTACATTTAAAAGTCATTTTGCAACCGTTGTTCGAAACACAATGTCACTATTACCGCTATAACTAGGCATCATGGAACAAATGTAACAGAAGACAAAGTGATTTGCCAATTTGCATTATAATTTACTCTAGTTTCTAAAAGTACGGTTTCTTTCTGGCGAAAGGGGGAAATTGTGTATTCTCTTAAGCTGCATCCGATTGTTTACTCCATTTTTTTTTATTACTTCTTTCATGTTCTTTAGTTCTTTTATATATGGATATTCCAAGTTCTCTTAAATTTCCATTACCACAAGAACAGAGGAAAGAGAAATTAGGTCCTTTGATGAACTCGGTCTTTACCAAATATTTTTAAAAGTGTTAAAAAAGTGTGTGTTGGATCTTGAAAGAATTTTAACTATACTCTTAGTGATTTGGTATATGTAGAGTTGTGGCGTGGTTAAGAGGGGCATAAAGTGACATATGCTCTCCCGCCTCTATGGATGTAGAGAATGTGCTTCTTAGAAATAGTTCTTCTTTTTATTGCGGATTTTGGAAAATATTCACCCTCTGCTGCCACGCATTTCTCATGCTTTTTTGACACCCAGTCGTTGTGGTGTTAATTGCTTTAGTTATTATTCAGATAAACCAACTTTATTCTAGGATTACTTAAAATTAATTTCAGTCAGCTGGTACCCAAAGCTATGTATTATTTATAATTTTCAGAATACAATTTTTAAAAATGTACAATTTGCTAATTTTTTTTCTCTATCATAGAAAAAGTATAGTACTCAATACGCAGTAATTACTCTTTAATAAATAATATGTGAAGGATAAATCATACCATAATAGAACTCAAAAAATCGTTGTAAGAAGGAATGGTTGTGGTTTTGTTTCTTAGAAATTGTCAGGAAAGTTTGGTCTGTTACAACGAAGCATTCTCCGGCCATTACTTTCATTATTGATCTAAATGGCCTTTTTAATATCTAATATCGTGTATTATGTCGACGATACAAATATTTTAATTAAACATGGGATAATTAACCCTTAATTTAACAAATCATTCTGGAAAATAGTTTTGAAAATTATGAAAATCGGACCAGTACTTCTTTTGCAAACACGTAGTTCTTAAAAAGAACTGAATTTGACATTCTTATACTAACTAATTACTTAATCCAACTCAGGGATTCCTCGACTTTAGAAATTCTGAATATGGCGTATATAACATAATACGAGTATATACCAAGTAACCCTCCTAATACCCATCCGTACCTCATTAACTTTACTAAAAAATAATTAAAATTTATCATCTAACGTCCCTGAAAAAAACGTACAACACGGTATATAAGAAGCGATCTCTCCAACACCTTCCCACCCCTATTTATTGGCAGTTCTATATGTATGTATATATATATATATATATATATATATATATATATATATATATATATAAACAAAAATTGTGAGTTTCGAAGGGTTGCAGCCAGATTATAAAGTATTTTCTAGCACAAAAAATAATACTCTTTTTACTTAGTGAAAGCTTTCGGATATATTCAATCCTTCTTCAGTCACTCTACAAAAGGGGACAGTGGCCATTAAAAAAGGCTTTAAAAAAGAAAAAATTATTAAAAAACTTACTGTAAGTGAGGTTACAAACATAAACTAGGCTCTTCCAACATTCTTTCTTTCTCAAAAAAAAAAAAAAAACCTTTTGTCTCTTTCACCACACAGTGTACATGTAAACAATAAAAACATTCAAAAGGAAAAACGGTCATTAATTAAAATATTCAAAATTTAACACCATTATACATGTATATACTCGGGACGCACAGAGAAAGGTATAGCACTGTCAGTCGTGGTAAATATCCACTTTTTTTGAAGATGTTTGTTAGATTTAGGAATTTCTCTCTGGAGAGATGAGAAGAATGAAATATATGTTTTTCGAAAATAAAAAGATGGACATCTCTCTCTCTCATCATAATTAATTTTAAAATAAACCGTATATCCTCTATCTTCTTCTAGAGAGAAATTCCTAAATCTAACAAACATCTTCAAAAAAAGGGCATATATACCGCTCTCTATGCGTCCTGAGTATATACATGTAGAATGGTGTTAAATTTTGAATATTTTAATTTTCCTCTTGAATGTTTTTATTGTTTACATGTACACTGTGTGGTGAAAGAGACAAAAGGTTTTTTTTTTGAGAAAGAAAGAATGTTGAAAGAGCCTAGTTTATGTTTGTAACCTAACTTACAGTAAGTTTTTTAAAAATTTTTCTTTTTTAAAGCCTTTTTTAATGACCACCTTCCCCTTTTGTAGAGTGACTGAAGAAGGATTGAATATATCCGAAACCTTTCACTAAGTAAAAAGAGTATTATTTTTTGTGAATGCCCTAGAACATACTTTATAATCTGGCTGCAACCCTGCGAAACTCACAATTTTTGTTTAAAAACATAGCCGTGAAATTGATAACATATATATATATATATATATATATATATATATATATATATATATATATATATATATATATATATACCTCTGCTAATAACTTACCTGCTGATATAAATCGCATCAGTAGTTTTAAATAATTAAAAAGGAGCCGGTTTGAATATATAAATTAAGTTGAGCGTAATTTTTATTTGGGTAGTATTGATAAATTTGTTTGCATACCTGTCTTGAAGTAAATACCACTGTAAACATACAACACATTAGCGACAGTCCGATTCGCCTCCTTTAATTTCAAGGGGCTCGAATTTGTAATGATCACATGATCTGTCGCCATATTGCTGGTAGGATATCCACGAGTTTTTGAAATATTCAAATTCCTTCTTTCAAGAAAACTAACTCCTTTGGAGATACAACATATATTTTTACAAGCACTAACCGCACAACAAAACTTTCTCTTGATATCTTTTTTAAAATTACAATGTCAAACAAGTCATTTACTTATTGGAAAATTGTTAATAATGAATTTTGGAGCACGTTATAAATAGATTCTCCTTGAACTCCAGATGTAAACACAACCCGAGACTGTGCTGGCAGCCATGTTGTTGGTACGATAGGGGACGCATGCGTGATACAAAACAGCACCTAAAATTTTTCTTGAGCGTCGCTACTGTGTTTTATGTTTACAGTGTAAATTCTATCTATCTGTCTGCCCACACATTTATAAACTTTTGAGCAACAATGCAAGCATACAGTTTTAATGCAAAATAAATAAGGATTACAGTTAATTAATTGGCTAATTACGTAGCTTTACGATATTACTATTATACATTTCCTTGATTACCGAAACCTAATATACATATTGGATCTTAAGATATATACATATTAGGGACCTAACTAACTTAGCCTAGATAAGGAGTTTATATAAATGTTTGAGAAACTTAAGATATTTGATAGTTTGAACTTAAGCTAATCTGGTGGGATGGGGTGCGAGGGTCTTGGGAGGCGGCGTCGGGCATGACGAGGGGAAATAAATAAGGTTGTAAACTTTGTAACTAAATTGGTAAATAGTATAACTTACCCTTTAATGCATCATTTATGACAACTTGCTTCCAAATACGTATCTACTTCTACATCTTAGGTTTATTTGCAGAACGTAATCACGCATTGTATTTCAATCATGACTTGCATGAAATATACTATATACATATGTATAAGCTTTACAAACAGCCAACCATCAGAAGCTCGGCCGCCCCATTATCATTTTTTGATTTTAATTAGCGCCTTTTTGTCTTCAACCTTTGCAAACGATCGTTAAACCAATTCAAAGAGTCTTGCCGATCAGCGCTAAAAGCAATTAGTCACTTTTATTCTCTTTTAAGATTGCTTATTTGTTGAAATCATTTAGTCACCTAATCACTGTCGGTTACACAGAGAAAAGTGCTGATCAATCGTTAAGGCGCCGGTAAACAATTACTATGGTAACAAAGTAGATCCGCCCCTGTCTGTCCGTAAGTTCGGTGGATTTAAAATTTCTTATTAAACATCCTCTCCTAATTTTTGCTTTGTATTTTTAGACGTTGTTTTTAAGTTTTTAATAACGCCATATTAACTCTCAGCCTTACATGGTTTATCGGGTATTACAAATAGAATTTAATAGATTGAAATGAAGAGTTTACCACAGTAAATATAAAACACAGTAGCGACGTTCAAGAAAATTTTTAGGTCCTGTTTTTTATCACGCATGCGTCCCCTATCATACCAACAACAGGAGAATATTTTTATAACGTGCTCCGAAATTCATTATTAATAAAAGTAAATTACTCGTTTGACGTTATAATTGAAAATAATTATAAAAAAAATGTCAAGAGGAAGTTTTTGTTGTGCGGTTGAAGCTTGTAAAAATATATCTCGTATCTCCAAAAGAGTTAGTTTTTTAGATTTCCCAAATATCCTAAAAAGTAATTTATTCATAATTCTTTATTTCTATTATGCAATATATTATATAAAATTATGACAATTGTGTTTTAATATTAGAAATACTTCTAAAACAATTGATGTTTTATTATTGTTAAGTATTGGTTTATGTTATTCTAACCAAACTTTTAAAATTCAATCTGGGCATGTAAAAGTAGTAATTCTCCAGCACGAATGAGTTTGAATAAATCCGTGCTTGGATTTATTTTTTTTATATAAGTAGTATGTAGGCACGAAAAGTTATTAGTTGTATGAAAATTATTATATTGGATTTAACTAATGATAAAATAGAGCAAAAGTGCATTCACTTCATTTTGCAGTTCAGAAGAAAGATGATTTAACCTTAAAAATTATAATTTTAATTATTTTCAAGCTCTCAAGATTACTTGGATTCGCTGAAATATAAGGAGCGTAATTGTTGACATTATACGCGGGAAGCTGAAGGTGTGTAGAGATATATTCTCAAAATGAATATTCCCTGTCCTCCCGGACAATATCTCTAATGTTGAGAGTTATAAATTCAACAGTCAGATATTTAAATGAATAACGTGCAAAAAACGTTGAAGGAATACAAAAAACAGGCAAAAAAAACCTTTTTCCCCCGTTTTTTGTATATCTGTTTTAATAAGAACTTGATAAATAAAAATAAAAATGTTTCTAGAAAAAAAAAACTTTTCTCGTTTTTTTCTTCTTTTCAATCAGCAAAATTCATTTTTATTCTACAGAATAGGAGTTTCTTGAAAGAAGGAATTTGAATATTTCAGAAACTCGAGGGCATCTTACCAGCAATATGGGGACAGGTCATATGGTCATTATAAATTGGAACCCCTTGAGATCAAAGGTGCCGAGTGGGACTGTCGCCACTGTGTTTTATGTTTACTGTGGTAATACTTTACTTATAACAAATTTAAATAGAAACATGTGCTAGTGCTATTTCAAAAAATTAAGAATAAATACTGAAGCTACACTTAAAACACTATTAATAACATTAGTTGCAATGAAAAATAAAAAACCGGCCAAATACAAGTCGGATTTGCACAATTAGTATTCCGTACCGTGATTGCTGAAGTGTTCTATGAAATTCAGTCCCACATTCATCTTCAATATAAGAATTACCAAGAATATATAAAAAGCTAGGCATCTTTGTAGTAAAAGTTTAAAACAAATATTTACTACCTATAATAACTGTGCAAGGGAACTAACACCAGTTTCCTGTAGACTTTTCAACCTATCCTACAGAAAGAGAATATTTCCTTCCTGCTGGAAATATGCCACAAATCAGCCGATACCTAAAAAGGCAATACCTTTCCAAATAACTACCGACCAGTCGCACTGCTTTCAATAATATCGAAAGTCATGGAAAAGGCTATTAATCAGCATCTTCTAAAATATCCTGAAGGATTCAACATTATTAGCGACCATCAATATGGCTTTCGTAAACCTAGATCAATAGGAGATCTTCTGACTTATGTAACACATGTTTGGAACAACGCAATTGAACACTCGTCGAGCGGTTGCTCTTGATATATCCAAGGCATACGATGGATTGTTAACTAAGCTATGACGTTCATCTGGTATGTCTGAAAAGTTCTGTTTGTGTATCTCATGTTTCCTCAGAGATCGTTCTTTACAAGTGACAGTTGATGGGTCTCTTTCTAACACCTAGTTCACTATCAACGCCGGTGCGCCCCAGGGTTCTATACTGTCTCCTACTCTCTTTCTCATTTACATTAACGATCTGCTGGAAAAGACCGAGAATCCAATCTACAGCTTTGCACATGACAGTACGCTCATCTCTTCATTCACTTTGAATGCTCGGAAATCGACTACTCAGACAAATATCCGCGGACAGCAAGAAGTCATTTAATTTAACAAAGATCTGGAAGAAAATTCTATCTTGGGGTGACAGTAACCAAGTGGAATTCAACGCTACAAAATCCCAGGCGGCAGTTTTTTTCTAAAAAAGTTAACGTTGTTGAACCCGAGATAGTTATTCCTCTAGCATCGTCACTCAATTTGTTGGGCGTTAATTTCAGAGCAAATATGTCTTGGCATAAACATGTTGTAAGCATAGCAAAGAGAGCTTCTCGAAAACTGGAAATATTATTCCGAACCAGAAAGCTTTACACTCCACAACAACTGTTAATTCTGTACAAAGCTCAAATTCGCCCAACTATGGAATACTGTTCCCATGTTTGGGGCTCTGTTCCCAAACATACACTGCATTTGTTGGATTCTATTCAGAGAAGGGCTGTTCGCCTGATTGGAAACCCGGAACTGGCCGGCGGCCTTGATTTGTTGGAACGTCGAAGAACGGTTGGCGACTTGAGTCTATTCTACAAGTATTTTCATGGAAAGTGTTCGATGGATGTAGCCCGCTTAATTCCTCCCAGAGCAGTGCATGCTAGAAATACACGTCGCACTAATACTTCACATCCGTATGAGGTCCAGCTTGTTACTCCTCGTACAACCCTTTTCAAGCAGTCTTTTATATGGAGAACCTCATCCCTTTGGAATAATTTGCCCACCGAGTACAATTTACAGCGATTCAAGACCAACGTGAAACACTTTTTCCGCACACATGTCGCTCCTGTAGCGCTTTAGGGATTTCCCTGCAGCACCTGTGCTAGACCCGTAAAAAAACGTTTAATTATAAACAAATAAAATAAAATTATTTTGTCTCGAGACCTATCCATTGATCACCAGTCATTACGGAAATTTATTTTATCTGTGATTGGCTAAATTCTTAAAGTAGTAATGTGCTAAAAAGTATAGGAGTATATTACTGATTGCACCGAATACGTGTTGATATTTTGTAGCTTTTAATCCTGGCTAAATTTACAGCTTTCGTCGAAAAAAATCTCCACCATATTGTCAAGTCAAACAATTCTTTTTTATACCAGATAAATTATCAAACGTAATGCACTAGTGATAATTTTCGCTTAATCTACACTTTATGTAGAATATTCCAGAATATAATTTTAAAAACTACACTGCTCTGACTGAACCATCAATTCCTATATTTGTGTCAAATTTTAACTTTCTCTGTCAAATAGTTTCGCAGAAATCGGGTGGGACAGGCAGACAGGCAGAAAGACACCGAAGTGATCCCATACGGAACACTAAAAAAATGCTTAAGGGACCGAAGGTATCCTTATGTTCAAAAATTAAGGAGACTGACACTGGGAAATATTTTTTTTAAATTGCTCTCCAGTCAATCAGTCTTAACGCAATATTAGATGTGTGATCGCGTTATAATGTAAAATAAAGGTAAGGCAAGTAAAAACACTGGACAAATTTTCAACCTGTCATACGTCCGTGCAGCGCCGCTAAAAATGTGAATCATAGCACGCGTTCTGAGGTAAAACCGGCTGTGAATACGCACCGGTGTTGTTATCTAAATTTGTTAATGTTAATAGCAGGTTATATGTGGTTGTATAACTTATTAAAGTACAAATTTAGAAAATATTTAGCTGTTTCTTATAAACAGAATATCATTCTCTATTAGTTAATTTATAATTTTACTTCATTAGCTTAGACTTTTAATAATGTAGCAAACTTTCTTGCGTTCACTGTTAATCTGGGATCGCGTTTAGATATAAACAAGCGGAGCCTTGGGAGCCTTGATACTTATATACTCGTAAGTTCCACAAAACACTTTTAGTCTATGTTGGACACACTAAAATGTACAACCCAAAAACTAAAGTGATCTAAAAAGTTGTGTATGATTGATCAATAACAATTTACTTAATACTTTTAAATCCATCACAGCCATATTCACTAGGGGGTCTTAGAGTTAACTTTAAGTGTAATTGTCATAGAATCTGTAACCTCCAATTGTTTGTGTAATATTTTATATTGTAAATATCACCAAAAAAAAACAATTTTTATATAAGAAAACGAATAATCTCTATTATCCTAAATTATAAAGTACAATTTTTTCTCATTCTTTAATTTTTTTTTCTTCGATAAACGCAAAACATTTGGAAAATATCTAATTTCTTTCGTAAACCATGTTTTACATCGTTGTTCCATGTGGAAAAGCATTTATACCCTAATAACTTACCATATTATGCAAATTAATTACAGCGTTTAATTTACGTAACGTTATATCACATGCCACATGAAGGCTAATCTACAAGTGCCGTGTTAGGTAGCAAGAACGATATTTAGCTCTAATGATAGAAAATAATAGCGTGTTGTGCTGTGTTAGGAGTATGTTGCATTAGTGAGTTTTTGCACACGATTTTTGCGATATTTCAATGCAAAAAAAATATAGCTCTCAATAGTGACATTGTCGAGGTAACTACCAAGCGAAATCTGTTAAATAATATATTATGAATTTGATTCTCAGGAGAAATCAGGAGTAAATAATAGTAGGGGAGGAAATAGGTAGTTTGTGGAAATATTCCCTCCCCCTCTTACAGAGCGACTCCTCCCAACAAACAGGGTAAGTTTTCCCCCCCAAAAAAAAATAAATTTTAAATATTAATATATGCATCCTCCAAACATACACAGAGTGACTCCTCCGAACAAACAGGGTACTCTTCTTCCCAAAATAATTATTAAAATATTAATATAGGCCTCCTACCAAGTTACACAGAGTGATTCCTCCCAACAAAATAACCTTCTGAAAAGACCGGTAGTATTCGTTGAGAACCAATTTCGCAGATTGTTTAGCCAGGAGATACATCTTCGTCCTGGTCCCGTTTCCAAAAACCTTTCCTTTGAGTATTTGCTGTAGTAATCCATATCTGTAGGAATTTTTCATTATGTATCCTAGTACTCAGTTTCTTGTTCATACGACATAAGATAACCTCGTTGGTAATATGATCAGTATAAGATATAGCCATAACTCAAATGCTTGAAGTGTCTTAGAAGTGGCTTCAATTAGCATCCAAGATTCGATACCGTAAAGAAGGACACTGAAGACATAACATCTTATGAGTCTTATTTTTGTGCTTAATTTTATTGCTGAGGTTTTGAAAAGGGATGTCATTTTGAGGAACACTGCTCTAGCTTTTTTGATACGGCAACGAATATCCTGCGAGTGATCCCACTGTTCGTTTATCATGGAACCTAAATATGAATATTGAGAAGTTCTTTATATTTGTTGAATGTTAACCATCAACGTCAGGGTGACACTATCTCCCCACAGTTGTTTATCACCCTTCTGGAGCACTTGGTTAAAAATCTGAATTGCAGCAACATGGACATAAATATAACATAAATGGAGAAATGTTGAATAACTTGAGATTCACTGATGACATAGTCCTGTTAACAGATCGCGCAGATCATGCGAATGTCATGCTGAACACTCTAAAAGAACAATCCCATAAAACTGGCCTAAAGATAAATTTTTTAAAGACCCAGTTTATGACAAATCTAGTCTAGCATTCTTTATCACGTACAGTTCAGAGATTTTGATAGCTATCTTCGTTTTTGAATAACAGTGTTTCAATTTTTATCTATTATAAAATTTCGACGTTTTCGGATATAAGGCGATGGTTTTTATCATGTAAAAAATTTTCCTTAGCAGATATCGACATCCCGCCTTGATAGGATTATAAAAAAGAGCATTCTTTGCCACATACAGTTCAAAGATTTTGATAGCTATCTTCGTTTTTGAATAAGAGTGTTTCAATCTTTATTTATTATAAAATTTCGACGTTTTCGGCCATATGGCGATGGTTTTTATCATGTAAAAATTTTTCCTTAGCAGATATCGACATCCCGCCTTGATAGGATTATAAAAAAGAGCATTCTTTAACACGTACAGTTCAGAGATTTTGATAGCTCTCTTCGTTTTTGAATAACAGTGTTTCAATTTTTATTTATTTTAAAAATTTCGACGTTTTCGGCCATATGGCGATGGTTTATATCATGTAAACAATTTTCCTTAGCTATCGATATCCCGTCTTGATAGAATTATAAAAAAGAGCATTCTTTACCACGTACAGTTCAGAGATTTTGATAGCTATCTTCGTTTTTGAATAACAGTGTTTCAATTTTTATTTATTATAAAATTTCGACATTTTCGGCCATATGGAGATGGTTTTTATCATGTAAAAAATTTTCCTTAGCAGATATCGACATCCCGCCTTGATAGGATTATAAAAAAGAGTATTCTTTATCACGTACAGTTCAGAGATTTTGATAGCTATCTTCGTTTTTGAATAACAGTGTTTCAATTTTTATTTATTATAAAATTTCGACGTTTTCGGCCATATGGCGATGGTTTTTATCATGTAAAAAATTTTCCTTAGCAGATATCGATATCCCACCTTGATAGGATTATAAAAAAGAGTCACTATCATTAAACGGGGTAAACATTGAGCAAGTCATGACATATACATATTTGGGAAATGAAATTAAGTTGGGCAAAGACAATCAGACTCATGAACTACAACGGAGGATCACTCTAGCTTGGGCCGCATTTGGTAAACTACGAGAAACGCTAAATCCCGCCATACCCGTTTGCCTTAAACGAAAGATATTTAACCAATGTGTGTTACCTGTGCTTACTTATAGAGCAGAGACTCTAACTTTGACAAAGAAGACAATAAATAACATAAGAGTAACTCCAGCGGAAATGGTGCGGTCAATGTTGGGTTTGTCTCTTCGAGATAAAGTCGCAAGTTAGGAACCCAACGAGAGTGCATGCTGTTGAGAAAGTTCTATCTTTGAAATGGAATTGAGCTGGTCATTTAGATAGAACGCAAGATAACAAATGGACTAGGAAAGTATTGGAACGGCGACCTAGACAAGAAGCGTGTAGGAATAAGGGAAGACCTCCTGCCAGATGGACAGATGATCTGAGAGGAGTAGCGGGAAACTGGATCCAAAAAGCCCAAGACTGGTTTAACTAGAAAATATTAAGGGAGGCCTATGTCCAGCAGTGGACGCTAAGGGCTGATATGTAATGATGACGATGAACCATCAACAAGGTAGCAGGAACCAGAGACTTGCTGATTACCATGTATTTTGTATTTCTATATTCAGTTAACGCCGTACCGATTACTAACTTTATTTTTGTCATAAGGTGTTGTAGACCTAAAAGTTATTAGCCATAACCGCCGTATCGTCAGCATAGCGAATATTATTTTTTCGCTCCCTATTAAACAGTCTTCCTTTATCAGACTCTTCCAATGCCTCTTTGAAGATTTGCTCAAGGTATATACTAAACAATACTGGAGACAAGACACAACCCTGCTTTACTCCACGCTCAAACGATATTGCTTCTGAACGCACCCCTTCTGCTTTAATAAATGCCATCTGGTTCAAGTAGAAGTTGCCAATAATCTGCAAATCCTTTCCATCTAGCCCAAAGTCTTCCAGAATTCCGACCATTTTGTGATGTTGGAGTCTATCAAAGACCTTTTGGTAGTCGATTAGGCACAGATATACGTCACAATTGACATCTCTACATCGCTGAATCAAAATCTGCATAGAAAATAAGTCCTATTTGGTTCCCATGGCATCATGAGTTGTGTAGCTGACATTCCCAATGGAAGTCATCGGGACAGATTAAGGATTATATCTTGCCAAACTATTATGTGCATTCACTAACATAAGAATATAATGTGAACATCTAATCAATTTATTATTGATTTGCACCAACAAATTAACAAATTGCATGAAACTTTTTGTGAATTAGTTTACGAACGGTTTCGTTATTTTATATATAGTAGACCAAATTGTACCAATTATTACAATGATATAGCAAAATTATATTCAGATAGTGTAGAATCTTGTGACCGTTATTTTAAAATAGTAAACATATTGGAATTTGTAAAGGAGTTAAAGAAAAATGAATTTTTGCAGAAGTTGTCAGTCCGAAAAAACTATATTCAAGATCCTGTTGTGTTAGAACATATCCGTAAGGCTGAACAAGAATTATTAGAACTTTCAGCGTGCTAAAACAATGTGGAACAACTTTCTGAAATTTCTCTGTAAAAATGGAGAAATTACTGATGGAAATGTATGAAGAGTTCATTAAATCAGAGGCATGTTCTCGATACTACTCACTAGCTGGTGAAGAAACTGAAGCTCAAAATTGATCATTATATTTTGAGTTGATGGATCAGATTTCACTATGAAAAAAAGTAGCTCAAGCATTTAAAGATTATGTAAAAATAAAAAACTTATCAAAATTATTGGTAGAGTTTGAATTGTTACAATTAGACATTGTATTAATTCAAAATATGTAAGTAAGTTTGTTATAGTAGTATATTATAAAATAAAACATTTTTAAATACTTTTAACTTATTTTATTCATTCATAAAAAAATTATCTATAATATATATAAAATGCAACGTCTCGCTGTCTGTCTGTCTCTCTGTCTGTCTGTCTGTCTGTCCGTTAGTGCGCTTATCACTGGAGAACCACCTATCCGCTTTACGTGCTTTTTTTAAAACATACATATGTTCTCTGGTCAGGTTTTAGGATATATTTTATTGCGTTAGGTAACATAAAGAATAAGCAGTGACGATAATAGTGAATCAAGTCGGAAAAAAGGTTACCGTTAGCGCGTTCTCCTGCAATACACTGCCTAAACCATTAAATATGGAACAATATCATGTTGTAAAGAATATAATATATATAAAATGGAACATCTCTCTGTCTGTGTGTTTGTCCGTTAGTGCGCTTATCACTGAGAACCACTTATCCGATTTACGTGTTTTTATAAATTTATACATATCTTCTATATAATTCGATACAAGCTTAGATAATGGGAGTTATGGTGAGATAATGGGAGATAAGGAGAAATAATAGGAGATAAGGAGAAATATTGCGAGATAAGTCGAGATAAGCCTAGAGAATGGGAGATAAGGTGAGATAATCGGAGATAAGGGAAGATAAGGAGAAATAATGGGAGACGAGCAGAGATAAGCCTAGATAATAGAAATTATGTAGAGATAATGGGAGATAAGGAGAAATAAGGGGAGATAAGGGGAAATAATGGCGATAGTAGTGAATCTAGTCCACGCGAGTGGAGCCGCGGGAACTGCTAGTCATATATAAAAATACATTTGATAAAGCACAGATAGATGGCGACTTTGAGTGATAGATACATTTTGGTATTAAAGGCTCTTAAAGTAGGTTGATCATCTAACTGAATTACAAATTTAGATGAATATTTTTTAATATACTCTGCTTTTTCAGATCCTTTAACATAGACAAATAGTGTATTCTTGCTAAGTTGGTTGACAATATTTGCAAAACAATGAAGAGGTGTGTATCTTAAATTCCAGTTAATGCAGTGGTAATATTTCATTAGCCAAATTGCCCGTTTTTTAAATATAGGTGTGAGATCAGATATCAGAGGGTACTTTAGCCTCCAGCCTTGCTAGTTTATCCTATCTGGAAGAGCCTAGCCTTTGGTACATGCATCGTTTTCACAGTAGCCTACTTGGTTGGGCAAATTTAAACCACTCTTTAACAACACATCCACATCGTTATATACCAAAATTACCGAGAGACTCCTGCGAAACCTCACCATTATCTTATAATATTACATAGAGCATAATTTACTTTTCCTGCAATTAAAGAATATGTTTATACTGCTGTTTTGCATAACTTCCGAATAAAATTTTATATTATCTTTTTGAAGAAAAATAACATATACAATTATTGTCACTTGTGTCATCTCAATACATAAAAATAAATAAACGTAATTCTTGACGAAGTTCGCGAAAATTAATATGCCCGTTGTTACACTAGTGCGATTTATTTGAAACTTATTTAAATTCAACAAAATTAACCTGTCCGTGGTTATATTTGTTTAACATAGCCTTTCCTAGATTACTGGGACTAATTTCTCTGTACATAACCTATTTTGTTTGAGATTTATATAAATTACTTAGGCTAACATGGCCCTGAATAGCTTAGTTCAATACAGATTTACCTAAATTATCAAAAATAATCTAATATCTAAGCTTAGTTTCACCTACCAATTTAAAATCAATACTCAAAGCAGAAACATTCAGGCTAATTGTTGCCATAAACTAGAGCAATTAATCCTCATGATGTTCCTCTGGTCTAAATAGTAGGGTATTTAATTGCACCAATCTGTTAATATTTCATGATTAGATAGATTCTCAGTCGTACAATATACAGACGGTTATATTATGAAAGGAAACGTACACTAAAAAATTAAGTACTACTCGTAGTTTACTACAAGTATACTTATTTAAAATTTATTGAAATAGGTTTTTTTTTTGATAAAGAAACGAACAACGACACTAGTAAAATCAAGAATATTATGACGACATTCTTGTAATATTTAAAATCACAAATAAAAAGTACATTTATATATATCTTTATAATATCCAACCTTCTTATTGTACATGCATAGAGATAGATCCAGTTACTTATTACATTTCTTGCTTTACACCAAACACTAAATCGAATAACAAACTCTATTTTTTAGTGTTCCGTACGGAACACTTATAAGATCACTTCGGTGTCTGTCTGTCCGTCTGTCACACCCGAGTTTCTCCAAAAACTATTTGTCATTGAAAGTTGAAATTTGGTAATAATGTAGGAACTGATGGCCTCATCAGAGCCATGTAGTTTTGAAAGTTAAATTTTGACTTAAGGGGTTAGTTTTGGGGGGTGAAATCGGAAGTGAAAAAAAATTTTTTTACTAGGTAATCGAGTGTGGTGTCAAATGAAAGCTTGTGAAAACACGAGTAATATATATATATATATATATATATATATATATATATATATATATATATATATATATATATATATATATATATATATATATATATATATATAATGTAATACTTGCGCGCAATTTTCTTTGTATTATTTTTAAAAAATCGCGAAAAATCGCTGTCCACCCGCCTTATCTCGAAAAGTACTCATCAAAAAGTTTTGAAAAAACTCTGGAATATTCTCCACGGGGTGTAGATTGAACGAAAATTATCACGAGTGCATTACCTGTAATTTATCTAGTATATAAAAAAAACAGAAATTTCAAGGTCATCAATTTTCAGTAAAGATTGGAACTAAACTTTGTTGAAAACTCATTTGTGAAGTCACTGATCATTTTATACTTCCGTTACAACATTTTTTATTTTAAAAGCAATCAACGTACGGAACACTAATTGCACAAGTTCAACTTGCACTTGACCGGTTTTTTAAAAATAAGTTTACTTGAGTCTTGCACTAAGACCGCTATTGTTGTCTCATTAGTAATTGATATTGTTGACGATATTTCCGAGGGTATTATTGACATACAATAGAAATAATAGCAGCAAAGAGCCTCTGGAAAACCACAGTGTCCATATTTTTTGCTTCAGATATTTGACTACTAATATTAACATTTTTTTTTCCTTTAAGGATGTTCCATTGCTCTAAGTATATTTCTAAAATTCTGTATAATATAAATGTATACAAATTTTGCAATAAAAAATCAATATTCAAGTTGCCAAATACTCATAGCAGATTGAGGAAAAGCCTCTCAATATAGTCTCTAATATTCATTGTACGTTCAAAATTATTTTTGATATTATACTTACTAGAGTTTTAGACCTACAGTTGCTCACGACTCCAATTTTAAGTTTACTGATAGTTCACAGACCCCTGTAGAGAACGTCAACAATGCTAGATGGCAAAAACTTAAACAAAAACTCTTGAATATGATTTATAATGATAATTATGTATATTTATATATTATTTAGTTCACTTATGACATTAATTACTTACAATTACAGGTTCAAACTGTAGTTATACTTAAGAAGTACTAGGAAAAAATGTTTGCTAGTTGTTTTGAATCTTGATGAAAGCGTAAATTAATATTAAGATTCAATAGCCGGTTGAAATTAAGGTGGCATCACCATTTTGCAACACTGTAAACAAAAGAACGCTGGCAAGGTGCTTAGAACAACCAGAATTTGACGAGATTAATTGTCTGTTTTGATTGGCAGCATGAATCCCGCCAAATTGTGGTTATTATAAACTTCGCGGCGCTTTTTTCTTTACAATGTTGTAAAATGATATTTTGCTTAGTTACAAACGTCCATAGAGAGAGAAGTGGTCCCTCGATCTCTTAACCTCGTCAATGATCACTGCCTGAGTTTAAATCATATTTTTTATGCTAGTCTCCAAATGGATAATTTCTCGCTTACAAATTATACATTTCTAGTAATATATGCCAATATTCCTATTTAAATGTTTTTTCCGCATAATATTCATTAATCAGCTGTTACTTGTAAACTCAACATACAAAATTGTAGCGTGCCAAGCCGCAATCTAATCTTAGTTAGCTGTACACAGTCTACTGCAATTGAAAGAACCGTCGGAAGTGTTTAAGAACTGGCCTTATCTGGGATTAATTATGTATGTTAAACTACCCTTAAGTGCTGGCAAATTGTTCTTGGAAAATTTCGAGCGTTTTTCCAACACCATGCAAACCGTTGGTTATTCATGCACAATTTGCACGCGTTCTAATGTTGCGTTGTATTTATAATAGCATGATTGAAACCTTTAACTTTACCTCAGTTCGAGTAGTATCGAGAATAATATCACAGAACAACATAGCTTTGAATATGTAAGTTAAAAAAAGAAAAACATTTAACAATACATTATTTATTAGACCCACTTCAACATTATCTTATATGATTAGTATTAAAAGACTTAGTAAAAGTGAATAGTGTAAGTTTCTGTTATATATATTTTGTCTGTGGATTGTTATGTTTGTTTTTTAATTATCTTTTTCCTTGTGTTGAGGAAGTGCCCCGACTTTCTGTAGTCCACTACAAGACAAGAACAATTCGAAAATACAAATAAATTAACAGGGCGACACCCTTAAATAAGACAGACGATGCAGTAAAGTTGCGTAACAAATGGAAAACGATCAATTTCATTGCGTTGTTGATATTAGTAGTAAAGTTCCTCAAGGATTTACACCCGACTCTTAACTTCTTAGAAAACTACTAAGAGGTTAAAATAACGATTCATTCAAGGACTTAATTTTAGCTCGAAGAGCTGACGATTTGAATATATAAACATTCCCAATGTCTCATAAATGCATAGATAACAAGTTGTCTCATCATCATCCCGGACCCATACACTCTACTTCGAAGTTCATCAACGCGATAATGTGTCCTTTTAGTCTGCAATGTCCTGGGAATGGCATTCTATTTTTCCGCAAGAACCTTTTCAATGCTATACATAAAGTCTTTTGCCCTTATCTACATTCTTGAATCTGTAATGATTGCTTAGAGTAAGGGTCAATCCAAACATATCAAGTTGCAGGCAAAACACAAACGATAAGAATTATGACCAGCCAATGCCAATATATATATATATATATATATATATATATATATATATATATATATATATATATATATATATATATATTAGTTACATCTATTCTAGAACCTCATGTTCTACAATAGTAAGATAAATAAATTACGTCGAAACAATTTTTAGACTTCGTAGAGAATTAACATTTAATGTTTTATGGTTTCCACATTGACTCATGATATTTACATTAAAACACGATCAATCTCTAACCTGCACTCAAAATTGCTTGATTGCATCGACTAGGAATAAATAGGTCGGTGTTGACAGACTCAAATTTTAAAAAATTCCTTGGTTAATCATCTTTCACCATGTCACTAAAAGTCTAGCCTAATAAACTAAACTATGCATGTTTAGCTAACTAATTAAAGAAAATAGTATTATATTCATAACTTTAGCATTTTCTAAATTTTTACGTTATATACATTTAGTTCAATAAATATAAGTAGCAACACCGCTATGGTATCCAAAGCGGTTCGTACTATAAAACAGTTTTTAGCATTTCAGTTTTTGAATGTTCCTTGTTGCGTTGCACGGGCGTAGAGAATGGTAACTTTTGGCATGGTATCATGACGCGCTAAATGTCGGACAGGCTGTTATTTTACTTGCCCCAACCTCGCTAGTTGATATTTTAAATAGAATAGGAAATAATTCTATTAATGATACTTCGTCTCCTCTTCGATACATACATATTACAGGCTCGAAGAATAACTGGCGAAACTCTCGTGTCCATGCTGCTATAAGAGATCTTTAAGAAAACCCGAAGATATGACCTAGAAATATATCAGTTAGAAACCTACACTAAACTATATATATATATATATATATATATATATATATATATATATATATATATATATATATATATATATATATTAGCCGTGCCCGCGGCTCCGCTCGCGTGGATTTGATTCACCTTTATTGTCACTGCTTATTCGTTATGTTTATATTATTATATAGCTCAAGGGGCCTTAGAGGCTCATGGCTTGGTTGCATACTTGTCTCCACTTCTTTTTGTCTTCTGTTAGCTTTTCCCAGTGGGGGATTCCCATCAACTCCGGATCTTGCTTTACTGCCTGAATCCATGTAGATCGAGGGCTACCCTTGCCTCTTCTTCCAACCACTCCTCTTATTAGGGCTTGCTTTGCCTGTCTTTCTTCCTTCATCCTTGCCACGTGTCTCAACCATGTTAATCGCTGGCTTATTATGATCTGGCTTATAAGGGGTTTCGTATATAGGCATTTTAATTCGTAGTTTGTTCTTCTTCTCCACAGTCCCTCTTCTTTCCTTCCTCCGTAGATTCTTCTCACAGCTTTCCTTTCCCACACCTCCAACTTCTCCTTTTTTCTTGCATTCAGTTTCCACGTTTTGCATCCATATGTCACCATGGGTCTGACAACTGTCATATATATTCTTTCTTTTGCTTTTCTTGATACATTCTTTGATTTCAATATTGGATTCATTGCCCCCAAACCTCTCTGTCCTTTCGCTATTCTTTCTTGTATCTCCGTCCTTTCTTGTCCACTCTCTGTTATTGTTACTCCCAGATAATTAAATTTGTCTACTTTTTCAAACATATATCTTTTTCCTAAGTTGTTTATTATATCTAAACTTTTGTTGTTTTTATTATCCTTCTTCTTTATAATTTCCATGTATTTTGTTTTTTCCTGATTTATCTTTAGTCCTCTCATCCTTCCCCTTTCTTCTATCCTACTTATGGCTTTTTTGAGGTTCTCTTTTGCTCTTGCAATCAATGCTACATCATCCGCCTAGGCCAAGCATTGGCAGGTTTGTTGGTATATCGTTCCATTTGTTTCTGTTTCTAACTCCCGGATTATTCTTTTCTCTAGTACCAACTTAAATAGACATGTCGACACTGGTTCCCCTTGTCTTAATCCTCTCTTCACCTTAAACTTGTCTGATACTTTGCCCTCAACCAACACTCTATTTTCTGTGTCATTCAGGGTCATTCTCACCATGCGAATCAATTTACTTGGAATTTTTAGTTCTTCCATTATCTATTTACAGAGTCATATGCTTCTCTGAAATCCACAAAGACCAAGTGTAGTGCCAAATTTTGTTCTAAGCTATTATCTTAGATTTGCTTAATCAAAAATATCTTGTCTGTAACCGATCTATTTTTCCTGAATCCACACTGGTACTCTCCCAGAATAGACTCGGCTTTCTCTGCGAGTCTGTTTTTGATAGTCAACACTACTATCTTGTACACGACATCCAGTAAGGCTATTGGTCTATAATTAGCAATATAGTTTTCTCTCCTTTTTTGTATAATGGACAAATGAGTGACTCTCTCCAGCTCACGGGCATCTTTTCTGTTTCCCATATTTCTTGCACCAACCGGCATATTTCATTTTCCAGATCTACTCCTCCAGCTTTTATCAGTTCTACAATTTCCAGCCGGGGCCTTATTTTTTTTTTTTTTGGTTTTGAGTATTTCTCTTATTTCTTCTTTGCAGGGTTTATTTGTCCCCTCCTGCCCTTCAGTTAATTTTGCTTCCTATTTCTCATTCAACTCATTTTCATCTCCATTTAGTGTTTCTTTAAAGTATTCCCACCATCTATTTAGTCTTTCTGCGAAGCTTACTGCTAAACTTCCATCTTTTTTCCTACATATTAGCATTTTGTCTCTGTTTATTCCCTTTGTATTTTATAAGAAAAAAACACGTAAATCGGATAAGTGGTTCTTGAGTGCTAAGCACAGTAATGGATAGACAGACAGACAGAGAGACGTTACGTTTTATATATATTATAGATTTTTTTTGACATATATTAAATTAAGAATTAAAAAAAAAATCACGTAAATCGGATGAGTGGTTCTCGAATGATAAGTACACTAACGGACAGACAGACAGAGAGACGTTGCGTTTTATATATATTATATAGATTATTATTATTATATAACCTGCTCAGAGAACATATGTATGCATTTAAAAAATCATGTAAATCGGATAAGTGGTTCTAGAGGGATAAGCGCACTAACGGACAGACAGGTAGACAGAGAGACGTTGTATTTTACATATATTATAGATATAGATTATTATTATTACTATATAACCTGGCGAAAGAATATATGTATGAATTTAAAAAAAGACACGTAAATCGGATAAGTGGTTCTCGCCTGATAAATGCACTAATGGACAGACAGACAGACAGATATATATATATATATATATATATATATATATATATATATATATATATATATATATATATATAAAGTTACCACTCTTTGTCATGTTCTTCTTTAACTGTTATGATTTAAAAAATTTAAAACTTTTTAAATCTACCAATAGTTTTAGTGTATGGAAACATAATAACTAAAGGGAATTTCACAGTTTTCACAATTCCATTAAAATGTAATTTTAACTTGGTTTATGCCCTTCATAAAACCTGGAGTTTTCTTTTAAAGTTTCTAGTTTCATAACCACCGAATTTATTTGCATTTAGCGCTCATTACTGAACATGAACATGAATGCAAAGTCGTATCCCTTTATTTTACTATACCCTTCCATGTAGATCGACCCCAATTTCGAAATAAATAACCCTCCTCTTTAAAATCACTCTCATAAATCAAAACACTAATGATTTTATTGCCCCTGTATTATTGGAAATGCAAATTCGGTAGCATCTCTTTTATTATTAGATGTGGATATGGTTGTTTTGTTAACTGCATCCAAACTGGTCCAATTTTTAAACAAGCGAAAAATTTCGTTCCGTTTCAAAATTGTGTTAATTTACTTTTAAATATATTCTGAAAACCTGATAATATATACTACTGTGGTGAAGAATTAAGGAGACTAATTAAATAAAACACAAACTATTATTTTATTCATCAAACTTCGTTTGATCATCAGAACAAAAAAAGTCACGAGGTCGCATGTCCGGTAAATATGGTGCTTATCATCATTTTATTTTTACTGAAAAATTTACAAATAATTATTTCATTGAGCGTCGATACGTTACCGAAAGGCAAAACCAATGAATTGTTCTGACACAATTCAAGCCTTTTTTTACAAATTGTAAAGTAAATAACGCATATTGCTTAAATAATACTCCTTTTTAACTTGATAGGGAACTTGTACAGGTTATAGTGCATATATATATATATATAATTCTTAAAAATTTCTCCTAAATGATTTGAATAAGTGATCTTGACGTTTCGACCCTTATTCCTCTAACTGACTTCTTTGAAGTCAAGCACGAAAATAATTTAATTTCGCTTACACACACCTTTGGCGGACCATATTGATGAAAAGTAAACTTCAGTATCACGATTCAAATTGTTGAGATGTTTAGATATTTCGATGGATTCTCGAACTTTGAAATGGATACAAAAAGAATTCGTAGCAGGGATTTTTGATTGATCTGAGTGAATCTGGTGTCCTATTTCATGCTGATGTTATCTGCTCTGAAGAAGTCAGCAGGATGATCGGCGAAATGTCAGTATGGCTTATTTAAACGTTCAGGAGAAATCCAAAAGGATTATACCTATGAGCGTTTTATTAACTAGCTCACCTTGATTTTCGACCTACTTTGACGTGGTTAGTTCGGTTAGTTCACACCTTTTACACGACTGATTGTGGCGCTATTTCAAATATATCCACATTTCATCATCAATATTTATGCATTTCAAAGTGGAGTCATTCAAAGAAAACATCTCTTTAGCGACCGCAACACGACAATGATTTTTAAGGAAATCCAGTTGTTTTGAAACAAAGCGAGATTATATCAGGTCCAATCGTTCTTCGATTGTATTATCTTCTTCTTCTAAGACTATGTCTTGTTTGTTCTGTTTTATTGAGTTTCTTGTGATGTGGAAGTCCAGCTTTCGTGACATCTTTTAGGTGGTCGGCCAGGGAGTCTTTTCGTGTTTGGTCTTTCGTCTTTGGCCCATTTTGCCCAGCTATCGTCCTGCATTTTATTAACCTGATCCCTCCATTGTCGACATCTTCTTCTTATGAACCTTACTATTATCTTGTACTTTGAGTTCCTCTCTTATTACTGAGCTTCTCATTTGATCTCTTAAGGTTACTCCTTTAATAGCTCTTAATATTTTTATTTCTGTTATTCTTTGTATGGATTTTTTTTTCGAGGTTTCTGCCTGGGTCTCTGCTACATACGTTAGTACTGGTCTTACGGTGGTTTTGTAAATACGAACTTTCTTTCTTTTGACATATACTTATTCTTCCAGATGAGGTCTCTAAAGCATCCAGAAATTCTTGCGGCTTTGTTTGCTTGTATTCGAACTTCTTGGTGTAGATTTTTTTAGCTCGATATTTCAACTCCCAAGTATTTGCAACGCATAGTTTGCTGAATTGGGTTATCATGTACTGTTAGTTTGCATCTAGTGGGTTCCTTAGATATGACCACTGATTCCGTCTTCTCTACTGATATCTGCATATTGTATTTTTCTGCTGTTGTTTGAAATCTATATAACTGTCGTTGCAGATCGTCCTCGTTTTCTGCCATTAATATTGCGTCATCGGCATAGCACAGTATTTTTTATTGCCTTTTGTCCCATTTTGTCTCCTCCATCAACTTTCTTCACATCTTCTATAATTTTGTCCATTACTAGATTAAACTAACTGGGCTCACGCTATATCCCTGTCGGATTCCTGTCCTTATTTGTACTTCTTGTGTTAATCCTTGGTCTGTTTTTATTCAAGTTGTGTTGTTCTTATTTCGGAGTTCTATGAGTTTAATATTAGCATTGTTCAATTTATTTTTCTTGGAGTATTGATAGGATGTCGGATAGTTGTATTCTATCGAATGCCTGTTTAAGATCGACTAGACAAAGATATAGTGGTTTGTTAAATTCTAGTGATTTCTCAAGTACCTGTCATGCGATGGATCGTAGTTCTATTTTGTCTGAAACCTTGTTGTTCTTCGCTTATTTTAGTTTTATTTGTTATTTTATTGGTTAATATTTTTATTAGTAACTTACTTGTAGCATTTAATAAGGTTATTGTTATTATAATTCTGGGGGCATTTATATTTCCCTTTTGAAAAATCGGCGTTGCTAAGCTCTTCTTCCATTCTTCTGAGGTTTTTTAGTTTGAGATAATTTTTAGGAATAGTGTCGTTATTATTTTTTTTCTAGTGCTGGACCTCCATATTTGAGCGCTTCATTTCAAATGCTGTCGGGTCCGGGGGCTTTTCTGTTTTTTAGTTTTATTATTCCTTCGTGTATTCCTTCTTTATTCGATTGTATTGATCCAATTAATATTTCAATAAGATCTATGAGATTTCTAATACCTAAATAGAGTAGAAAATGCTTCATTTTGTTGATGTTTTATTTTGTTATTGCGGTGGATGGTCCATTGTTAAACGGCTTCTATTTTTTGAAAGTTTTTTAACTTGTTAAACATTTATCAGCGGAACACTTTTTTTACATTTCTATCATTACAATAAATTTTCCTTCAAGAAGAAATTTAAAGCAAACTCTTTGCTCACTAACTTTATTCATTTTAAAAATCGTCATCAAGAAATGTTACAAAACACGCTTTGATTTCTAATCGAATAAAACAAACGTCATGAACACTTTTTTCAGATATTAATAACAAATCTACTAACCTAAAAATTAACTCTTTCCTGTATATCATTTTTTTTAAAATTATCGACTTAATAGCAGTAACTCCGTTTTTTCTTTGAATTTAAAAGCTTTAATTTTTGACTTAATCAGTTCTTCTTCACACACATTTTCAAAATAAATTTAATATACAAATCAAAATTTTGCAAGGAGGTGAAGCAATCAAAAAATTCAAATACTTTTGACAAAATTAAACAATTATTGTGAGGTGTTCTATGTTTTCATTGCGTTCAATACTATTATCCCCCAATTGGTATGAGGTATGATTATTGGGCTGTAGAAAAAGTACCGAGCCTTTTCCTCGTTAGATAGTCATATGTCTCAGGTAACATAAGTCGCATAAAGCTATATTTGGAATTCGTTGATTTAGACTTAATTTAGAGCACCTATTGAAGATGAGTGAAATTTCTGCAAAAGTTTCCTTGCTTTTATAATTTTATTTCGATAAAGGTACTGATGCTGCGTAGGCCTATGTGTTCTGTTTATGATGAAGGGCAATAGTCAAAAGATAGTTGAGTCGTTTTCGTTCTGGTAATTTCGATGTCAAAGATTCTCCTCGCACTGGTCGACCAATGATAGAAAAAGTTGATAGAAAGAAGGGAGAAAGTTGAGGGAGATCAGCATGTAAGTAGCTATGACATTGTTAAGAAACTAAATATGCATTACCAAGTAGTGTCAAACCATTTAGAGAAAGCTGACTACAAAAGGAAGCTCGATGTTTGGATGCCACATGATTTGATGCTGAGACATTTTCTAAATCGAATTTCCATCTGAAAATCTATACAGAAACGTAACTAAATCAAGTCATTTCTGAAGCGGTTGATAACGGATGATGAAAAGTGGATCACGTTTGACCATAAAATGCGAAAAGATCGTGGTCGAAAGAGGATGAAGCTCCATAAATGATGGCAACGCCAGGATTGACGCCAAAAGAGGTAATGCTGTGTGTTTGGTGGGATTGGTAGGGAGTCGTGAACCATGGGCAAACGATTGATTCTATACTTTAATGTAAGCAAGAGATTAAAAAAAACGGTCGAAACCAGTCAACAGAAAGGGTATCCTCTTCGACTATGACAAAGCCAGACCACACCCATTTTTGATGGCTTAGCTGGGAAATTTGAGTGTATTCATAGTATAGCTTAGATCTTGCCCGGTCAGACTACCGTTTGTTTCGGTAATTGCAGAGCTCTCTGGGGGGGGGGGGGGGGGGGGGGTGTTTTAAGGACCTGTTAAAACTACTGGTTATAATTTTTTTGCCCAGGAAATACAGAAGTTCTACAGTGAGTGAGTGGAACAGCAGAAGGCCATCGAATGAAATGGCAAATATTTGTTTTGACAAATTTCTTTCAAAATATAAAAAACAATTGTCTCAATTTTGACTTTAATAGGCTCCATACTTTTTCGACAATCCTTTATTAATTCCATACAATATATCTAGATTTCTTGGATCCCCCTACTGCCCCTATTACTTACTTGTTAATGTAGTGTAATACTCGGATTATGTCTCGATTTATTTACAAAGTCAAGTTTGGATGTATTCACTGAGAAGACAGCCTTTATGACCAACGAATTCGTCATAGTAAATTCTGTCGTAAAACGCCTGAATAACTTTTATTACCTTGTGGCTTTTTTCAGGACACTTATTTTACACAGTACACGGTTGATATACGGTGTTTACTTAGGAAAAACGTTTTGTGTGTTTTAACACTTAAATTTAAATTACGATGTTTAAGAATGTTGTAAAGCGGTTGATAGTGGAACTGATCGACTGTTATCAATAAGCAGGTAGTTGTTTGGGTTTTATTACAGTCGTGTTACGATGGCATTAGACAAAGCTTTTACGTTTGCTGACAAATTGTCAACGGTAACGATATTTTGAAATAAGGTTATGCGATGAACTATTATTTGGAGTACCCAAAGAAGTTACAAATACCCGCAAAAACGTCTTACCGAACGCCACATCAAAATGTTTTTTTTGTAATTTTGATTTAAACATTAATGCTCCAGTTACTGAAGAAAGTGATCAAAAACAAACTTAGTAGAAAACTTTCGGGATATTACTGTGGGAGCGCTGAAAAAGCCTCTGCCAGAAGCAAGTCACTAAAGTGACTAATGCAATCAACAAAATTTGCAGACTAAGCTATTGTCTCAGGGAATGGAAGAGGGTTTTGGATACGATAGTCTATAAATCAGGAACATTGACCAAATAACACAGGCCACACAATTTTTGAGCATTGTTTTCATTTTAATAACTATTTTTTTTTTATTTCACGTGTCCTGAATTCAAAAGTATACGCATTTTCTTTCTATCACATCTGGTTTTTCTACAAAATTAAAAAAAAAAACGTTTATTATAATTTTTTTAAGATAAAATCAATTATTAAGTTAAAAGTATATTTATTCAAACATTTACAAAGAAAACATCTATTACAGTTGTTATATGTCTTGGCGTTGAACGCCAAGACACAGACCAGTGATCAACACTTTGAAAAAGATGGATGAGATTCCATCGAAACGTCAGCGAAACCGTCCATCAATGGACTTCAAGCTAGCACGGGATACCCGAAAAAACTACTACATATGGATATATATATATATATATATATATATATATATATATATATATATATATATATATATATTTATATATATATTATCGTTCACCTTCCCGCCTGAGTAGGGATTTTACCCTTTTTCATATCCCAAGGATATCGGCGAGGATGTCACAATACCCGACGACGTTATCCAAGTGCCGAAACATACAATTCTGAATTTCATGGCACCTTTTAGACAACGAGGTAGTGCTGCCTCAGACTTGCATTTCTGCGAACAACTACTACCTATGTACGTGGCCAGGCCAAATATACTTAAATAATTTAATAAATAAGTATACCGATCTGCGGGACTGAACCCTCGGCCTTCTGCACCGTAAACAAGGTAGTACACCACGGAGCCACGGACCGCCACCCGAATTACAATTATTCTGAGTGATATCTTTTTGCGTTTTTCATGAAATTACGCCACAGAGTGATTTTTTTTATGGATTGCTCCTGGAATATTACGTTTTGTTGACCAACAGTAATTAGCCATCATATTAACATTCCATCTACCTTGGTATCTTGTTTCCATAGCTTTGATGTCTTGATGAACTCGTTCTCCCTGTTCTTCACAAAAATTACCAAGATTTTCAGGGAAAAAATCCAGATATGAATCTAGAAAGTCAGGTTTTATACTCATATTGCATCTCAATTTTTGCGACAATGTTTTTAGAGTCTGTAGGTTTGTGATTACCCAAAAAATTATGTACAAGTTTTTTAAACGCAAGCCAAGCGTCTAATTCGGTAATAATCATTGTCGCTTCAAATTCCTTATCATTCATCAAAGATCTGATTTGTAGTCCAACAAAAAATTTCTTCTTTTATTTTTGCATCAGATAATGTAGGCAATTTTTTACACAGGTACTTAAAACAGTCACTTTCCTTATTTAGGTCTTTAAAGAACTGTTTGACTAAAACCTAATTTAATATGAAGCGAAGGGAACAAAACTTTTTTAGGATCGATTAAATATTTTCGTAATATATTTTTGGTTCCAGTTTCAAGCTTATCCTGAGGAGCACATTGTTTTTTACGTAGTGTAGTTGTCGTGCTCTAGTATCTCACTCACATAAAAAACAAGGATATTTTATTTATCCTGATTGTTGAATTAATAACATATATAATTTTAAGATCTCCACAAAGCTACCAGCCGTGATTTTATTACTGAATTTATTGAGTAATAATTCCAAATTTTCGTAAGTCTTGCGAATGAGTGTTGTTGCTGTCGCAACCAACACGCTTTCTCATGAGAGGCGCATAACTTGTAGAAAGAGCATCAAAATTTAGTACTTTGAATTATTTTTATGAAAAAAAGTGAAAATTACCACTACTTGGATTTTCTTTAAAACTTGATGTGATACCATAAAACAAGTAGTAAATTCGTAATCAGTGTTACCGAATTAGTAAAAAAAAAAAGTTGACAACATTTTAGACAATAAAAAAAAACGGTCAAGTGCAAGTTGAACTTGCACAATTAGTGTTCCGTACGTTGATTGTTTTTAAAATAAAAATTTTTGTTAGGGTGGTATAAAATGATCAGTGACTTCACAAAACACACCCCAAATGAGTTTTCAACAAAGTTTGTTTCCAATCTTTACTGAAAACTAGGGACCTTGAAATTTTGTTTTTTTTTATATACCAAATAAATTATTAAAGGTAATGCACTCGTGATAATTTATACCCCGTGGAGAATACTCCAGAATTTTTTCAAAATTTTTTGATCAGTACTTTTCGAGATAAGGTAGGGGACAGTGATTTTTTAAAAGTAACACGAAGAAAAGTGTGCGCAAGTATTACATTATATATATAAATATATATATATATATATATATATATATATATATATATATATATATATATATATATATATATATATATATATATATATATTTTACTCGTGTTTTCACAAGCTTTCATTTGACATTACACTCGATGACCTAGTAAATAAAAATTTTTTTTCACTTCCGATTTCACCCCTCAAAAACGAATCCCTTAAGTCAAAATTTATGTTACAGTGGTATAAAATGATCAGTGACTTCACAAAACACACCCCAAAGTTTGCTTCCAATCTTTACTGAAATCTGATGACCTTGAAATTTTTGTTTTTTTTATATACCATATAATTTATTAAAGGTAAAGCACTCGTGATAATTTTCGTTCAATCTACACCCCGTGGAGAATATTCCAGAATTTTTTCGAAATTTTTTGATAAGTACTTTTCGAGATAAGGCCCGGGACAGCGATTTTTCGCGAATTTTTAAAAATAATACAAAGAAAAGTGCGCGCAAGTATAATATTATATATATATTTTTTTACTCATGTTTTCACAAGCTTTCATTTGACACCACACTCGATGACCTAGTAAAAAAATTTTTTTTTCACTCCCGACTTCACCCCCCAAAACTAACCCCTTAAGTCAAAATTTAATTCTCAAAACTAGATGGCTCTGATGAGGCCATCAATTCCTATATTATTACCAAATTTCACCTTTCTATGTCAAATAGTTTCGGAGAAAATCGGGTGTGTTGTGACAGACAGACAGACACCGAAGTGATCTTATAAGTGTTCCGTACGGAACACTAAAAATCATGTCGGCCTGTGTAATTAACAAATTACCGACCGATTGACCTGTTTCAAAGCCTTCTAGAGGTGACAGAGAAGATAATACTTGTTATTATTAAAACACAATCAGAAGAGCTCCGTGTCATCATAAATATGGCTTTCAGCCTGAATATAAGAAGACGCACCATTCGACTACAGTCAACTCAGGTCGCTGGCCCCCTCAATAAAAGAGGATATTTGATGGATGTATCCAAGGCATTTGGAATAGTCTGGAATGCGAAACTAGTGCTAAAACTTATTCGCTTTGGTTTTTCCATTTCACGTCACGGAACTGGCTTATATATTTTTATCACAGTCCCGGATAATTTAGTAACTTCACAGAACAAGACAAGAAAAACCAGAATACCACAAGGGAAATCCTTAAAGTTCTACAAGAGCGATACGTGTGCGGAAAAAAAATGAATGTCTCAAAAAAAGCGCTCTAGATTTATGTTGGTCTTAAATCGCTATAAATTGTACTAGGTGGGAAACGCAGTCCAACAATGTCAATGTCTGCACTGCCATCATCAACGGCAACACATACCAACTTGGTGTTATACTCCGACGACACTGCAATAGTTGCATTTTCAAAAAGTCAAAGTATAATAGCCAGTAGGCTTCAGGTACATCTGGAGAACTTATCGGATTTGTTCGGTAATTGGAGGACAAAAGTTAATTCAGCATAGACTGAAACGTAGTAACATTTTGCCTGACTGACAGCTTACACTTGGAGAATTACGAACAGAATGGCGTTACTGCGTCAAGTATCTTGCCCTACCGTATAACAAGACGCTGGTATGAAAAGATTAGGATGCAACTTCAACAGCTAAGTAATCGTCTCGGCCAGCTTCGGCCTCACTTGTTCTTCCCATCTACTCAGTAATTGCGAACTATATTTGTAACATAATAAAATGCAACTTTGTCCATATTGGGTTTTTTAGATTTTCTTTCCGATTTGAGGAAATCCACGTAATAATACTCAAGTTACTATCGAATCTCACAATAAAATTGTGTTGAAAAAGCTAACTATTGGTGAGCTATCCCGGACATTGCGAAAACATAGAAAAAAAAATCTTGTGAAGATCATCTTGATAATAAATTTACTTTAGCACTAATTTTACAATTGTTGTTATCGGCAATTTGAACAATCTGTTTTTTACGCGAGCTATAAATGTAATATAAATGATATATGTTAATGTTATGGCAAAGCAACTAAACGTGGCTCGACAATTCTAGGTTCAACCAGTTTACAATTAAATAATTGGTGTGCAAAGGTAAAAAGTCGTACCTAAAAAGTTGCGTATGCGATTAGCTGCATAGTGTTACATGCATTTTGATTTGCTTTTAACAGCACTGACAAAAGGAAATTTTTATTTGATTCAAATCAGTATCCATTGATTCCATTAGAGATATTTTTTCTCCACAGGCTATTTAGTTATTTGAACACCGCTTTCTTTTGATCAATAAATACTATTTATGTACACACTTCCTTAGTTAAATCAAAAATGACATATTCAGTTAACATACAGGTACTGAGGAGAAGCTCATCGTAGCATTAGCTGTAGCTGAATATCCTCACAACACAGACACCAAAATTTTTTTCGATTTTCATTTCCTAAGATGGAAAAATTAGGGAATCAATAGTCTAAAAATAATAATATAGAAACGGTTTATAGTCTACATTGTACGTAGAACCTGGGTATTACACTGGCTCAAGATCTTCTTGATGTCTCTTCAGCCAGAGTAACGTTGCGAACGCTAAGACTAAAGATGTTGGAAAATTCTTCGAGTAATCTTAGGTCAAATATCGGAAAGTTAATTTAATTTTACACGGTCTAGATCCAAGAACTACGATTCCTCATTTCTGAAAATGTTAACATAGTTAGTGAAATACCAGCATACAAGTATTGGGAACCCTGGGGTCAATTTTCGTAACATTTTCAAATCTCTAGAAACTAAACGGCTAAATATACCGACACACAAACGGAAACTAGCCTATTACACCCACCCAAAATAAAACCAAAAGCCCCCAATAATTAAGCAAAACGGTCCCTTTCGGCAAATACCTAAATACAAAATAATTTGGCAGTTGCAAGACACTTTACCCAGCATGAAATGGCACTTTGTGTCCTCTATTCTTTTCCGTTCTTCTATTGATTTTAGAAAATTAATAACCATTCTCAAAAATTAGAGGGTTTTTACTCTCCTAAAACCAATACCGCGATTTTTGCTTAGTCATTATTTAGACTTGAAATTACTTTGGAAAATTAAGTCCCGGCGTCAAAAATAAATACCGTCTGAAAAAATTTCACAGTTGTTGTTATGCTTTGTTAGGTATAGTAAACGAGTCAGTCATACTGAATTAGATTACGAAATAAATTTTAAAATTTTGACTTTTTTCAGATCTTAACCGCAACATCATTGACTTCAAATATTAGGTTTTTGAAGAAGGAGGAAATGAATCATCTGAGTAGTGCATGAAATATTAAGTTTTTTTTTAATCGTTCACTTCCCGCTTCAATAAGGATCATTAATATTAATATCCTACATATATCGGCGAGGATCTAATATCTATCACCGTTGTCCAAGTACAGCAACATACATTTTTATTTCACGGTACCTTTTAGACATCGCAGTAGTCCAATATACTTAAAGAAATTAATAAATAAGTATACTGACCTGCTGGGGTTTGAACCCGAGACCTTCCGCGTCTTAAACCAAAAGTATACCACGTAGGAAAATAGGATTTTGAAAGCACCCATAGATAAAAAAAATTCAGCAACAATACTTTATTAGATACCATTAAACCTGAGCAAATTATCGCATAAAAAAGATGCATTAATACCAACGTCATAAAGAAGAAGGAAATGAATGATCTGTACAATGCATTAAAGATTAAGCTAAATAAGCATTGCAAAAAAAAAAACACGACGTAGATCTCTATTGTAAATATAGGCCGAAAAGTTTTTTGTCTAGCTACTTAAACCACAATTTTTTTGCAAATGCTTTTCTAACATTTCTATACCTTTCTTGCAGAAGGATTTGTCTTTGCCTTCAAAATAGGCCTTATTTTCGGCGATAACTTCCTCATTGGAGCCAAATCTCTTTCCCGCGAGCATTTTTTTGAAGTCTGCGAATAGGTAGTAGTCGCTGGGGGTCAAATCTGAAGAATACGGTAGATAAGGAAGCAATTCGAAATTCATGCAATTTTACAGTATTTTCTTGAGGTCTGCGAATAGATAATAGTCGCTGGGGGTTAAATCTGGAAAATACGATGGATGAGGAACTTCAATTCATGCAATTTTGCCATCGTAACCATTGACTTGTGACACGGTGCATTGTCTAGATGAAAGAGCACTTTTTCATTTCGTGTCGTTTCTTTGCGATTTCTGCGTTCAGCAGTCGATGAAAATTATTTCATGCGCATCCCAAAATACAGAGGCCAAAACCCTCCCAGGCGACTGTTGTGTCTTTGGTCGCTTCGGGCGGCTTTCACCGGCTGCTTTCAACTCAGCACTCAAAAATCATTAACACGTTGTTGTTTTTGCTCCACTGTAAGCAAGCGCGATACACATCGGTATCATCCCAAACAAATTTGTTGATTTTTTTTTATGTTTTCCGTTGTAACCATCTTATTTGGGCGTCCATAGCGTTCAGCATCATTTGTATCTGTACGACCGCGTTTAAATTCAGCATACCAGTAAATGATGAGTGATTTTCCAGAGGCGGAGTCCCTGTAACATTTATCAAGCCATTGCTTTGCTTGAACGGTATTTTCTCCCATCAGAAAAGAGAGTTTAATCAACACACGAAATTCGATTTTTTTTTCCATTGTTTTGAAAATATCAAAAGTAGCGTCACTAAAACCACCGTAACTTCGTCGAAATGTCATAAAATTTAGACACGTATCGTTTGAAGATTGGTATTTCCTAAAAATCATATGAATTTTGAAAATAGCCACATCTATGTGTCATACCAAAAACTTTTCAGCCTACGTGTTATATATACAGTAATACCCCGCTTAGCGCGACCCCGTTACGCGCGGTTTCACTATAACGCGAATTTCAAATTTCGCGCTCATGTAGTCATTAACTTCTCTATGGTCGCGGGGGGATCCCCGCTTTCTCTGAATATTCTCTTTGAAGAATTGGGAATTCCCTGTCCTTCGACTTTGTTCTATGGGGATTTCCTCGTTCGTTTCGTGTGTTCATTTGTTCCGTAATGTTAGTTCGGTCGGCTGGCAGTTTTGTTTTAATATTTATTGGAGATACATACATACATAATTTAACCCTACGTTAAAAAATGCCGCCTGTAAAGAAAAAAGAGCGTAAAAGCGTCACTTTGGAATTGAAGATGAAAGTGTTAAGAAGAATGGAAAATGGAGGCAAAGCAACAATTGTTGGGAGAGATTTTGGACTCTCAGAATCGACTGTGAGAACGATTTATAAAAAATCGGGAAAAAAATTAAAATCTCCAGCGAAGGTTCAACACCTATAAGTGCAACAAAACTTTCTCGTTCGAGATCATCTATCTTAGAAAGAATGGAGAAATTACTGTCAGTCTGGATCGAAGATTTGAATAAGAAGATCACACCACTAAGTCAAGATCTCATATGCACAAAAGCAAAATCTTTGTATGAGATGCTGAAAACAAAAGAAGGAGAAGGGAGTGCCACTCCGACTTTTGCTGCCAGCAGAGGCTGGTTCCATCGGTTCAAGCAGCGTTTCTAATCTTCACAATATCCACATAACAGGCGAGGCGGCCAGCGCGGACATTCAAGCTGCAGCTGAGTTTCCAGACAAGTTTCAAGACTTCGTTAGACGAGAGAAAATTCCTGCTTGTCTCATCTTCAATGTTGATGAGACCGCACTTTACTGGAAAAAAATGCCATCTCGAACATTCATTTCTAAGGAAGAACGTCAAGCCAGTGGTTTCAAAGCTGCGAAAGATCGACTAACACTTCTGCTGGGTGGTAATGCCACTGGTGATTTCAAACTGAAACCTTTACTAGTGTACCATTCAGAAACACACCCCGTGCAATGCGAGGCACAGACAAGACAAGTCTACCAGTTGTGTGGCGATCAAACAGAAAGGCGTGGGTTACACGGGAAATTTTTCAAGAATGGTATTCTAATAGTTTTTGCCCATCAGTCAAATCATACTGTGACAGAAATGGGCTTTGAACCTAAAGTTATATTACTCTTAGACAATGCCCCAGGACATCCAACCTCACTTGATACGCCCAGAGACTTAAAAGTGTACGTAAAGTTCCTTCCACCAAACACTACGTCAATATTACAACCTATGGACCAGGGGAGCAATAGCAAACTTCAAAGCTTATTACCATCGCCGCACTTTTAGCCAACTAATTCATGAAACTGACGGGGAAGGAAGACAGTCTATGCGAGAGTGGTGGAAGTCATACAACATTAATGAAGTCTATTCACAACATAGAAGAGGCTTGGAAGGAAGTTAAAATGAGTTGTATGAATGGGGTGTGGCGTAATCTTTGGCCAGATGTAGTGGAAGCACCTAGAAGAATTGTCCAGATGCAGAGACAAGTGCTTGAAGACATTGCTGCAATGATTGAGGGGTCTGAACTTGAAGATGTCACGGTAGAAGATCTCGTAGAAACTTGTAGCAACGCACGACGATCCTATTAGCAATGAAGATCTGATCGAGTTACAGAATAATCCTATCTACGATGAGGAAGAACAAGTAGAAGAGAAAGTTTTATCTTCAGGGGAAATACAAAATGCACTTTCAAAAATTTATTCAGGTTTGGACATATTGCAGAGTTATAGACAATAATGATGACCGTGTCTTGACCGTGTGTCAAACAATTAAAAACAGTGTTGGGTGTTATGAACGTATTTTACAAGAACGTAAACAAAACGTTACCCAAAAGACAATAGATGTATTTTTCCGTAAAAAAATAAGAGTATGTATTGCATAAAGTGTTCTTAGAATTAAAGTGATTGATTAAAATGATTTGTATTTTTTTGTATTAAATTTTGACTATGTTTAATCATAAACCTCGATATACGCGAATTTCAGTTAACGCGATTTTTTTTTTCGGAACGTATCCCTCGCGTAAAGCGGGGTATTACTGTATATATATATGTATATATATATATATATATATATATATATATTATATATATATATATATATACTCGTATATATATATATATATATATATATATATATATATATATATATATATATATATATATATATATATATATATGTATATATAAATCATACCTATTTTCTCAATTAACATATGTATCTCTCCATCCCTCTCTCGCTCTTTCTACTTTTCCCTCTATCTCCCCCTCGATCCAACGTAAATCGTCTATGAGTAATCATACACCTTCTCCATCTTCTTTCATCTGTTTCCCTCCTGTAATATTTTCGTCCACCTCTTTCCTGCCACTTTTTTAACGTCATCATACCATCTTAGAATAGGCCGCTAAGGAATTCTTTTTTCTCCCCATGATTTCCGTTCTCTCCTTTTTCTCGTCATTTATGTCCTTTCCATTATGTACATACAAGCGCCTTTTTTTTTAAGTAATCTCTCTAGCTATGAGGTACGAGCTCGAGTTGAGTTTAAAAAGAAACGACGCTATAGCTGCTTTAGACTTATCTTCTGAGGAAAGTTTTTGGCCCCTATGGCCTTTCTTCAGATGTTTGGTCCATTTCTCTTTATAGTGAGAAACTTGACCACGGCGTGATGCACCAAATTACTTTCACTCATTCTCGGAAAAAAAAAAAATCTTAGAAACTGCAATGAAGTGCAAAATTTTGGAAAAATATTTGTAACTGCGGAAATAATTTTGGCAAACAAGCATAGTTTTTTATGTCGTCATTTTCATGACGAGACATATATCTTTAAAAAGGAGCTCTCGTACTAAATAGATAAAGAAAATATAGCTGGAGTAAGAACAAGGCAAAATTTGATAACTCGCTAAAAATGGTTTTTATCATTTTTTTTCCACTAAAAATAACTTTCGCACATTTGCATGCAAAAATTAAAATTTTATTGCATTTTGTTTTCAACTTATTTTAAAAAACATATCTTCAAAACGGGCAGGTTTTCTAGTCGCACACGGATATAATCCAAAATATTCTTTCTTTTTGATATCTACTATCAGTATCTTTATTGAATTAAAAGTAAGGCTATGCCTCGTACTTACATTAATGAATGAATGCTAAAAACTAACTTAAAATGAATGTTTGTTTATACTAACTTAACCTAAGCTCTTATACTAGTGGTCCTATACTAACTTAAACTAGGAAATGTGATTTGTTATACATGATTAATGCTAAGACCTAAAACTAAGACTAAAACTACCTTAGCCTAAGACTTACGCTAACCTAAATTAGGACATAGCATTAACTTAAACTAGGACCTATTATAACTTAATCTAAATTGATAATCTTCTGTCACAGCGGGCGAGGTGGGGAGTCATCTTCTTCATCAGACGGTCTAGGGAACTGGTGGCTGGCGTGGGGCGGGAGTCGGAAGGCGTCCCTGATGCGTGGGTTGGGGTGCTGGGACGCCTTCTCCAGAAACTTCAATTGGACTGATATCTACTGTATCTCCATTTCTTTTTATAAAAAAGATTATCATGTGTTGATAACGATCTGGAAATTGTAAAATAATGAATTCTAAATTTTACAAATTGTATAACAATATTAAAAAAGCACCGAGCCCTCCAATTCTTAAGGAAGAAGGGGAATTAAATAAATTTTATTATTTTTGTCCACTTACCACACAATAATAATAAATAATATTATAAGAACTATGAAATGACTAGGCTTTATTACCGCCCATTATAAATATTAATAATATGACCCCTGTTAATAGGTACAGAAAGGAGTATTAGCGCTCGGTTTTGTTAGAAAAAAAACATAACCGTACAAATTAAAAATAAAACCACATATTTTGTTGAAAGCCACAAAATTAATTTAAATTAAACACAGTTAGACATTCAGTTAGTGGACACGCAGGTTGTGAGAATATGTTAAGTCAGTAGCGTATCCACAAGTAAGAAAAGTGTTTAACAACAAGTATAACTATTAAATTATTTATATATTATTATTTTTGGTAATTTAGAATAAAAAATCAGAAGTAACTAATTAGTGGATATTGATTTGTCAAAAATGTATTGAGCCTATTTCTCGTTAAATAGTTTTAGTGTCACATATCTCAGGTAATATAACTCGCATCGAGTCATACTCAGCATCAGTTCAAACCTAATGTTTGACAGTAATAGAGATGCAAAAACCGTTGGAATTTATTTAGTTAGAGTTAATTTAGAGCGCCTTAAAAATAAGTGAAATTTCTGCAAAAGTTCGGTACAATTTACAACTTTATGTCGATAAAAAGCACAAATGCTACGGAGGCCTATGAAGAAATTTGTACTGTTCATGGTCAAAAATACGTTATCAAAACCAACAGCCACAAGAGTCGCTTTCCTTCTGGAAATTTCGATGTCAAAAATGCTGCTCATAACTGGTC
>CM032454.1:31007062-31079562 GCA_019049505.1 Pachyrhynchus sulphureomaculatus
AAAAATCTAAAAATTGTCTTATTTTTTCATTATTTTCAATTATTTATAGTAGTAAACATAGTAATGGTTAAAGGGAGTGAGAGAGGGTTAGAAATTGTTTCCCTATAACATCGTGTATATCCTTGCCAGTGTTTTTGGCATTCGAAAGATCTGGATCTGTGTTACTTTTCTTTATTCTCCATTTTAACCTAAGATAATTTGTAGAGGGACACGTGATCTTTCTGGTTGCAAATATTTCTGGGCGAACCAATTCTTGTCTTGTCAAAGGTGTCTATAAAGTACCTATGATTTAAAAAATAAGATCAGATATGAAGTAAGCTCCGACTGGATTAAGTTATTTATTCGAATCTTAGAAGATCCAAATTCAGCTTTTATTTTTCTTGTAATCATAGCAATCTGTAGCATGTGTAAGTGTGTTAAAGTAAGTTTTTGTTAAAATCTTATATACTCCGAGTCCGGAAAGCAAAAATCAGTGAAAAAAAAAATTACACTGAGAGAGTTTTACATCACAGAAAGACATAGCTATCGCAGTCGATCTAACGTTGCTGTCGTAAATTAACGACCGAAACCAGATTTAGCGGTTTTTAAGTTTTGATACACTTGTAGTAATTACAGTAGTGCAAGGAACCTATGGTTTTTTTTAGTAAAACTGAGCTTTGAATGAATGGTGAGAAAAGGAAGTGATCGATAAATAAATCGTGTAGGGTTTCCGTCAGGGGAATCATGGGCACTTTTTCCCAATGTATTTGTTTGAATGAATAAAGTACTTTTCATTAGGAATATTTATAGTCAAACATATCTTATTTAAGGGCTGTTTAGCAGGAGGAATATATCCTGTTGATATGTCGATTTTCAGTGTTTTTCAAAGTGAACAGCGTAATATTTTTTCAGTGATTCCCATTATTTCACATATAAAGGAAACTGAGGCGTGATTACAAATTACCTCAAAAGGAAATTCGCGGTAGCATTGTTCCAGGTTATGATGCTATAGATTTTGTTTAACAGAAGGAAGCTAATTTAAGCGATATATCGTAGTTTGAGACATGGGGATATGTTCCAAAATTTTTATGAATATCTTACCTTTAAATATATGGCAGAAGAGAGATAATAATATTCTTAAATATGATGCAAAACACAATACTGCTGGCATTTATTTTTATAAGTTATTAATTTAAAGGACCTGCAAGCCTCAGTTCTTAATCAATGTATTCCTAGGACTTGTCCCCTGGGATTTTTTTACTAAGTCTTATGGGAGGGAGAGTAATGGGGAGCAGGCCTATTGCCTCAATCTCCAACCTGGGAGGATCCGGGGTAATTTGTTGTCGAATGTATTTTTCTTCCCTAGCTTTTGATGTGCCAATTATCCCTCCTGCAACGGCAGCAGAGCATGAATGTGTTTTTCTACTAGTCCTAAAATCATGTATTGCCCACTTCCGCCGGATTCCACCCGTATTCGAACGGAATATCTCTTACTCCGCCTTCTCTGCCCATTGGTGGTCCTTCATCCGTAACCCCAGACTAAGGGGGCCCTAAAACAGGTGCTAGCTCCTGGAAAATCTACGCGTGGTCAGGCTTTGATTCCACCACCCTTGACAGCTATTATCTCCAAAGAGTTCTGCCGCTACCCGTTTTCTACAAGTGGGTACAGAAGCCGAAAGTGACGGAAATAACCAACATGGTTTGGAAGGTGTTCAGAGGTCATGTCAGAGAGAGATTTAAGATCCGGAGAACCGGGAAGATCCGAAAAGTATAGAAACTGGGAACTGGATAGTCGAAAAAAATGCTATAAAAAAACCGGATTGATGATGATTTTTTTTAAATATTAAAACGAAAAGCAACTATCTTTTATTTAAAAAAAAAAATAAATGTAAGTATATGAAAGATGAATGACAGTTTTTCATTAAATGTTAGAACATGCTCTGGCTTGCCATTTTGGATTTCTATTTTCCCTCCACCTAGAAAAAAACATTACTCTAATAGTATTTAAATTTGAAGCTATAGGCGTACAATACGTTATTCCGTGATGGGAAAAAAACGCTTTGTCGATTTCGGCATCAGATTTTCTGGCATTCGACTGGTATGCATGACAGGAAAATGCTGCCAGCAGTTTATGGAATAACCAGTGGAAATTACCCGTAATTGCTCTAAACTTTGCATGGAATACATGTGCGGCATTTATCACTGAGGCGAAAATCAGCCACTCCGCCGTATTTTACCACTAAATTAAGCCTATGCATAAGTGCGGGTAATTTTATGCCGATACTAGAAAGGGGCTTCCAGATGACGCAGTGTTATGCCCTTTGCTTTGGCCATGGATCACGAAATATGGAGATTTTATCAGCCATTACCGTTCGTATTACGTACATTTGTAGGTAGTTTAATTGGTTCTTAACTAGTGAATTTTCCTAGTAATTGGATATTTCAAATATTGAGAACATTGGATTGGGTTGTAGAAGTAAAAAACTTTGGATTTTTAAAGTTTAGGACAATGCATCAAAAAGTAGTATTTATTAAAATTACCGTTATTGATAGAATTAATTAGAACAGTATTAATTTCATCACCAACTTAAAAATATGAACGTTCGCTCCTATACTTACATCAGGATATAATAACTTTAAATGGGGAGACCCACTTGACCCTCAAACACCTTAACCACCCCCTATTTCTTTTTTACAAAAAAAACAGTTTTTATATTCAATTTACGATTTATAGAGAGACTGTCGACATATTAAAACACACAAATACCAGGTGTACAATAGTACTGAAATGGCGGATTTTTTTTCTAAAAAAACATGTTAAACTCGGAAGAATGATAAAAAGTGCTTTATTCAAAGTAATGATGCTCCATCGCATTGTTATACATTTTTCTTCCCATCTTTCGCCTCGGGCAATTTTGTGGAAAACATCACATCCAGTTAAAAAATTAAAAATCTTCCCCTTTTGCTGCGAATCATTCATCGAGCCATTTTTTTACATCTTCGTACGAACCAAAGCGCTTCTGTTGCAGCAAGGTGCGTGACCCATCGATGCAAAACAAGTGGTAATCGGAAGGAGCCAAGATTTGCCTGGGCTGAGTAAGCCGCAACATGGGGTAGAATTTGTAGAATTTTAAGGGAGATAACTTCTCAGCTGACTGTTTCTCAAACGTGTCGCCAACTGGTTTTTATTGCCTGTATGTATGATGGAGCATTGTCATGAAGGAAAAAATGAATTTGTATGTTGCCTTCTTTCGGTATTCAATTCTAGCCTTTTTATCAAGCAGCGAAACCGTTCAATTTACAAATCGGTCAATTGTTGCTTGAGTAACTAATGCTAACAGTTTTGTATGATAACCGTTTTCTCCAGGTTTTAAATTGGTAACAGCTCATAATAGACCACGCCCCTCGTGTTTTTGCGCTTTTCCATTTGCCTGTCGTTCAACTCATGTCGGTACCCCTCTACTGGTCTTCTGAATGTCTTTCCCATCTCTCTATAGTAGCTCCATTAGGAAACAGCTGAGTGTTGACTAACGCCCATATGTTCGGCGAGTTATTTTTAGTGTTTTCGAATCATCTTCGTTCAACAATGTTTTTGCAATTCCACATCTTCGTATCTTTTTCGCGGGGTTTTCCATCGTTCCTTGTCTGCCACAAATATCGAAGTCAACACTTTGAAAACACGACGAACCATCGTTCACACAATTCATCTTGCGATGGACGATGTTTACCATAAGCTCCTCGAAGTAATCGTATGATTCAACAGCAGTTTTCTTTAAATGAAAACAAAAATTAATGCTATCCGCGAATGCTCTTTGTTCGGTTATAAATTTCGACATATTGAACACAACCACACAACCCTATGCACACACTTTTTCCAATTTATCACTCGTGCGCGTCGGACACTTGTTGATGACACAACAGAATGGCGCAGTGCCTAAATCTTTATAGCACAAAACTGCACTTGGTGCACCATCTGTTGTCCTGAAATCAGTATTTCATACTTGTACACACTGGTATATCAAATTTAAAAATAAGATTATATGTATATAAACAATTTATATATAATACGAGTGTTGTATGATGATAGTAGCCGGGGCCCCTCTGCCAAAGATGGCGCTATTACTTTATTAAAAAAATTTTGTTTTTTCGTAAGTACTTAACCGTTTCCAAGAATCCTGTGGAATTTTCAAGTAGCTGCGTGATTTATTTTCTGAGTGGCAGCTACTTAAATAGAAAAACTTTTTTGTGAATTTAGAACAATGGAAAAAAAAAATTGAATATCGAACAGTGATAAAATGTTTGTTTTTGAGGAGAGGAAACAAATGAATAAATGAGAGTATAAAAAGCAGAACTCAGCAAAGTTTATGAGGAGTACTGCACCTCCGTTATCGACCATAAAATATTGGGAAGTAAATTCAAACGCGGGCCCTACAAGCATTTTTGATTATAAAGGAACGTCCAGGTCGTCCAAATAAAAAAAAAATCGAAGGAGGGGGGTCCAAAAGATGGTCCAAATAAGGTTACCACAATCAAAAATAATTGAAAAAAAGACATATATATTCACGATATATAGCGATAAAATGATTGGCGATGTTAAAGCGCGACAGGTAAAATTAATTTTTGGAATCGATTCCTAAAAACTGTTGACAAAAATATAGATTTATGATAACACGCCTAAGACCAAAGAACAGTCCAAACAGTGGGATTTTCCGTCGCGAACCGCTGCCAATACCGGCCAAGGCGACTTCATCGGCCAACAAAGTCATTCCCTACAGTATTTTAGGATGCACGCGTCATAATCCACGTCCGACTTACCGTGAAAAGGCGTAAAATATTTAAAACGATTAATTCAATTCATGTATGCTGTGAAAGAAAAACGTCCTCATTTGGAGAAGAAAAAAAAATTCTCTTTGGTGTTTTATCGCGCACGGCAAAATTCCCGTGAGTTAGGATACGAATTGCTTCCGCATCCACCGTATTCGCCAGATTTAGGTCCCCCCCCCCCTATTTCCGAATATGAAAACATTGCTCGGTTGGAAAAAATTTGGCATCAAACGATGAGGGTGATTGCTGAAACAACCTCCTGTTTGGAAGGGTTGGAGAAATCGTATTTTTTAGATGGAATACAGAAGACAGAAAAACGTTGGACTAAGTGTATAGAGCTAAAAGGCGACTAAGCCAGGTACTTATTATACAACCCTCCGTAGAATATTTAAGCAAATAGGAAAAAAAACTCAAACCACGTATTTATTTACAAACAAAAATATTCAAACCTTATGGCATAATTCATCTTAAGTAATAAGTCTACAAATTAATTCTGTACCCCTACTTTTTCACCGACCACAGAACCTATACGAAAGTGTAATTTTTTTACTTTAAAAATGAGATATAACTTTATCTTGTTCCTACTATACCGAAAATTTAGGTGTAAAAACAACGGCAGGTACTGCCTTTTTTCGTGTTTCAAATTGGAAAAAAAAAATGACGGAATCGAAAGAAATGGTTTGGTTGGCTTTGGATGAATACGCTGAATATTAAACACGATGATACTACACAACAGTTACCGCCAGTACGCCAAACACTTTATTTTTGCACTCATTGTGAGTTTTGATAACCATGTTGCAGGACTTGAGTCAATCATCTCTCCTGGTGAAGCTAACCATGGTTAGCGAAACGGGCGTGTCGAGTGCGAAAATAAAGTGTTTGGTGTAAGTAGTGATAACTGTTGTGTAAAACTGTATCGCAGAGCATGTGTAAAAAACCAGTACCAACTATTTAAAAAGCAAAAATCCACCTTCAGGTGTGATAAACGCCCTTACCAGGTCGGCGGTTCGGTAAACGGTAATACTTAGTTTAACTTTCGACCAGCGATCATTGGGCATTGATAAATGTCAAATGATATTTTGGAGAAACGTCTGCTAACCACCAGTCAAAACAACTCTAATCAACTGATGCAAACCTCGATACATCAGGAAACATGTATATATATATATAGATATATATATATATATATATATATTATATATATATATATATATATATATATATATATATATATATATATATATATATAAAGGGTGTTTTTTATAGAGGTATATAAAACTTTAAGTTGGCAACACTTTTTTAACTGGCGGCCATTTTGTCAGCTGTCAAGTGATTTATGTTTAGTTTGGTTTGGCATTTCAACATGAATAGACTGACATCTGAACAACGCTTCCAATTGTGCAAATTTATTTTGAAAATCATGGTTCTGTTCGAAATACGTATCGCGCACTAAGTCCATTTTACGGTCAACATAATCGTCCATCAGAGCAATTAATTCGATTAACTATGGAACGTTTTCGCACCACGTTTACTTAAATGATAATACGCATCCACAGAGACGTCGTACAGTGCGTACAGAAGAAGTCATTGCTGCTGTAGAGCGTAGCGTAGAGGAAGACCAGAATCAGTCTATCCGCCATCGTGCACAGGAATTGGATATGTGTCCATCCACTTTATGGGAAGATTTTGCGGAAAGATCTTGGTTTGCGTGCTTACAAAATCCAACTCGTGCAACAATTGAAGCCACACGATCACCTAGCAAGGCGTAGATTCGGTGAATGGGGCCCAAAACAGATTGCCTTTGATCCCGATTTTTCATAAGCGAATTTTGTTTAGCGATGAAGCTCACTTTTGTTTGAATGGATACGTCAATAAACAAAACTGCCGTATTTGGAGTGATGATAATCCTCAAGTGTATGTTGAGACACCGTTACATCCAGAAAAAATTACTGACTGTTTTGGTGTGCTTTATGGGGCTGGTGGAATCATTGGTCCGTACTTCTTTAAAAACGATGCTGGTCAGAACGTTACAGTCAATGGTGACCGCTATAGTAGAGCCATGATTACTGACTTTTTCGTTCATCAATTGAACAACCATGATGTGCAGGAGCTGTGGTTTCAACAAGACGGCGCAACATGTCACACAGCTCGTGCCACAATTGATTTATTGAAGGAAACGTTTGGTAACCGCATAGTTTCACGTTTCGGACCCGTGAATTGGCCTCCAAGATCGTGCGATTTAACGCCGCTAGACTATTTTCTGTGGGGATATGTGAAGTCGCTAGTCTACGCCGATAAGCCCGAAACGATTTGACCACTTGGAGGACAACATTCGCCGCGTTATTGCCGATTACGGCCACAAATGTTGGAAAAAAGAAAAAAAAAAAAAAGTCATCGAAAATTGGACCTCCAGATTAGACTACGTCCGAGCCAGCCGTGGCGGTCATATGCCAGAAGTCATATTTAAATTATAATGCCAGAAGATTATCTTTCGAATAAAGTAATTTCATGTCAATTTAAAAAATTCATCTTTGTTTTATTCCATTTCAAAGTTCTATACCTCTATAAAAAACACCCTTTATATATATTGGTATATATATATATATATATATATATATATATATAATATATACGGTGATATAATATAGTCGAGTCCGTAATTATATATGAATATTTATAATATCCGTATATATATATATATATATATATATATATATATACATATATATATATATTTATATATATATATATATATATATAAAAATGTATATAATTACGCACATTAATGTAATGTACACGCAGTACAATATGTTTATATATTTCAATTATTTTTCGTTCACCGTAATTTCCATTAAAAATGATTCAGCACAATACGAATATTCCAATAAAAGGGTATACTATGTAAAATAACATGTGGCCCCTTATGCGGATACTGGCGAATTAACCCAGCTTAATCTAGTTGTTTCCACAAAATTAAAGGGAAACATATTTGTGGATTTACTTCAATTCGTCCTGGCTAAAAATTAGTTTAGTTTTTCGAAAACTTAGTTTTCAAAAAAAACTCTTCATTTGACAAACATTTTTTCCTTTCAAAAGTAATATTTTAAAGTTAAGAAACAAAAAAAAGTCACTTGGTTCCAAATCGGGGAATAAAGTGGGTACGAAAACTATTTTCGAAGGCCAGCTTGTGCACTTTTGTCATTGCAAAGGTCCGATGTGTGAGCAGGGGCGTAATGCTGGTGAAGGAGCCCTTTTTTGTGTACTAATCTTGGTCGCTTCTGCTCTCCTGACTTCACATTCTATGTAAATGGACCAAGAAGATTGCGTAATAAGTGCCAGTCACTGTTGTACCCTTTTCTAAATAGTGATCATGATGATACTCTCTGAGTTCCAAGAAACAGTTTGTATATCATTTTCCCTCCCATGTGCCCTTTTTCGAAATGCGTATTTACCTTCGTCAACCCGGCATTTTAATTGCCGTGAATATGTATTCCTCGTTTTTTAGTCTCTGAGTCAATAAAAGCGGCACCCATCGCGCACTCAGTTACTTCATTTTTGGAGCTTCATTCAGGATATTATGTGTTTCGAGATCGAACCACTTTTGTTGGAATTCGGTTCATCGTGGAACACCCAAAACAGTTGAACTGACGCTTAATTTCCAACTTGTACGAATATATCCAAGTTTCGTCTCCTGTTACGATGTTGCACGGAATTTACATGTCCTCAATCGAATTTTTTAGCGTTTCTTTATTACCAATTGATACGAGCCTATTTTTGAATTTCGGGTCAAATTATGCGAAATCCAGCGGGTACAGATGTTTTTTCGCAGCTAAATACGAGTATCTATGCAAAATCGAATGTACTGCAGTCCTTCGTATTCCACGGTAAATCACATGCCGGATCTCTTCAATCATGTTGCGTACAGCATCGATGTTTTTGGAACAACAACCCATTTTGGTAGACGATTACCGAAATTCATGGCTGACGGAAACATGACCATGACGAAATTCTGCAAACCAATTGTAAACAGCCTTTTTCTGATGATGTTAGCATTACCAAAAGTTGAACGAAGCCATTCGAGGACATTGTTGTTAAGTTTGGTCTTTACTAAAATCGTAAAAAAATTATCCAATGAAAATCTTCACGTGAAATTTCCATTTGTTCACAAAACTCCAGTTTCTAAGCTGCCACTGTTTTAAACAATAACAAATGTCAAATTTTCAACAATGGGTAATGTCACATCTCAATAGCACCATCTAATGGTCGTTTGTAAAAACTTAAAAGGCAGCCCTCATAATACATAATAGAGACAAAATATTGACGAAATACCTTCTTACGCTCTGTAAGGATTAGTATTTTTATTCATGCTTTTTGTTTTGTTAACGTCTCTATTTTCATGGCATGCTGAAATCGTAAGTAAATCTTATTTTTCGCACTAGTGAAAGGAGAACTATTTTTTTTTTGGTTTCAAAATTTATTAGAAATTTTTCGAGCAAAGAATTCGCAAAAAAAATTAATTATTTTGGTCTGATATGTTATACTCGTCATGGTTATTGTTTCATTAAAAAAAATATTGTACTTTTAGAAGAACTATTTTTTGACAACAAATGATATAGGTTAGAGTTTTAAGCCAATGTTGAATTATACTTTTTAGTATCATTAATAAAAATAATCATTTATAATACTCCTAACCTCTATAATAAGGGTAAAGTTCGGACGAATCTCATTACACAGAGGTAAAATTCATGTCGTACAAGGGGTTGCGGCGATCATTAACCACAGTCGAATAGCTCTTCTATAAAACAGCTCCTTCTAATAGTTATTTGTCAACCACGAAAAGATTTATTATGGGAATACATTGCTCCGCTTACAGAATAAAAATGAATTCTTCGCCACTTGAACTAATTCCAGTGTCATTTAAATTGGTTCACATTTAAATACCGTTTAAAAAAGAAACCGTGTTCCATGTAGAAAATTGCACGTTGTTATTCATCGAGACAAACATGTTTTTTTTTCGCCGGTGTGTGCTTATATTCAAGTATTATTAAAACAGTGGCGTACTACTACAAAAATAATGCACTCTCGATAACTAGACAGCTTGTGCTGTTAATGAAATACGTGTCAATGTTCTCAAAGAAATATGCAATAAGCTAACACTAGTTTTTTTTTTTAGCTTTTTACCTTAACCTACAGAAAAGAATATTTTCTCCCTACGTGAAGAGAGCTCGAATTCAGCCCATAACTAAAAAAAAAAACAGCAACTCGGCTTGCGCATTTAGTGTTCTGTCCAGTGATTCCTTTTAAAATAAAATAAAATAAAGTCCTTACCTATTAGTTAATTAGGTCCCTGATATGTGTATATATATATATATATATATATATATAATATATATATATAATATATATATATATATATATATATATATACATGTGATATATATATATATATATATATATATATATATATATATAAATATATATATACGAGGCTGGTTGAAAAGTCCCGTGGCAAAGTCCGAAGATGCACCACCGGCGCGTATCGAGGTCATGTTTAGTTACTAGCTCTTGAAATGAACGCCACCAAGTTTCCAAAGCCATATTGGTCTATTTCTTTGTGTTTGGCATTCATGTGAATCAAGGAATTCGATGTGATTTTCAAGAAATGGACGAAAAAGAATTTCGTGTGGTGATTAAACGATTACTTTATGAAAGGCAAAACGCCTCAGGAGACTAAAGAGAAGCTTGAATAAACATTTATGGTGACTCTGCACCTTCGATTAGAACAGTTATAAAGTGGTTTCATCAAAATTTCGTGACTGGCCATATAGGCACAAGTGACACTTGAACGTTTCTGGACGGCCTGTGGAGGTTACGACTCTAGAAATCATTGATCAAATCCATGATATGGTGATGGATGACAGAAGAGTTAAGGTGCCGTGAGATTGCTAGTGCTGTGGGCATCTCGAACTGAACGGGTACATAATATTTTGCATAAACATTTGGACATGAGAAAGCTATCCGCAAGATGGGTGCCGCGATTGCCTCACGCTTGACCAAAAACGGAATCGTGTGAAGTGTTGCAAAGATGGTTTTTGCAGCTGTTCCAGAAGAATCGGAGGACTTTAAGCGTCGTTTCGTCAGTATGGATGAAACATGGATACATTACTATACTCCTGAGACCAAACAACAATCTAAACAATGGGTTACCAAGGGGGAATCTGCGACAACATCACGACAACGCACCAGCACACACCTCACAGTTGTGGGTCGCAAAAATTAATGGAAATAGGATTCCAAACTCGTTTCACATCCCCCCTATTCTCCAGACTTGGGCTCCCTCGGACTACTATTTGTTCTCCAATTTGAAGAAATGGCTGGCGGGACAAAGATTTTATTCAAACGAGGAGGTGATTGCAGACACTAATGGATAATTTGCAGACTTGGACAAATCCTATTATTCGGAAGGGATCAACAAACTAGAACGAAGTGGAATCTTATAAGTATTCCGTACGAACACTAAATAAGTAAATATGCCACTAAAATCACATTATTTATCGACCCCGTTACACTATACGAAATTCGGCATTGGTATCTCATTTTCGTCGGACAAGAAATGAAAGACGGACGTAAATTAGTAATGTTTTGACGAAAACAATACATATATAGGGTGTCCCAGTATTCCGTGTACATAGAGTTACTGTGGATTTCTGGGATGAAAAAATATGACCATTTAATCCAACTTACCTTATTCCAAAAATTCGTAATTTTGAAATCCAGGGTGTCAAAGTTTATACTTTTATTTTACTATCTTTGTACTATTTTGTATTAGATTCGGTGCTAAGGGGTTTTTTTGAGATGAGAAATCGAAATCAGCTTACAGTTTTGTTGTTAATTGTAGGGGGCGCTACTTATTGCACTGTGTATACTTTTAAATTGTTGTAACTTTTTTATACCACTCTGTATGATATTTTGAATTAAATATTCGTATTTTTCGCCTGCTAAAAAAGTTCTCTTGGTACATGTTGCTCCGAGCAACAGTTTCTGAGATAATGAGATGTTTGTTTCCATTTTTTAATTCTATTATCATATTCGCAAATACGTTCGTTCACACTTCATCCAGGCTTAGGACAGGTCCAAAAGAATAGTCTTTGAAATTTGAAGCATGCTTAAAGGCAAACAGGCTAACAACAATAATAAGATATATGTATATAAGGCTAACAACAATAATAAGATATATATAAGAAGGAACGCATTTGCGAATTTGACAATGGAATTTAAAAATAGAAACAAACATCAAGAGAGCTTTTTAGACAAGAGGAGGCGGAGAATATGAATATTTAATTAAAAATATCATACAGAGTGGTATAAAAAGTTATGACAATTTAAAATTATACACAGTGCAATAAGTGACGCCCCCTACAATTTACAACAAAACTGTGAGCTGATTTCGATTTCTCATCTCAGAAAACCCCTTATCACAAATAGTACAATTATTAAGAAAGCTACTTAAGAAAAACTAAAATAAAAACTATAAACCCTGTATCTCAAAAAATTACGAATTTTTGGACTAAAGTAAGTTGGGTTAACCGTCATATTTTCATCCCAGAAATCCACAGTAACTCTATGTACACGGAATACTGGGACACCCTGTAAATCTTAAGTTCCAATATGTATATTCACGTCTTTTCTTCGTCAATAATGTATAATAATTATATCATCTTAGCTACCCAATAGCCAATAAATCAATCTAGCTGAATATAAAATCTAGTAATAAATGTGTAAAACAAAAATTTTTACTACCCCAAATATTTCTTTAACTATAAACAAATAAAAAAAAATTATTTTGTCTCGGTACCTATCCGTTAGTCACCAGTCATCTTGAAAATTTATTTTATCAGTGATTGGCCAAATGTTTAAAGCAGCGGTAATATACTGAGTAGTATATCAGTATATTACTTATTGCACCAAATAAGGACTGATATGCATAGTTTTTTCTATGTCCGATAAATTATCAAATGTAATGTCCTCGTAATAATTTTCGCTCAATTTACATTTTATGGAGAACATTCCAGAATTTTTTTTAAACTTTTTTGATCAGTACTTTTCGAGATAAGAGGGGGACAGCGATTTTTCGCAATTTTTTAAAATAATACAAAGAAAAGAGTGCCCAAGTATTACATTATATATATTTTTGAACTCGTGTTTACAAGCTTTCCTTTGACACCCCCACTCGATGACCTGATAAAAAAAAATTTTTCACTTCTGATTTCACCTGTATTCGTGCTAAATTTCAACTGCCTATGTCAAATAGTCGTCTATGTCAATCGGTTGTGACAAACCGACAGACAGACGAACAAACATCGAAGTGATCTTATAAGTATTCCGTACGGAACACTAATAAGTAAATATGCCACTAAAATCAACATTATTTATCGACCCCGTTACACTATACGAAATTCGGCATTGGTATCTCATTTCGTCGGACAAGAAATGGAAAGACGGACGTAAATTAATAATGTTTTGACGAAAACAATACTTCCTTTGACGGAGGAAGTAATACTCTGAGATGCAAAGAATTATGGCCAATTTTTTATGATAAGAAAACCTTCAAACTTTAAACTTAATTCTAGGGTGTCCAAAAAGGTTTCTACTATAATTGACCCTAGTTTTTTATATTGCATATTTTTATCACTTATACAAAACAGGGAATTTATTTCGTACACATATATTACAGATATACATTTCAGGATGTAACAGGTATCGGCGTACTAAAATTAGAAAACAAAGCGGATCCATTTTTATCTATCTCTCTGCCTATTCCTCTGAATTTTTTCCTAAATTTTTATCTTCTTCTGTTTAGTCTAACTGAAGCTTGCAATTTTACCATCGTAATCATTGACTTGTGACACGGTGGATTGTCTTGATGAGCACTTTTTTCTTGTTCATTTGGTCCGTTTCTTTCCGATTTCTGCCTTCAAACACACCAATAACTTTATATAATATTCGCTATTGATGGTTTTTCCTTTTTTAGCATAGTCGATAAAAATTATTCCATGCGCATCTCAAAATACAGAGGCAAAAACCTTCCCAGCCGACTATTGTGTCTTTGATTGCTTCGGGCGGTTTCACTGGCTACTGTCCACTCAGCTGACTGCCGTTTGATTCCTGTGTATAGTGGTGGATTCATGTTTCATCCATTGTCACATATCGCTTGAAAAAATCCTTTTTATGGCGCTTAAAACAGTTCCAAACAGCGCTCAGAATCATCAACACGTTGTTGTTTTTGGTCCACTGTGAGTAAACGCGGTACCCATTTCGAACAGAGCTTTCTCATGCCCAAATGTTAATGCAAAATATGACCAACATGTTATTTCGATATCTTTAGGATGTCAACTATGTTACGCAATTTCACTTTACGGTCATCTAAAACAATTTTGTGGATTTTTTTTTATGTTTTCCGGTGTAAGTAGCTCATTTGGACGTCCAGAGCGTTCAGCATCATTTCGGTCTGTACGACGCGTTTAAATTCAGCATACCAGTAAATGATGAGTGATTTTCCAGGAGTAGAATCCTCGTAATACTTATCAAGCATCGCTTTGCTTGAACGGTATTTTTTCCATTAGAAAACAGTGTTTAATACACACACAAAATTCGATTTTTTCCATTGTTTTGAAAACATCAAAAGTAGCGTCACTAAAATCACTGTAACTTGTAAACTAACCGTTGAAATGTCATAAAATTTAGACACGTATCGTTTGAAGGTCGGTACTTCCTAAAAATCACATGGATTTTTTGAAAAGGGCGACATCTATGTGTTAGACAAAACTTAGACAGTACGCTACTGGCTGTAACACCCGTTTTAAGTCGTGAAATTTATGAAACGCAAATGTACTCTTGTCATTCATATCCAGCAATTTGTCAATGAAAGCGTTATAGAGGCAGTGAACTAGGTAACTGTAGGTAATATTGTCATTTAAAAGGAAATAGTACCCAAAGACAGTAATTTTATATGCCTTGTCGACTGTTTGATTACAGTCTGTCATAGATAATTTAGTTTTTATAAACGGACGTCTATTTTGCATATTATTGTATGTAGTAGTGATGAATGATATAGCAACGCTACTAATGAATGATCGCTTCGAAGTTGCTGTCAATGCTCTATATGCATCACTAACATTATTCTTGTATTTATGTATCTAATTATATTTTAAATAAATAAATTATAACTTCTTTATCAGTTAATGCAACAACACAGTATAAAAAGATCCAAGATATAATATTTTATCACTAACCGCAAAAATATATATTATTTTTTTTAAAAAACGTTCAGCAGGTCACGAATATGGTGTAATACCTTGAAATCTGAAAATAAAACACTTTTCACACGAAATAAGTATTAAAAAGTTCACTTTCTACTCTTAAGGTTACAAAATGATGAAACTTGTAGCTAACACGAAGGCTGAAAAGTTTTTGGTCTAACTACATTTTTTATGCAAAATTCGACTTTATTCATCAACATAGTCTCCTTTAAGAGCGATACAATCAGTTTAACGCTTTTCTAACATTTCTATACCTTTCTTGTAGAAGGATTTGTCTTTGCCTTCAAAATAGGCCTCAGTTTAGGTGATAAACTTCTTCATTGGAGCCAAATCTTGAGCCCTTGAGCATTTTTTTGAGGTCTGCGAATAGGTAATAGTCGCTGGGGACCAAATCTGGAGAATACGGTGGATGGGGAGGCAATTTTACCATCGTAACCATTGACTTGTGACACAGTGCATTGTCTTGATGAAAGAGCACACTTTTTTCTTGTTCATTTAGTCCGTTTCTGTGCGATTTCTGCCTTCAAACACACCAATAACTTTATATAATATTCGCTATTGATGGTTTTTCCCTTCTCAGTATAGTCTATAAAAATTATTCCATGCGCATCTCAAAATACAGAGGCAAAAAACCTTCCCAGCCGGCTGTTGTATCTTTGGTCGCTTCGGGCGGCTTCATTGACTGCTGTCCACTCAGCTGACTGCCGTTTGATTCCGGTGTATAGTGTTGGATCCATGTTTCATCCATTGTCACATATCGCATGAAAAAATTATTTTTATGGCGCTTAAACAGATCCAAATAAGTGAGCAAACGCGGTACCCATTTTGAACAGAGCATTCTCATGCCCAAATGTTAATGCAAAATATGACCAACACGTTATTTCGATATCTTTAGGGTATCAGCTGTCACGCAATTTCACTTTACTGTCATCCAAAACAATTTTGAGGATTTTTTTTGATGTTTTCCGGTGTAAACTAGCTCATTTGGGCGGGCGTCCAGAGCGTTCAGCATTATTTGTGTTTGTACGACCGCGTTTAAATTCAGCATACCAGTAAATGATGAGTAATTTTCCAGGAGTAAAATCCCCATAATACTTATCAAGCATCGCTTTGCTTGAACGGTATTTTTTCCCGTCAGAAAGCAGTGTTTAATACACACACAAAATTCGATTTTTTCCATCGTTTTGAAAACATCAAAAGTAGCGTCACTAAAACCATTGTAACTTGTAAACGAACCGTCGAAAAGTCATGAAATTTAGACACGTATCGTTTGAAGGTCGGTACTTCTTAAAAATCATATGGATTTTTTGAAAAGGACGACATCTATGTGTTAGACCAACAATTTTTCAGCATACGTGTTATTTAAGCAGTAAAAGGTTTTAATTTCTAAAGAAAATACCTGGGTTTGGTCTCAAAATTTGGAGAACTTATCAACACGTTGTGATGTTACGATTTCCAAAAATTTACATTTTATTGAAATTTTACAATGTTACTTAGAAATTTTCATATTCTTGTATTTTTAATTAATAACAAGGCAGTTCCTTGCACAGTAATATATATTTCTTCTAAATGGGGAATGATACGCTGGTACCTCCTGTAAGTAGTTGCCAACAGTTTGTTTTATACCGTGATGCATATGGGAAGTTTGATACATCAATTTTAGTTAACCTTTAATAAAAATGAAGCTATGGTATAGCTAAGGGTGTATATATCCATACCTCTTTAGACGTACAAAATAAGCTCGGTAGAAACGGAATTTTTTTGTAAAAATCCCCCCCCCCCCCCCCGCAGCCATCATTTTTTAATTTACTGTGTCCTGAAAGTTTTAAGATTGTAGAGTTTCAAGTGCAGTATAGTCATTTTTATCAAAGACTTTTGCTCCTCCTTGTGTGTCCATTGGCGCCCTCTCCGTAAGTAGCTCTGCCTTTGGTGTTCCATTTTTTTCTTCAAAATAAATTAAGTATACAGGTTTTCAAATACTCACGTACAAGCAGGAGAAAAAATGTTTTTATGAATTAACCACTACTAAGTCTATTTGCATTAGCATATTATTTAAATATTGAATTTGCCAGCAGGGTACGTCAAAATGGACCAATTTCCTGTTCTTTACAACAACTTTTACTGCAAGCCTAGGTGTTTTATCTCATTACATAGAAGCCTTTCGGCGAAATTAAAAACTGCACATCCCAACATCACCAAACGTCCACAATTTTTACTGAAATAAAAGACAAAACTATATTGACATTCGTGAGCAATAAGCGGATTAACAGCATAAAAAACATGCTGTAACTATGTGTAGGGTGGTCAAAAAAATTGGTAGGAAGGTTTTTCAAAACTTCATTTTCATTAAGTAAGTGCGTTAAGAAAATTTTTTTGACTTAAAATATTTTCCAATAACATATCAAATTCACTGTCTTACAGAAAATTCTAGATATCTTGCATCCACACATTATCGGGTCCCAATTTTGTGTAATATTTGCATATTACCAAATTAAATTTTACTAACAAGAGTGGCATATAGCGGCTAAATTTATTCTCATTTATTTAAATTTTAAAATAAATGAAATTATTTATTTATAAATCTCGGCAATTCAGTAGTATACTAATAATAAAATTGAAATAGGTATAAACCATATTTCCCAGTTTAATTTATTAAAATAATGTGATTTGTTCGACTGTCACACTTCTGTTATTTATATGATAATTTTGCATTGCCTATTTTTATAAAACGAAAACAAATTAGTATATGTGCCGGCAGATATTTTTAATTTATGTATTTTTCAAATATAACGAAAATTAAATAAACATATAAAATTTTTAAACAAAGGAGAGATTTATTTTATTTCAACAATTAAATTATTCGATATGTTGCAATTTAGCTAGATTGGAGTTTCAATAAATTTAAAATTTTATCCTTTTTTGTTTTTTTTTTGAAAAATTGAAAAATAACGAGGGACGGAAACTGGTATAAGTTTTCCTGCGATAAGGAACCGTAACTTTTGGGATTAGCTGCTGTCAAAGTAGAATAACTTTCCTACGTTTGGATAACGATTATGCAAATATTGTCAGAGACAATTTTTATTCCCGAATAGTGCAAATACAATACATCCTCTGTGAAAAAAGAAACCGGACTATTAATAGAAAATAAAACACAAGTCAATTGTAACTATTTAAATTCTTTATTTCAATCCGTGTACTCCTTTTTAGCATCTTCTTCTTTACGTGCCTTGTCCGTTGCGAACGTTGGCTATTAACTATTCTGAGTTTATTTGCGGCAGTTGGGCAGATGACAGCCCAAACCAATGGCGCAAGTTCGGGAGCCAAGAGTGTCTTCTTCTCCCGGGTCCCCTCCTGCTGTCTATCCTTAGATTATTAACTGAAGTATCCGATATTTACGGTGCGTCATAAGATGTCCGAGGTATTCCAGCTTCCTTCTCTTAATAGTTATTCCCACCTCTCTTTCCTTATCGATCCGACGCAGTATCTCCTCGTTAGTGATGTGGTCCGTCCAAGAAATTCGCAGAATACGTCTGTACACTCACATTTCAAAGACCTCGACCTTTTTCATGAGCGTTTCTGTCATTGTCCACGCTTCTACTCCGTATGACAGTACCCGAAATATATAACATTAGAGCAGTCTGATCTCGCTCTCGCTCTTTCTATTCTCACACGTATTTCTGTTGCCTTATCCCATCCTGAGTTAATTCTTGTTCCCAAATAGGTGTAAGATTCTAGGTGTTCAATTCTTTCGTTGTTTAGTATTAATTGTTTTGATAGTTGTTGGTTTTTACTTATAAGCATCCATTTGGTTTTCGCGAGGTTTAGGCTTAGCCCATAATCTTCGCTTGTTTTTTGTAACCTTTCCATCAGGCTGTTTAGCTTATTTATGCTGCTAGCGAGTACTACTGTATCGTCAGCATATCTTATGTTATTATGTGTTACGCTATTTATCTTTATGCCTTAGTACTTTCTTCTAGCGCTATCTTGAGTACTTTTTCGGAGTAGATATTAAAGAGGAGGGGAGATAAAATGCAACCCTGGTGCACACCTTTCTTGATATTAATATTCTTGGTTAACGCAGACCCTACTTTCACTCTAGCCGACTGTCCGTAGTAGAGATTCGCTATAGTCCGGATGTCTCTGAAATCGATTCCGATCTGTTGGAGTATTTTTAGCAGTTGATCGTGCTTAACGTTATCGAAAGCTTTAGTGTAATCTATGAAACACAGATATACATCTTTATTCATGTCTCTACAGCGTTGTGCCAAGGGCATTTCAAAATCCGCACTCTGTATCTCCGATGTTTTCTTCACATTTCTATTGTATATAATCTTGGTGAACGCCTTGGTGATGTGGTTAATCAGGCTTATCATTCGGTGTTGATCACATGTTCGGTTTCTTCGTTATGGCACCAAAGGTTGATTGTAGCCAGTCCTCAGTAAATTCCCCGCTGTTGTATATTCTATTGAAAAGCGTGGTGAGGGTGTTGAGAAACTGGCTGTTTATTTCGCACAAGATTTTCAGAATTTCGCCGTGAATGCCATCGTTGCCTGGTGTTTCGTTGTTAGTTGTTGTTTAAGAGTTAAGATAGCATTCTCCACTTCCGCTCTTAGAGTGGGAGGACCTGCATCATTATCAATCTTCAGTGAACACCCACTGGGACGGTCAGCGTGTAACAGTTGCTTTACATAAGCTTCCCAAATCTTTATAGTTTAAGCGGCATCTGTTTCAATATTTTCATTAGCGTCGGCTAGGCTCTTCGATTCGCCAGTGTATTTCTTCGCACTGTTCGATTTCTTCACACCTCTCGGAAAGCCAAGTCTCTTTACTTTCTCTAATATTCGTTCTTATCTTGCTGTAAATTTCTCGGTATTTTGTTCTCTCTGTATTCTTGTGGGTCCGTCTTTCTTCCATCATGTTAGGGATTTCTTCAGTCATCCAGCTCTCTCTGGACAAATAATGCACCAAATGAGTTTTTTAAATAGCTTTGGGTTCAATATTGAAGGCCGTGATCACTGCTGCTAAAAAATTTTCAGTAAAGTGAATGAAGCCGATGGAAGAAACAAATATTAGCGGGTGCTAAATGAGTGGATTGCGACAAATACTCCAACATACAAATTTGGTTTTTGCTCAAAAAATGTATCTAAATATTAAAACGAAACATGTCTCATCACCAGTAACAAACATTCCAAGGAATCGATCAAAATATTATGGACAGTTAAGTTTGCATTCTCAATTTATCTTTAAACAATTTCACGGACAATGTCTGGTTTTCTGAAGTGAAATCACACTCAGTTCGATTTTAGAGCAGCCGGACTTATTTCTTTCGTGCAGTATCTCATGATCACTTTAAAATCGTTTAAACTACTCGTGCACTTAAATACAGGATAAGTATTTATTACCGAATACATTTTGAAGCACTTCATGCATCTGGCTAATACTTTTACCAAGTTTAACACAAAAGTCAATCGTATTTCTACATTTAAAAGTCATTTTGCAACCGTTGTTCGAAACACAATGTCACTATTACCGCTATAACTAGGCATCATGGAACAAATGTAACAGAAGACAAAGTGATTTGCCAATTTGCATTATAATTTACTCTAGTTTCTAAAAGTACGGTTTCTTTCTGGCGAAAGGGGGAAATTGGGTATTCTCTTAAGCTGCATCCGATTGTTTACTCCATTTTTTTTTATTACTTCTTTCATGTTCTTTAGTTCTTTTAGATATGGATATTCCAAGTTCTCTTAAATTTCCATTACCACAAGAACAGAGGAAAGAGAAATTAGGTCCTTTGATGAACTCGGTCTTTACCAAATATTTTTAAAAGTGTTAAAAAGTGTGTGTTGGATCTTGAAAGAATTTTAACTATAATCTTAGTGATTTGGTATATGTAGAGTTGTGGCGTGGTTAAGAGGGGCATAAAGTGACATATGCTCTCCCGCCTCTATGGATGTAGAGAATGTGCTTCTTAGAAATAGTTCTTCTTTTTATTGCGGATTTTGGAAAATATTCACCCTCTGCTGCCACGCATTTCTCATGCTTTTGACACCCAGTCGTTGTGGTGTTAATTGCTTTAGTTATTATTCAGATAAACCATCTTTATTCTAGGATTACTTAAAATTAATTTCAGTCAGCTGGTACCCAAAGCTATGTATTATTTATAATTTTCAGAATACAATTTTTAAAAATGTACAATTTGCTAATTTTTTTTCTCTATCATAGAAAAAGTATAGTACTCAATACGCAGTAATTACTCTTTAATAAATAATATTGTGAAGGATAAATCATACCATAATAGAACTCAAAAAATCGTTGTAAGAAGGAATGGTTGTGGTTTTGTTTCTTAGAAATTGTCAGGAAAGTTTGGTCTGTTACAACGAAGCATTCTCCGGCCATTACTTTCATTATTGATCTAAATGGCCTTTTTAATATCTAATATCGTGTATTATGTCGACGATACAAATATTTTAATTAAACATGGGATAATTAACCCTTAATTTAACAAATCATTCTGGAAAATAGTTTTGAAAATTATGAAAATCGGACCAGTACTTCTTTTGCAAACACGTAGTTCTTAAAAAGAACTGAATTTGACATTCTTATACTAACTAATTACTTAATCCAACTCAGGGATTCCTCGACTTTAGAAATTCTAAAAATGGCGTATAACATAATACGAGTATATACCAAGTAACCCTCCTAATGCCCATCCGTACCTCATTAACTTTACTAAAAAATAATTAAAATTTATCATCTAACGTCCCTGAAAAAAACGTACAACACGGTATATAAGAAGCGATCTCTCCAACACCTTCCCACCCCTATTTATTGGCAGTTCTATATATATATATATATATATATATATATATATATATATATATATATATATATATATATAAAACAAAAATTGTGAGTTTCGAAGGGTTGCAGCCAGATTATAAAGTATTTTCTAGCACAAAAAATAATACTCTTTTTACTTAGTGAAAGCTTTCGGATATATTCAATCCTTCTTCAGTCACTCTACAAAAGGGGACAGTGGCCATTAAAAAAGGCTTTAAAAAAGAAAAAATTATTAAAAAACTTACTGTAAGTGAGGTTACAAACATAAACTAGGCTCTTCCAACATTCTTTCTTTCTCAAAAAAAAAAAAAAAAACCTTTTGTCTCTTTCACCACACAGTGTACATGTAAACAATAAAAACATTCAAAAGGAAAAACGGTCATTAATTAAAATATTCAAAATTTAACACCATTATACATGTATATACTCGGGACGCACAGAGAAAGGTATAGCACTGCCAGTCGTGGTAAATATCCACTTTTTTTGAAGATGTTTGTTAGATTTAGGAATTTCTCTCTGGAGAGATGAGAAGAATGAAATATATGTTTTTCGAAAATAAAAAGATGGACATCTTATTATATAAACATAAGTTATAATTAATTTTAAAATAAACCGTATATCCTCTATCTTCTTCTAGAGAGAAATTCCTAAATCTAACAAACATCTTCAAAAAAAGGGCATATATACCGCTCTCTATGCGTCCTGAGTATATACATGTAGAATGGTGTTAAATTTTGAATATTTTAATTTTCCTCTTGAATGTTTTTATTGTTTACATGTACACTGTGTGGTGAAAGAGACAAAAGGTTTTTTTTTTTTTTTTTTCTTGAGAAAGAAAGAATGTTGAAAGAGCCTAGTTTATGTTTGTAACCTAACTTACAGTAAGTTTTTTAATAATTTTTCTTTTTTAAAGCCTTTTTTAATGACCACCTTCCCCTTTTGTAGAGTGACTGAAGAAGGATTGAATATATCCGAAACCTTTCACTAAGTAAAAAAGTATTATTTTTTGTGAATGCCCTAGAACATACTTTATAATCTGGCTGCAACCCTGCGAAACTCACAATTTTTGTTTAAAAACACAGCCGTGAAATTGATAACTTATATATATATATATATATATATATATATATATATATATATATATATATATATATATATATACCTCTGCTAATAACTTACCTGCTGATATAAATCGCATCAGTAGTTTTAAATAATTAAAAAGGAGCCGGTTTGAATATATAAATTAAGTTGAGCGTAATTTTTATTTGGGTAGTATTGATAAATTTGTTTGCATACCTGTCTTGAAGTAAATACCACTGTAAACATACAACACATTAGCGACAGTCCGATTCGCCTCCTTTAATTTCAAGGGGCTCGAATTTGTAATGATCACATGATCTGTCGCCATATTGCTGGTAGGATATCCACGAGTTTTTGAAATATTCAAATTCCTTCTTTCAAGAAAACTAACTCCTTTGGAGATACAACATATATTTTTACAAGCACTAACCGCACAACAAAACTTTCTCTTGATATCTTTTTTAAAATTACCTTCAATTACAATGTCAAACAAGTCATTTACTTATTGGAAAATTGTTAATAATGAATTTTGGAGCACGTTATAAATAGATTCTCCTTGAACTCCAGATGTAAACACAACCCGAGACTGTGCTGGCAGCCATGTTGTTGGTACGATAGGGGACGCATGCGTGATACAAAACAGCACCTAAAATTTTTCTTGAGCGTCGCTACTGTGTTTTATGTTTACAGTGTAAATTCTATCTATCTGTCTGCCCACACATTTATAAACTTTTGAGCAACAATGCAAGCATACAGTTTTAATGCAAAATAAATAAGGATTACAGTTAATTAATTGGCTAATTACGTAGCTTTACGATATTACTATTATACATTTCCTTGATTACCGAAACCTAATATACATATTGGATCTTAAGATATATACATATTAGGGACCTAACTAACTTAGCCTAGATAAGGAGTTTATATAAATGTTTGAGAAACTTAAGATATTTGATAGTTTGAACTTAAGCTAATCTGGTGGGATGGGGTGCGAGGGTCTTGGGAGGCGGCGTCGGGCATGACGAGGGGAAATAAATAAGGTTGTAAACTTTGTAACTAAATTGGTAAATAGTATAACTTACCCTTTAATGCATCATTTATGACAACTTGCTTCCAAATACGTATCTACTTCTACATCTTAGGTTTATTTGCAGAACGTAATCACGCATTGTATTTCAATCATGACTTGCATGAAATATACTATATACATATGTATAAGCTTTACAAACAGCCAACCATCAGAAGCTCGGCCGCCCCATTATCATTTTTTGATTTTAATTAGCGCCTTTTTGTCTTCAACCTTTGCAAACGATCGTTTAAACCAATTCAAAGAGTCTTGCCGATCAGCGCTAAAAGCAATTAGTCACTTTTATTCTCTTTTAAGATTGCTTATTTGTTGAAATCATTTAGTCACCTAATCACTGTCGGTTACACAGAGAAAAGTGCTGATCAATCGTTAAGGCGCCGGTAAACAATTACTATGGTAACAAAGTAGATCCGCCCCTGTCTGTCCGTAAGTTCGGTGGATTTAAAATTTCTTATTAAACATCCTCTCCTAATTTTTGCTTTGTATTTTTAGACGTTGTTTTTAAGTTTTTAATAACGCCATATTAACTCTCAGCCTTATATGGTTTATCGGGTATTACAAATAGAATTTAATAGATTGAAATGAAGAGTTTACCACAGTAAATATAAAACACAGTAGCGACGTTCAAGAAAATTTTTAGGTCCTGTTTTTTATCACGCATGCGTCCCCTATCATACCAACAACAGGAGAATATTTTTATAACGTGCTCCGAAATTCATTATTAATAAAAGTAAATTACTCGTTTGACGTTACAATTGAAAATAATTATAAAAAAAATGTCAAGAGGAAGTTTTTGTTGTGCGGTTGAAGCTTGTAAAAAATATATCTCGTATCTCCAAAAGAGTTAGTTTTTTTTAGATTTCCCAAATATCCTAAAAAGTAATTTATTCATAATTCTTTATTTCTATTATGCAATATATTATATAAAATTATGAGAATTGTGTTTTAATATTAGAAATATTTCTAAAACAATTGATGTTTTATTATTGTTAAGTATTGGTTTATGTTATTCTAACCAAACTTTTAAAATTCAATCTGGGCATGTAAAAGTAGTAATTCTCCAGCACGAATGAGTTTGAATAAATCCGTGCTTGGATTTATTTTTTTTATATAAGTAGTATGTAGGCACGAAAAGTTATTAGTTGTATGAAAATTATTTATATTGGATTTAACTAATGATAAAATAGAGCAAAAGTGCATTCACTTCATTTTTCAGTTCAGAAGAAAGATGATTTAACCTTAAAAATTATAATTTTAATTATTTTCAAGCTCTCGAGATTACTTGGATTCGCTGAAATATAAGGAGCGTAATTGTTGACATTATACGCGGGAAGCTGAAGGTGTGTAGAGATATATTCTCAAAATGAATATTCCCTGTCCTCCCGGACAATATCTCTAATGTTGAGAGATATAAATTCAACAGTCAGATATTTAAATGAATAACGTGCAAAAAACGTTGAAGGAATACAAAAAACAGGCAAAAAAACCTTTTTCCCCGTTTTTTGTATATCTATTTTAATAAGAACTTGATAAATAAAAATAAAAATGTTTCTAGAAAAAAAAACTTTTCTCGTTTTTTTTCTTCTTTTCAATCAGCAAAATTCATTTTTATTCTACAGAATAGGAGTTTCTTGAAAGAAGGAATTTGAATATTTCAGAAACTCGAGGGCATCTTACCAGCAATATGGGGACAGGTTATATGGTCATTATAAATTGGAACCCCTTGAGATCAAAGGTGCCGAGTGGGACTGTCGCCACTGTGTTTTTTATGTTTACTGTGGTAATACTTTACTTATAACAAATTTAAATAGAAACATGTGCTAGTGCTATTTCAAAAAATTAAGAATAAATACTGAAGCTACACTTAAAACACTATTAATAACATTAGTTGCAATGAAAAATAAAAAACCGGCCAAATACAAGTCGGATTTGCACAATTAGTATTCCGTACCGTGATTGCTGAAGTGTTCTATGAAATTCAGTCCCACATTCATCTTCAATATAAGAATTACCAAGAATATATAAAAAGCTAGGCATCTTTGTAGTAAAAGTTTAAAACAAATATTTACTACCTATAATAACTGTGCAAGGGAACTAACACCAGTTTTCTGTAGACTTTTCAACCTATCCTACAGAAAGAGAATATTTCCTTCCTGCTGGAAATATGCCACAATTCAGCCGATACCTAAAAAGGCAATACCTTTCCAAATAACTACCGACCAGTCGCACTGCTTTCAATAATGTCGAAAGTCATGGAAAAGGCTATTAATCAGCATCTTCTAAAATATCCTGAAGGATTCAACATTATTAGCGACCATCAATATGGCTTTCGTAAACCTAGATCAATAGGAGATCTTCTGACTTATGTAACACATGTTTGGAACAACGCAATTGAACACTCGTCGAGCGGTTGCTCTTGATATATCCAAGGCATTCGACCGTGTTTGGCACGATGGATTGTTAACTAAGCTATGACGTTCATCTGGTATGTCTGAAAAGTTCTGTTTGTGTATCTCATGTTTCCTCAGAGATCGTTCTTTACGAGTGGCAGTTGATGGGTCTCTTTCTAACACCTAGTTCACTATCAACGCCGGTGCGCCCCAGGGTTCTATACTGTCTCCTACTCTCTTTCTCATTTACATTAACGATCTGCTGGAAAAGACCGAGAATCCAATCTACAGCTTTGCACATGACAGTACGCTCATCTCTTCATTCACTTTGAATGCTCGGAAATCGACTACTCAGACAAATATCCGCGGACAGCAAGAAGTCATTTAATTTAACAAAGATCTGGAAGAAATTCTATCTTGGGGTGACAGTAACCAAGTGGAATTCAACGCTACAAAATCCCAGGCGGCAGTTTTTTTCTAAAAAAGTTAACGTTGTTGAACCCGAGATAGTTATTCCTCTAGCATCGTCACTCAATTTGTTGGGCGTTAATTTCAGAGCAAATATGTCTTGGCATAAACATGTTGTAAGCATAGCAAAGAGAGCTTCTCGAAAACTGGAAACATTATTCCGAACCAGAAAGCTTTACACTCCACAACAACTGTTAATTCTGTACAAAGCTCAAATTGGCCCAACTATGGAATACTGTTCCCATGTTTGGGGCTCTGTTCCCAAACATACACTGCATTTGTTGGATTCTATTCAGAGAAGGGCTGTTCGCCTGATTGGAAACCCGGAACTGGCCGGCGGCCTTAATTTGTTGGAACGTCGAAGAACGGTTGGCGACTTGAGTCTATTCGACAAGTATTTTCATGGAAAGTGTTCGATGGATGTAGCCCGTTTAATTCCTCCCAGAGCAGTGCATGCTAGAAATACACGTCGCACTAATACTTCATATCCGTATGAGGTCCAGCTTGTTACTCTTCGTACAACCCTTTTCAAGCAGTCTTTTATATGGAGAACCTCATCCCTTTGGAATAATTTGCCCACCGAGTACAATTTACAGCGATTCAAGACCAACGTGAATCATTTTTTTTCCGCACACATGTCGCTCCTGTAGCGCTTTAGTGATTTCCCTGCAGCACCTGTTCTAGACCCATAAAAAACGTTTAATTATAAACAAATAAAATAAAATTATTTTGTCTCGAGACCTATCCATTGATCACCAGTCATTATGAAAATTCGTTTTATCTGTGATTGGCTAAATGCTTAAGGTAGTAATGTACTAAAAAGTATAGGAGTATGTTACTGATTGCACCGAATACGTGTTGATATTTTGTAGCTCTTAATCCCAGCTTAATTTACAGCTTTCCTCGAAAGAAATCTCCACCATATTGTCAAGTCAAACAATTCTTTTTTATACCAGATAAATTATCAAACGTAATGCACTAGTGATAATTTTCGCTCAATCTACACTTTATGTAGAATATTCCAGAATATAATTTTAAGAACTACACTGCTCTGACTGAGCCATCAATTCCTATATTTATGTCAAATTTTAACTTTCTATGTCAAATAGTTTCGGAGAAAATCGGGTGGGACAGGCAGAAAGACACCGAAGTGATCCCATACGGAACACTAAAAAAATGCTTAAGGGTCCGAAGGTATCCTTATGTTCAAAAATTAAGGAGACTGACACTGGGAAATATTTTTTTTAAATTGCTATCCAGTCAATCAGTTTTAAAATATTACGCAATATTAGATGCGTGATCGCGTTATAAATGTAAAATAAATGTAAGGCAAGTAAAACACTGGACAAATTTTCAACCTGTCATACGTCCGTTCAGCGCCGCTAAGAACGTGAATCATAGCACGCGTTCTGAGGTAAAACCGGCTGTGAATACGCACCGGTGTTGTTATCTATATTTGTTAATGTTAATAGCAGGTTATATGTGGTTATATAACTTATTAAAGTACAAATTTAGAAAATATTTAGCTGTTTCTTATAAATAGAATATTATTCTCTATTAGTTAATTTATAATTTTACTTCATTAGCTTAGACTTTTAATAATGTGTTCACTGTTAATCTGGGATCGCATTTAGATGTAAACAAGCGGAGCCTTGGGAGCCTTAATACTTATATACTCGTGAGTTCCAGAAAAACACTTTTAGTCTATGTTGGACACACTAAAATGTACAACCCAAAAACTAAAGTGATCTAAACAGTTGTGTATGATTGATCAATAACAATTTACTTAATACTTTTAAAACCATCACAGCCATATTCACTAGGGGGTCTTAGAGTTAACTTTAAGTCTAATTGTTATAGAATCTATAACCTCCAATTGTCCAGTTGACATTTGCTTTTGACAGTGTAATATTTTATATTGTAAATATCACCAAAAAAAACAATTTTTATAAGAAAACGAATAATCTCTACTACCCTAAATTATAAAGTACAAGTTTTTCTCATTCTTTCATTAATTTTTTTTCTTCGATAAACGCAAAACATTTGGAAAATATCTAATTTCTTTCGTAAACCATGTTTTACATCGTTGTTCCATGTGGAAAAGCATTTATACCCTAATAACTTACCATATTATGCAAATTAATTACAGCGTTTAATTTACGTAACGTTATATCACATGCCACATGAAGGCTAATCTACAAGTGCCGTGTTAGGTAGCAAGAACGATATTTAGCTCTAATGATAGAAAATAATAGCGTGTTGTGCTGTGTTAGGAGTATGTTGCATTAGTGAGTTTTTGCACACGATTTTTGCGATATTTCAATGCAAAAAAAAATATAGCTCTCAATAGTGACATTGTCGAGGTAACTACCAAGCGAAATCTATTAAATAATATATTATGAATTTGATTCTCAGGAGTAAATAATAGTAGGGGAGGAAATAGGTAGTTTGTGGAAATATTCCCTCCCCCTCTTACAGAGTGACTCCTCCCAACAAGCAGGGTAACTTTTCCCTCCACAAAAAAATAAATTTTAAATATTAATATATGCATCCTCCAAACATACACGGAGTGGCTCCTCCGAACAAATAGGGTACTCTTCTTCCCAAAATAAATAAATAAATTTTAAATATTAATATAGACCTCCTACCAAGTTACACAGAGGGATTCCTCCCAACAAAATAACCTTGTAGTAGGTAAAATCTCATCCATGTGAAGAGTTGGGAGGGAAGTTAAGGATTCTTCTTAAAGTGCCTCTTCGGTTCGAATGTTGGCAATCATTCTGGCTATTATTACTTTATCCACTGAAGCTCTAAAAAGACCGATAGTATTTGTTGAGAACCAATTTCGCAGATTGTGTAGCCAGGAGATACGTCTTCGTCCTGGTCCCCTTTTCCAAAAACCTTTCCTTTGAGTATTTGCTGTAGATGAAGCTAGACACCAAAAAGGCTTCTGGCGCTGACGGAATACCTGCCATAGTTCTTAAAAACTGTGCGAGGGAACTAACACTAGTTTTCTGTAGACTTTTCAACCCATTCTACAGAAAGGGAATATTTCCTTCCTGCTGGAAATGTGCTACAGTTCAGCCGATACCTAAAAAAGGCAAGAAGACCTTGCCAAACAACTACCGACTATCGAAAGTCATGGAAAAGGCAATCAATCAGCATCTTCTAAAATATCTTGAAGGATTCAACATTATTAGCGATCACCAATATGGCTTTCGTAAAAATAGATCAACAGGAGATCTTCTGACTTATGTAACACATGTTTGGAACAATGCAATTGAACACTTTGGAGAATCTCGAGCGGTTGCTCTTGACATATCCAAGGCATTCGACCGTGTTTGGCATGATGGGCTGTTGGCTAAGCTACGTTCTTATGGTATGTCGGAAAAGTTCTGTTTGTGGCTCTCATGTTTCCTCAGAGAGCGTTCTTTGCGAGTGGCAGTCGACGGATTTTTTTCTAACACCTTCACTATCAACGCCGGTGTACCCCAAGGCTCCATACTGTCTCCTACTCTCTTTCTCATTTACATCAATGATCTGCTGGAAAAGACCAAGAATCCAATCTACAACTTTGCAGATGACAGTACGCTTATCTCTTCATTCACTTTGAACGCTCGGACATCGGTTACTCAGACGAATATCCGCAGACAGCAGCAAGTCATTCAACTTAACAAAGACCTGGAAGAAATTCTATCTTGGGTGACAGTAACTAAGTGGAATTTAACGCTACAAAAACCCAGGCGGCAGTTTTTTCTAAAAAAGTTAACGTTGCTGAACCCGACATAGTTATGTCGGGGCACTCCATTCCTCTAACATCGTCACTCAATTTGTTGGGCGTTAATTTGGGAGCAAATATGTCCTGGCATGAACATGTTGCAGGCATAGCAAGGAGAGCTTCTCAAAAGTTGGGAATATTATTTCGAACCAGAAAGCTTTACACTCCACAACAACTGTTAATTCTTTACAAAGCGCAAATTCGACCAACTATGGAATACTGCTCCCATGTTTGGAGCTCCACTCCTAAACATACACTGCATTTGTTGGATTCTATTCAGAGAAGAGCTGTTCGTCTGATTGGAGACCCGGAACTGACCGTCGGCCCTGATTCGCTGGAACATCGAAGAACGGTTGGCGACTTGAGCCTATTCTACAAGTACTTTCATGGAAAGTGTTCGAAGGATGTGGCCCGCTTAATTCTTCCCAGAGCGGTGCATGTTAGAAGTACACGTCGCGCTAATACTTCACATCCGTATGAGGTTCAGCTTGTTACTCCTCGTACAACGCTTTTCAAGCAGTCTTTTATATGGAGAACATCATCCCTTTGGAATAATTTGCCCAGGACTGTGTTTCCCACCGAGTACAATCTACAGCGATTCAAGAACAACGTGAATCGCTTTCTCCTCACACGTGTCGCTCCTGTAGCGCTTTAGGGACTTCCCTGTAGCACGTGTGCTAGACCCATAAAAAAAAAAAGTAACCCTTATCTGTGGGAATTTTTCAGTATGTGTCCTAACTACTCAGTTTCTTGTTCATGCGACATGAGACAACCTCGTTGGTATGATCAGTATAAGATATAGCCATAACTCTAATGCTTGAAGTGTCTTAGAAGTGGCTTCAATCAGCATCTAAGATCGACATCGTAAAGAAGGACACTGAAGACATAACATCTTATGAGTCTTATTTTTGTGCTTAATTTTATACTCTATACACTGCTCTAGCTTTTTTGATACGGCAACGAATATCCTGCGAGTGATCCCACCGTTCATTTATCATGGTACCTAAATATGAATATTGTGGAGTTCTTTGTATTGGTTGATTGTTAACCATCAACGTCACGGTGACACTATCTCCATAAAGTTGTTTATCACCCTTCTGGAGCACATGTTTAAAAAAAATCTGAATTGCAGCAACATGGGCATAAAAATAAATGTAGAAATGTTGAATAACTTGAGATTCACCGATGACCTGTTAACAGAACTCGCAGATCATGCGAGTGTTATGCTTAACATCCTAAAAGAACAATCCCATAAAATTGGCCTAAAGATAAATTATTTGAAGACCCAGTTTATGACAAATCTAGTTTTTACCAAGTCACTATCATTAAATGGGGTAAACATCGAGCAAGTCATGACATAAATATTTGGGAAATGAAATTAAATTGGGTAAAGACAATCAGACTCATGAACTACAACGGAGGATCACTCTAGCTTAGGCCGCATTTGGTAAACTACGAGAAACTGGATTCAAAAAGCCCAAGACTGGTTTAACTAGAAAAGATTAAGGGAGGCCTATGTCCAGCAGTGGACGCTAAGGGCTGATATATAATGATGACGATGAACCATCAACAAGGTAGCAGGAACCGGAGACTTGCTGATTACCATGTACTATGTATTGCTGATATTAAGTTAAGGCCGTACCGATTACTAACTTTATTTTTGTCGTAAGCTGTTGTAGACCTAAAAGTTATTAGTCATAACCGCCGTATCGTAAGCATAGTGAATATTATTTATTCGCTCCCTATTAAACAGTCTTCCTTTATCAGCCTCTTCCAGTGCCTCTCTGAAGATTTGCTTAGAGTATATATTAAACAATACTGGAGACAAGACACAACCCTGCTTTACTCCACGCTCAAACGATATTGCTTCTGAACGCACCCCTTCTGCTTTAATAAATGCCATCTGGTTTAAGTAGAGGTTGCCAATAGTCTGCAAATCCTTTTCATCTAGCCCAAGGTCTTCCAGAATTCCGACCATTTTGTGATGTTGGACTCTATCAAAGACCTTTTGGTAGTCGATTAGGCACGGATATACGTCACAATTGACGTCTCTACATCGCTGGATCAAAATCTGCATAGAAAATAAGGCCTCTTTGGTTCCCATGGCACCATGAAAGCCGAATTGTGTAGCTGACATGTTTTCTTCAAAAAAATTGTATATTCTTCTGTGAATGATTTTCAGAAATGTTTTTAAAAGATTGCTTATGTGGCTAATTGTCCAATATTCTCCGCATTTTTTAGCGCATGCATTTTTTGGAATCAGACTTAACCAGCTTTCTGGTATTCTGCCTAAATCATAGATTTTATTGTAGATCACCATAAGCCACTAAATTCCATACTCATCTAAGAGCTTAAGAAATTCCCCATGGAATTCATCGGGACAGGTTAAAGTTATACCTTGCCAAATACTACACTACACTACACTAACATAAGAATATAAACAATTTAATATTGATTTGCACCAACAAATTAATAAATAGCATGAAACTTTTTTATATATAGTCGAGCATATAGTAGACCAGATTGGGCCAATTATTACAATGATATGGCAAAATTATATTCAGATGGTGTAGAATCTTGTGACCGTTATTAATTAAAGAAAAATGGATTTTTGCAGAAGTTGTCAGTCCCAAAAACTATGTTCAAGATCCTGTTGTGTTAGAACATATCCGTGAGGCTGAACAAGAATTTTTAGAACTTTCAGCGTGCTAAAACAATGTGGAACAACTTTCTGAAATTTCTCTGTAAAAATGGAGAAATTACTGATGGAAATGTATGAAGAGTTCATTAAATCAGAGGCATGTTCTCGATACTAGTCATTGGCTGGTGAAGAAACTAAAGCTCAAGATTGATCATTATATTTTGAGTTGATGGATCAGATTTCACTATGACAAAAAGTAGCTCAAACATTTAAAGACTATTTAAAAACAAAAAACTTATCAAAATTATTGGTAGAGTTTGAATTGTTATGATTAGATGAAACCATTTTATTAATTAAAAATAGATTTTAATAAGTACTTACTTTGTTATAGTAGTTGTTGTATGTTATAAAATAAAACATTTTTAAATACCTTCAACTTATTTTATTCATTCATAAAAAATTATCATATTTAAAAACACATTTGATAAAGCACAGATAGATGGCGACTTTGAGTGATAGATACATTTTGGTATTAAAGACTCTTAAAGTCCGTTGATCATCTAACTGAATTACAAATTTAGATGAATATTTTTAATATACTCTGCTTTTTCATATTCTTTAACATACAACAACATGTCTTTGCTAAGTTGCTTGACAATATTCGCCAAACAATGAAGAGGTGTGTATCATAAATTCCAGTTAATGCAGTGGTAATATTTCATTAGCCAAATTGCCTGTTTATTAAATATAGGTGTGAGATCCGATATCTGAGGGTAATTTTAGCCTCCAGCCTTGCTAGTTTATCCTATCTGGAAGAGCCAAGCCTTTGGTACATGCATCGTTTTCACAGTAGTCTACTTGGTTGGGCAAATTTAAAGCACTCTTGAACAACACATCCACATCGTTACATACCAAAATTACCGAGAGACTCCTGCGAAACCTCACCATTATCTTATAATATTACTTAGAGTATAATTTACTTTTCCTGCAATTAAAGAATATGTTTATACTGCTGTTTTGCATAACTTCCGAATAAAATTTTATATTACCTTTTTGAAGAAAAATAACATATACAATTATTGTCACTTGTTTCATCTTAATACATAAAAATAAATAAACGAAATTCTTGCCGAAGTTCGCGAAAATTAATATGCCCGTTGTTTACACACTAGTGCGATTTATTTGAAACTTATTTAAATTCAACAAAATTAACCTGTCCGTGGTTATATTGTTTAGCATAGCCTTTCCTAGATTACTGGGACTAATTTCTTTGTAAATAACCTATTTTGTTTGAGATTTATATAAATTACTTAGGCTAACATGGCCCTGAATAGCTTAGTTCAATATAGATTTACCTAAATTGTCAAAAATAATCTAATATCTAAGCTTAGTTTCACCTACCAATTTAAAATCAATACTGTTGTCAAAGCAGAAACATTCAGGCTAATTGTTGCCATAAACTAGAGCAATTAATCCTCATGCTGTTCCTCTGGTCTAAATAGTAGGGTATTTAATTGCACCAATCGTTAATATTTCATGATTAGATAGATTCTCAGTCATACAATATACAGACGGTTATATTATGAAAGGAAACGTACACTAAAGAATTAAGTACTACTCGTAATTTACTGCAAGTATGCTTATTTAAAATTTATTGAAATAGGTTTTTTTTTTGATAAAGAAACGAACAACGACACTAGTAAAATAAAGAATATTATGACGACATTCTTGTAATATTTAAAATCACAAATAAAAAGCACATTTTATATATCTTTATAATATCCAACCTTCTTATTATACATGCATAGAGATAGATCCAGTTACTTATTACATTTCTTGTTTTACACCAAACACTAAATCGAAAAACAAACTCTATTTTGTAGTGTTCCATACGGAACACTTATAAGATCACTTCGGTGTCTGTCTGTCCGTCTGTCACACCCGAGTTTCTCCAAAACTATTTGTCATAGAAAGTTGAAATTTGGTAATAATATAGGAATTGATGGCCTCATCAGAGCCATCTAGTTTTGAAAGTTAAATTTTGACTTAAGGAGTTAGTTTTGGAGGGTGAAATCGAAAGTGAAAAAAAAAATTTTTTTACTAGGTAATCGAGAGTGGTGTCAAATGAAAGCTTGTGAAAACACGAGTAATATATATATATATTATATATATATATATATATATATATATATATATATATATATATATATATATATAAAATGTAATACTTGCGCGCAATTTTCTTTGTATTATTTTTAAAAAATCGCGAAAAATCGCTGTCCACCCGCCTTATCACGAAAAGTACTTATCAAAAAATTTTGAAAAAATTTTGGAATATTCTCCACGGGGTGTAGATTGAACGAAAATTATCACGAGTGCATTACCTGTAATAATTTATTTAGTATATAAAAAAAAACAGAAATTTCAAGGTCATCAATTTTCAGTAAAGATTGGAACTAAACTTTGTTGAAAACTCATTTGGGGTGTGTTTTATGAAGTCACTGATCATTTTATACTTCCGTTACAACATTTTTTATTTTAAAAGCAATCAACGTACAGAACACTAATTGCGCAAGTTCAACTTGCACTTGACCGGTTTTTTAAAAATAAGTTTATTTGAGTCTTGCACTAAGACCGCTATTGTTGTCTCATTAGTAATTGATATTGTTGACGATATTTCCGAGGGTATTATTGACATACAATAGAAATAATAGCAGCAAAGAGCCTCTGGAAAACCACAGTGTCTATATTTTTTGCTTCAGATATTTGACTACTAATATTAACAGTTTTTTTCCTTTAAGGATGTTCCATTGCTCTAAGTATTTTTTTTTTTTAATTCTATATAATATAAATGTACACAAATTTTGCAATAAAAAATCAATATTCAAGTTGCCAAATACTTATAGCAAATCGAGGAAAAACCTCGCAATATAGTCTCTAATATTCATTGTACGCTAAAAATTATTTTTGATATTATACTTACTAGAGTTTTAGGCCTACAGTTGCTCACGACTCCAATTTTAAGTTTACTGATAGTTCACAGATACCTGTAGAGAACGTCAACATGCTAGATGGCAAGAACTTAAACAAAAACTCTTGAATATGATTTATAATGATAATTATGTATATTTATATATTATTTAGTTCACTTATGACATTAATTACTTACAATTACAGGTTAAACTGTAGTTATACTTAAGAAGTACTAGGAAAAAATGTTTGCTAGTTGTTTTGGATCTTGATGAAAGCGTAAATTAATATTAAGATTCAATAACCGGTTGAAATTAAGGTGGCATTACCATTTTACAACACTGTAAACAAAAGAACGCTGGCAAGGTGCTTAGAACAACCAGAATTTGACGAGATTAATTGTCTGTTTTGATTGGCAGCATGAATCCCGCCAAATTGTGGTTATTATAAACTTCGCGGCGCTTTTTTCTTTACAATATTATAAAATGGTGTTTTGCTTAGTTACAAACGTCCATAGAGAGAGAAGTGGTCCCTCGATCTCTTAACCTCGTCAATGATCACTGTCTGAGTTTAAATCATATTTATTATGCTAGTCTCCAAATGGATAATTTCTCGCTTATTTCTGGTAATATATGCCAATATTCCTATTTAAATGTTTTTTCCGCATAATATTCATTAATCAGCTGTTACTTGTAAACTCAACATACAAAATTGTAGCGTGCCAAGCCGCAATCTAATCTTAGTTAGCTGTACACAGTCTACTGCAATTGAAAGAACCGTCGGAAGTGTTTAAGAACTGGCCTTATCTGGGATTAATTATGTATGTTAAACTACCCTTAAGTGCTGGCAAATTGTTCTTGGAAAATTTCGAGCGTTTTTTCCAACACCATGCAAACCGTTGGTTATTCATGCACAATTTGCACGCGTTCTAATGTTGCGTTGTATTTATAATAGCATGATTGAAACCTTTAACTTTACCTCAGTTCGAGTAGTATCGAGAATAATATCACAGAACAACATAGCTTTGAATATGTAAGTTAAAAAAAGAAAAACATTTAACAATACATTATTTATTAGACCCGCTTCAACATTATCTTATATGATTAGTATTAAAAGACTTAGTAAAAGTGAATAGTGTAAGTTTCTGTTATATATATTTTGTCTGTGGATTGTTATGTTTGTTTTTTAATTATCTTTTTCCTTGTGTTGAGGAAGTGCCCCGACTTTCTGTAGTCCACTACAAGACAAGAACAATTCGAAAATACAAATAAATTAACAGGGCGACACCCTTAAATAAGACAGACGATGCAGTAAAGTTGCGTAACAAATGGAAAACGATCAATTTCATTGCGTTGTTGATATTAGTAGTAAAGTTCCTCAAGGATTTACACCCGACTCTTAACTTCTTAGAAAACTACTAAGAGGTTAAAATAACGATTCATTCAAGGACCTAATTTTAGCTCGAAGAGCTGACGATTTGAATATATAAACATTCCCATTGTCTCATAAATGCATAGATAACAAGTTGTCTCATCATCATCCCGGACCCATACACTCTACTTCGAAGTTCATCAACGCGATAATGTGTCCTTTTAGTCTGCAATGTCCTGGGAATGGCATTCTATTTTTCCGCAAGAACCTTTTCAATGCTATACATAAAGTCTTTTGCCCTTATCTACATTCTTGAATCTGTAATGATTGCTTAGAGTAAGGGTCAATCCAAACATATCAAGTTGCAGGCAAAACACAAACGATAAGAATTATGACCAGCCAATGCCAATATATATATATATATATATATATATATATATATATATATATATATATATATATATATATATATTATTAGTTACATCTATTCTAGAACCTCATGTTCTACAATAGTAAGATAAATAAATTACGTCGAAACAATTTTTAGACTTCGTAGAGAATTAACATTTAATGTTTTATGGTTTCCACATTGACTCATGATATTTACATTAAAACACGATCAATCTCTAACCTGCACTCAAAATTGCTTGATTGCATCGACTAGGAATAAATAGGTCGGTGTTGACAGACTCAAATTTTAAAAAATTCCTTGGTTAATCATCTTTCACCATGTCACTAAAAGTCTAGCCTAATAAAATGCATAGTTTAGCTAACTAATTAAAGAAAATAGTATTATATTCATAACTTTAATATTTTCTAAATTTTTACGTTATATACATTTAGTTCAATAAATATAAGTAGCAACACCGCTATGGTATCCAAAGCGGTTCGTACTATAAAACAGTTTTTAGCATTTCAGTTTTTGAATGTTCCTTGTTGCGTTGCACGGGCGTAGAGAATGGTAACTTTTGGCATGGTATCATGACGCGCTAAATGTCGGACAGGCTGTTATTTTACTTGCCCCAACCTCGCTAGTTGATATTTTAAATAGAATAGGAAATAATTCTATTAATGATACTTCGTCTCCTCTTCGATACATACATATTACAGGCTCGAAGAATAACTGGCGAAACTCTCGTCGTATATATATATATATATATATATATATATATATATATATATATATATATATATTAGCCGTGCCCGCGGCTCCGCTCGCGTGGATTTGATTCACCTTTATTGTCACTGCTTATTCGTTATGTTTATATTATTATATAGCTCAAGGGGCCTTAGAGGCTCATGGCTTGGTTGCATACTTGTCTCCACTTCTTTTTGTCTTCTGTTAGCTTTTCCCAGTGGGGGATTCCCATCAACTCCGGATCTTGCTTTACTGCCTGAATCCATGTAGATCGAGGGCTACCCTTGCCTCTTCTTCCAACCACTCCTCTTATTAGGGCTTGCTTTGCCTGTCTTTCTTCCTTCATCCTTGCCACGTGTCTCAACCATGTTAATCGCTGGCTTATTATGATCTGGCTTATAAGGGGTTTCGTATATATGCATTTTAATTCGTAGTTTGTTCTTCTTCTCCACAGTCCCTCTTCTTTCCTTCCTCCGTAGATTCTTCTCACAGCTTTCCTTTCCCACACCTCCAACTTCTCCTTTTTTCTTGCATTCAGTTTCCACGTTTTGCATCCATATGTCACCATGGGTCTGACAACTGTCATATATATTCTTTCTTTTGCTTTTCTTGATACATTCTTTGATTTCAATATTGGATTCATTGCCCCCAAACATCTCTGTCCTTTCGCTATTCTTTCTTGTATCTCCGTCCTTTCTTGTCCACTCTCTGTTATTGTTACTCCCAGATAATTAAATTTGTCTACTTTTTCAAACATATATCTTTTTCCTAAGTTGTTTATTATATCTAAACTTTTGTTGTTTTTATTATCCTTCTTCTTTATAATTTCCATGTATTTTGTTTTTTCCTGATTTATCTTTAGTCCTCTCATCCTTCCCCTTTCTTCTATCCTACTTATGGCTTTTTTTGAGGTTCTCTTTTGCTCTTGCAATCAATGCTACATCATCCGCCTAGGCCAAGCATTGGCAGGTTTGTTGGTATATCGTTCCATTTGTTTCTGTTTCTAACTCCCGGATTATTTTCTCTAGTACCAACTTAAATAGACATGTCGACACTGGTTCCCCTTGTCTTAATCCTCTCTTCACCTTAAACTTGTCTGATACTTTGCCCTCAACCAACACTCTATTTTCTGTGTCATTCAGGGTCATTCTCACCATGCGAATCAATTTACTTGGAATTTTTAGTTCTTCCATTATCTATTTACAGAGTCATATGCTTCTCTGAAATCCACAAAGACCAAGTGTAGTGCCAAATTTTGTTCTAAGCTATTATCTTAGATTTGCTTAATCAAAAATATCTTGTCTGTAACCGATCTATTTTTCCTGAATCCACACTGGTACTCTCCCAGAATAGACTCGGCTTTCTCTGCGAGTCTGTTTTTGATAGTCAACACTACTATCTTGTACACGACATCCAGTAAGGCTATTGGTCTATAATTAGCAATATAGTTTTTCTCTCCTTTTTTGTATAATGGACAAATGAGTGACTCTCTCCAGCTCACGGGCATCTTTTCTGTTTCCCATATTTCTTGCACCAACCGGCATATTTCATTTTCCAGATCTACTCCTCCAGCTTTTATCAGTTCTACAATTTCCAGCCGGGGCCTTATTTTTTTTTTTTTGGGTTTTGAGTATTTCTCTTATTTCTTCTTTGCAGGGTTTATTTGTCCCCTCCTGCCCTTCAGTTAATTTTGCTTCCTATTTCTCATTCAACGCATTTTCATCTCCATTTAGTGTTTCTTTAAAGTATTCCCACCATCTATTTAGTCTTTCTGCGAAGCTTACTGCTAAACTTCCATCTTTTTTCCTACATATTAGCATTTTGTCTCTGTTTATTCCCTTTGTATTTTTATAAGAAAAAAACACGTAAATCGGATAAGTGGTTCTTGAGTGCTAAGCACAGTAATGGATAGACAGACAGACAGAGAGACGTTACGTTTTATATATATTATAGATTTTTTTTGACATATATTAAATTAAGAATTAAAAAAAAATCACGTAAATCGGATGAGTGGTTCTCGAATGATAAGTACACTAACGGACAGACAGACAGAGAGACGTTGCGTTTTAATATATATTATATAGATTATTATTATTATATAACCTGCTCAGAGAACATATGTATGCATTTAAAAAATCATGTAAATCGGATAAGTGGTTCTAGAGGGATAAGCGCACTAACGGACAGACAGGTAGACAGAGAGACGTTGTATTTTACATATATTATAGATATAGATTATTATTATTACTATATAACCTGGCGAAAGAATATATGTATGAATTTAAAAAAAGACACGTAAATCGGATAAGTGGTTCTCGCCTGATAAATGCACTAATGGACAGACAGACAGACAGATATATATATATATATATATATATATATATATATATATATATATATATATATATATATATATATATATAATATAAAGTTACCACTCTTTGTCATGTTCTTCTTTAACTGTTATGATTTAAAAAATTTAAAACTTTTTAAATCTACCAATAGTTTTAGTGTATGGAAACATAATAACTAAAGGGAATTTCACAGTTTTCACAATTCCATTAAAATGTAATTTTAACTTGGTTTATGCCCTTCATAAAACCTGGAGTTTTCTTTTAAAGTTTCTAGTTTCATAACCACCGAATTTATTTGCATTTAGCGCTCATTACTGAACATGAACATGAATGCAAAGTCGTATCCCTTTATTTTACTATACCCTTCCATGTAGATCGACCCCAATTTCGAAATAAATAACCCTCCTCTTTAAAATCACTCTCATAAATCAAAACACTAATGATTTTATTGCCCCTGTATTATTGGAAATGCAAATTCGGTAGCATCTCTTTTAATATTAGATGTGGATATGGTTTGTTTTGTTAACTGCATCCAAACTGGTCCAATTTTTAAACAAGCGAAAAATTTCGTTCCGTTTCAAAATTGTGTTGATTTACTTTTAAATATATTCTGAAAACCTGATAATATATACTACTGTGGTGAAGAATTAAGGAGACTAATTAAATAAAACACAAACTATTATTTTATTCATCAAACTTCGTTTGATTATCAAAACAAAAAAAGTCACGAGGTGGCATGTCCGGTAAATATGGTGCTTATCATCATTTTATTTTTACTGAAAAATTTACAAATAATTATTTCATTGAGCGTCGATACGTTACCGAAAGGCAAAACCAATGAATTGTTCTGACACAATTCAAGCCTTTTTTTACAAATTGTAAAGTAAATAACGCATATTGCTTAAATAAAACTCCTTTTTAACTTAGATAGGGAACTTGCACAGGTTATAGTGCATATATATATATATATATATATATATATATATATATATATATATATAATATATAATTCTTAAAAATTTCTCCTATATGATTTGAATAAGTGATCTTGACGTTTCGACCCTCATTAGCTTAGAGAACCAAAGCACGGAAATTAAACGTAGAATTCAATTAGCATGGATAGCATTCGGGAAACTGAGCTTTATCTTTAAGGATAAGGAAATACCATTACACTTGAAAAAGAAAACATTTGACAGCTGTGTGCTACCAGTAATTACATATGGCTTGGAAACCATGGCTATAACGAGGAAAATCGCGGAACGCTTAAGAGTCACTCAGAGATCTATGGAAAGAGTAATGCTGGGCGTCAGCATAAGAGATAAAATACGTAACTCTATTATACGGGATAAAACCAAAATAATGGATGTTATGGAGAGGATAGCGGCTCTTAAATGGCAGTGGATTGGGCACGTGGCGAGGCAGGATGCGGAAAGATGGACGCATAGAGTTATGTATTGGAGACCAAGAGGGACAAAAAGAAGTGTGGGACGTCCCCAAAGACGATGGATTGACGACGTGAAGACGATAGCAGGCAGGTAGTGGACAAGAAAGGCGGGAGACCGACAATCATGGAAGGAGCTAGAAGAGGCCTATGTCCAACATTGGATGAACCCGGGCTGAAGAAGAAGAAGAAGATCTTGACGTTTCGACCCTCATTAGCTTATTCCGCTAACTGACTTCTTTGAAGTCAAGCACGAAAATAATTTAATTTCGTTTACACACACCTTTGGCGGACCATATTGATGAAAAGTAAAGTTCAGTATCACGATTCAAATTGTTGAGATGTTTAGATATTTCGATGGATTCTCGAATTTTGAAATGGATACAAAAAGAATTCGTAGCAAGGATTTTTGATTGATCTGAGTGAATCTGGTGTCCTATTTCATGCTGATGTTATCTGCTCTGAAGAAGTCAGCAGGATGATCGGCGAAATGTCAGTATGGCTTATTTAAACGTTCAGGAGAAATCCAAAAGGATTATACCTATGAGCGTTTTATTAACTAGCTGACCTTGATTTTTGATCTACTTTGACGTGGTTAGTTCACCTTTTACACGACTGATTGTGGCGCTATTTCCAATATATCCACATTTCATCATCAATATTTATGCATTTCAAAGTGGAGTCATTCAAAGAAAACATCTCTTTAGCGACCGCAACACGACAATGATTTTTAAGGAAATCTAGTTGTTTTGAAACAAAGCGAAATTATATCAGGTCCAATCGTTCTTCGATTGTATTATCTTCTTCTTCTAAGAGTATGTCTTGTTTGTTCTGTTTTATTGAGTTTCTTGTGATGTGGAAGTCCAGCTTTCGTGACATCTTTTAGGTGGTCGGCCAGGGAGTCTTTTCGTGTTTGATCTTTCGTCTTTGGCCCATTTTGCCCAGCTATCGTCCTGCATTTTATTAACATGATCCCTCCATTGTCGACATCTTCCTCTTATGAACCTTACTATTATCTTGTACTTTGAGTTCCTCTCTTATTACTGAGCTTCTCATTTGATCTCTTAAGGTTACTCCTTTAATAGCTCTTAATATTTTTATTTCTGTTGTTCTTTGTATGGATTTTGTTTTCGAGGTTTCTGCCTGGGTCTCTGCTACATACGTTAGTACTGGTCTTATGGTGGTTTTGTAAATACGAACTTTCTTTTGACATATACTTATTCTTCCAGATGAGGTCTCTAAAGCATCCAGAAATTCTTGCGGCTTTGTTTGCTTGTATTCGAACTTCTTGGTGTAGATTTTTTTAGCTCGATATTTCAACTCCCAAGTATTTGCAACGCATAGTTTGCTGAATTGGGTTATCATGTACTGTTAGTTTGCATCTAGTGGGTTCCTTAGATATGACCATTGATTCCGTCTTCTCTACTGATATCTGCATATTGTATTTTTCTGCTGTTGTTTGAAATCTATATAACTGTCGTTGCAGATCGTCCTCGTTTTCTGCCATTAATATTGCGTCATCGGCATAGCACAGTATTTTTATTGCCTTTTGTCCCATTTTGTCTCCTCCATCAACTTTCTTCACATCTTCTATAATTTTGTCCATTACTAGATTAAACTAACTGGGCTCACGCTATATCCCTGTCGGATTCCTGTCCTTATTTGTACTTCTTGTGTTAATCCTTGGTCTGTTTTTATTCAAGTTGTGTTGTTCTTATTTCGGAGTTCTATGAGTTTAATATTAGCATTGTTCAATTTATTTTTCTTGGAGTATTGATAGGACGTCGGATAGTTGTATTCTATCGAATGCCTGTTTAAGATCGACTAGACAAAGATATAGTGGTTTGTTAAATTCTAGTGATTTCTCAAGTACCTGTCGTGCGATGGATCGTAGTTCTATTTTGTCTGAAACCTTGTTGTTCTTCGCTTATTTTAGTTTTATTTGTTATTTTATTGGTTAATATTTTTATTAGTAACTTACTTGTAGCATTTAATAAGGTTATTGTTATTATAGTTCTGGGGGCATTTACATTTCCCTTTTGAAAAATCGGCGTTGCTAAGCTCTTCTTCCATTCTTCTGAGGTTTTTTAGTTTGAGATAATTTTTAGGAATAGTGTCGTTATTATTTTTTCTAGTGCTGGACCTCCATATTTGAGCACTTCATTTCAAATGCTGTCGGGTCCGGGGGCTTTTCTGTTTTTTAGTTTTATTATTCCTTCGTGTATTCCTTCTTTATTCGATTGTATTGATCCAATTAATATTTCAATAAGATCTATGAGATTTCTAATACCTAAATAGAGTAGAAAATGCTTCATTTTGTTGATGTTTTATTTTGTTATTGCGGTGGATGGTCCATTGTTAAACGGCTTCTATTTTTTGAAAGTTTTTTAACTTGTTAAACATTTATCAGCGGAACACTTTTTTTACATTTCTATCGTTACAATAAATTTTCCTTCAAGAAGAAATTTAAAGCAAACTCTTTGCTCACTAACTTTATTCATTTTAAAAATCGTCATCAAGAAATGTTACAAAACACGCTTTGATTTCTAATCGAATAAAACAAACGTCATGAACACTTTTTTCAGATATTAATAACAAATCTACTAACCTAAAAATAAACTCTTTCCTGTATATCATTTTTTTTTAAATTATCGACTTAATAGCAGTAACTCCGTTTTTTCTTTGAATTTAAAAGCTTTAATTTTTGACTTAATCAGTTCTTCTTCACACACATTTTCAAAATAAATTTAATATACAAATCAAAATTTTGCAAGGAGGTGAAGCAATCAAAAAATTCAAATATTTTTGACAAAATTAAACAATTATTGTGAGGTGTTCTATGTTTTCATTGCGTTCAATACTATTATCCCCCAATTGGTATGAGGTATGAGTATTGGGCTGTAGAAAAAGTACCGAGCCTTTTCCTCGTTAGATAGTCATATGTCTCAGGTAACATAAGTCGCATAAAGCTATATTTGGAATTCGTTGATTTAGACTTAATTTAGAGCACCTATTGAAGATGAGTGAAATTTCTGCAAAAGTTTCCTTGCTTTTTATAATTTTATTTCGATAAAGGTACTGATGCTGCGTAGGCCTATGTGTTCTGTTTATGATGAAGGGCAATAGTCAAAAGATAGTTGAGTCGTTTTTGTTCTGGTAATTTCGATGTCAAAGATTCTCCTCGCACTGGTCGACCAATGATAGAAAAAGTTGATAGAAAGAAGGGAGAAAGTTGAGGGAGATCAGCATGTAAGTAGCTATGACATTGTTAAGAAACTAAATATGCATTACAAAAGGAAGCTCGATGTTTGGATGCCACATGATTTGATGCTGAGACATTTTCTAAATCGAATTTCCATCTGAAAATCTATACAGAAACGTAACTAAATCAAGTCATTTCTGAAGCGGTTGATAACGGATGATGAAAAGTGGATCACGTTTGACCATAAAATGCGAAAAGATCGTGGTCGAAAGAGGATGAAGCTCCATAAATGATGGCAACGCCAGGATTGACGCCAAAAGAGGTAATGCTGTGTGTTTGGTGGGATTGGTAGGGAATCGTGAACCATGGGCAAACGATTGATTCTATACTTTAATGTAAGCAAGAGATTAAAAAACAACGGTCGAAACCAGTCAACAGAAAGGGTATCCTCTTCGACTATGACAAAGCCAGACCACACCCATCTTTGATGGCTTAGCTGGGAAATTTGAGTGTATTCATAGTATAGCTTAGATCTTGCCCGGTCAGACTACCGTTTGTTTCGGTAACTGCAGAGCTCTCTGGGGGGGGGGGGGGGGGGGGGTTGTTAAGGACCTGTTAAAACCACTGGTTACAATTTTTTGCCCAGGAAATACAGAAGTTCTGTAGTAAGTATGTGGGTGAGTGAGTGGAACAGCAGAAGGCCATCGAATGAAATGGCAAATATTTGTTTTGACAAATTTCTTTCAAAATATAAAAAACAATTGTCTCAATTTTGACTTTAATAGGCTCCATACTTTTTCGACAATCCTTTATTAATTCCATACAATATATCTAGATTTCTTGGATCCCCCTACTGCCCCTATTACTTACTTGTTAATGTAGTGTAATACTCGGATTATGTCTCGATTTATTTACAAAGTCAAGTTTGGATGTATTCACTGAGAAGACAGCCTTTATGACCAACGAATTCGTCATAGTAAATTCTGTCGTAAAACGCCTGAATAACTTTTATTACCTTGTGGTTTTTTTCAGGACACTTATTTTACACAGTACACGGTTGATATACGGTGTTTACTTAGGAAAAACGTTTTGTGTGTTTTAAACACTTAAATTTAAATTACGATGTTTAAGAATGTTGTAAAGCGGTTGATAGTGGAACTGATCGACTGTTATCAATAAGCAGGTAGTTGTTTGGGTTTTATTACAGTCGTGTTACGATGGCATTAGACAAAGCTTTTACGTTTGCTGACAAATTGTCAACGGTAACGATATTTTGAAATAAGGTTATGCGATGAACTATTATTTGGAGTACCCAAAGAAGTTACAAATACCCGCAAAAACGTCTTACCGAACGCCACATCAAAATGTTTTTTGTAATTTTGATTTAAACATTAATGCTCCAGTTACTGAAGAAAGTGATCAAAAACAAACTTAGTAGAAAACTTTCGGGATATTACTGTGGGAGCGCTGAAAAGCCTCTGCCAGAAGCAAGTCACTAAAGTGACTAATGCAATCAACAAAATTTGCAGACTAAGCTATTGTCTCAGGGAATGGAAGAGGGTTTTGGATACGATAGTCTATAAATCAGGAACATTGACCAAATAACACAGGCCGACATATGAAAAATTTTTGAGCATTGTTTTCATTTTAATAACTATTTTTTTTTTATTTCACGTGTCCTGAATTCAAAAGTATACGCATTTTCTTTCTATCACATCTGGTTTTTTCTACAAAATTAAAAAAAAACGTTTATTATAATTTTTTTAAGATAAAATCAATTATTAAGTTAAAAGTATATTTATTCAAACATTTACAAAGAAAACATCTATTACAGTTGTTATATGTCTTGGCGTTGAACGCCAAGACACAGACCAGTGATCAACACTTTGAAAAAGATGGATGAGATTCCATCGAAACGTCAGCGAAACCGTCCATCAATGGACTTCAAGCTAGCACGGGATACCCGAAAAACTACTACATATGGATATATATATATATATATATATATATATATATATAATATATATATATATATATATATATATTTATATATATATTATCGTTCATCTTCCCGCCTGAGTAGGGATTTTACCCTTTTTCATATCCCAAGGATATCGGCGAGGATGTCACAATACCCGTCGACGTTATCCAAGTGCCGAAACATACAATTCTGAATTTCATGGCACCTTTTAGACAACGAGGTAGTGCTGCCTCAGACTTGCATTTCTGCGAACAACTACTACCTATGTACGTGGCCAGGCCAAATATACTTAAATAATTTAATAAATAAGTATACCGATCTGCGGGACTGAACCCTCGGCCTTCTGCACCGTAAACAAGGTAGTACACCACGGAGCCACGGACCGCCACCCGAATTACAATTATTCTGAGTGATATCTTTTGCGTTTTTCATGAAATTACGCCACAGAGTGATTTTTTTTTATGGATTGCTCCTGGAATATTACGTTTTGTTGACCAACAGTAATTAGCCATCATATTAACATTCCATCTACCTTGGTATCTTGTTTCCATAGCTTTGATGTCTTGATGAACTCGTTCTCCCCTGTTCTTCACAAAAATTACCAAGATTTTCAGGGAAAAAATCCAGATATGAATCTAGAAAGTCAGGTTTTATACTCATATTGCATCTCAATTTTTGCGACAATGTTTTTAGAGTCTGTAGGTTTGTGATTACCCAAAAAATTATGTACAAGTTTTTTAAACGCAAGCCAAGCGTCTAATTCGGTAATAATCATTGTCGCTTCAAATTCCTTATCATTCATCAAAGATCTGATTTGTAGTCCAACAAAAATTTCTTCTTTTATTTTTGCATCAGATAATGTAGGCAATTTTTTACACAGGTACTTAAAACAGTCACTTTCCTTATTTAGGTCTTTAAAGAACTGTTTGACTAAAACCTAATTTAATATGAAGCGAAGGGAACAAAACTTTTTTAGGATCGATTAAATATTTTCGTAATATATTTTTGGTTCCAGTTTCAAGCTTATCCTGAGGAGCACATTGTTTTTTTACGTAGTGTAGTTGTCGTGCTCTAGTATCTCACTCACATAAAAAACAAGGATATTTTATTTATCCTGATTGTTGAATTAATAACATATATAATTTTAAGATCTCCACAAAGCTACCAGCCGTGATTTTATTACTGAATTTATTGAGTAATAATTCCAAATTTTCGTAAGTCTTGCGAATGAGTGTTGTTGCTGTCGCAACCAACACGCTTTCTCATGAGAGGCGCATAACTTGTAGAAAGAGCATCAAAATTTAGTACTTTGAATTATTTTTATGAAAAAAAGTGAAAATTACCACTACTTGGATTTTCTTTAAAACTTGATGTGATACCATAAAACAAGTAGTAAATTCGTAATCAGTGTTACCGAATTAGTAAAAAAAAAAGTTGACAACATTTTAGACAATAAAAAAAACCGGTCAAGTGCAAGTTGAACTTGCACAATTAGTGTTCCGTACGTTGATTGTTTTTAAAATAAAAATTTTTGTTAGGGTGGTATAAAATGATCAGTGACTTCACAAAACACACCCCAAATGAGTTTTCAACAAAGTTTGTTTCCAATCTTTACTGAAAACTAGGGACCTTGAAATTTTGTTTTTTTTTATATACCAAATAAATTATTAAAGGTAATGCACTCGTGATAATTTATACCCCGTGGAGAATACTCCAGAATTTTTTTCAAAATTTTTTGATCAGTACTTTTCGAGATAAGGTAGGGGACAGTGATTTTTTAAAAGTAACACGAAGAAAAGTGTGCGCAAGTATTACATTATATATATAAATATATATATATATATATATATATATATATATATATATATATATATATATATATATATATATATATATATATATATATATATATATTTTTTACTCGTGTTTTCACAAGCTTTCATTTGACATTACACTCGATGACCTAGTAAATAAAAATTTTTTTCACTTCCGATTTCACCCCTCAAAACGAATCCCTTAAGTCAAAATTTATATTACAGTGGTATAAAATGATCAGTGACTTCACAAAACACACCCAAAAGTTTGCTTCCAATCTTTACTGAAATCTGATGACCTTGAAATTTTTGTTTTTTTTATATACCATATAATTTATTAAAGGTAAAGCACTCGTGATAATTTTCGTTCAATCTACACCCCGTGGAGAATATTCCAGAGTTTTTTTCGAAATTTTTTGATAAGTACTTTTCGAGATAAGGCCCGGGACAGCGATTTTTCGCGAATTTTTAAAAATAATACAAAGAAAAGTGCGCGCAAGTATAATATTATATATATATTTTTTACTCATGTTTTCACAAGCTTTCATTTGACACCACACTCGATGACCTAGTAAAAAAATTTTTTTTTCACTCCCGACTTCACCCCCCAAAACTAACCCCTTAAGTCAAAATTTAATTCTCAAAACTAGATGGCTCTGATGAGGCCATCAATTCCTATATTATTACCAAATTTCACCTTTCTATGTCAAATAGTTTCGGAGAAAATCGGGTGTGACAGACAGACAGACACCGAAGTGATCTTATAAGTGTTCCGTACGGAACACTAAAAATCATGTCGGCCTGTGTAATTAACAAATTACCGACCGATTGACCTGTTTCAAAGCCTTCTAGAGGTGACAGAGAAGATAATACTTGTTATTATTAAAACACAATCAGAAGAGCTCCGTGTCATCATAAATATGGCTTTCAGCCTGAATATAAGAAGACGCACCATTCGACTACAGTCAACTCAGGTCGCTGGCCCCCTCAATAAAAGAGGATATTTGATGGATGTATCCAAGGCATTTGGAATAGTCTGGAATGCGAAACTAGTGCTAAAACTTATTCGCTTTGGTTTTTCCATTTCACGTCACGGAACTGGCTTATATATTTTTATCACAGTCCCGGATAATTTAGTAACTTCACAGAACAAGACAAGAAAAACCAGAATACCACAAGGGAAATCCTTAAAGTTCTACAAGAGCGATACGTGTGCGGAAAAAGTGATTTATGTTGGTCTTAAATCGCTATAAATTGTACTAGGTGGGAAACGCAGTCCAACAATGTCAATGTCTGCACTGCCATCATCAACGGCAACACATACCAACTTGGTGTTATACTCCGACGACACTGCAATAGTTGCATTTTCAAAAAGTCAAAGTATAATAGCCAGTAGGCTTCAGGTACATCTGGAGAACTTATCGGATTTGTTCGGTAATTGGAGGACAAAAGTTAATTCAGCATAGACTGAAACGTAGTAACATTTTGCCTGACTGACAGCTTACACTTGGAGAATTACGAACAGAATGGCGTTACTGCGTCAAGTATCTTGCCCTACCGTATAACAAGACGCTGGTATGAAAAGATTAGGATGCAACTTCAACAGCTAAGTAATCGTCTCGGCCAGCTTCGGCCTCACTTGTTCTTCCCATCCACTCAGTAATTGCGAACTATATTTGTAACATAATAAAATGCAACTTTGTCCATATTGGGTTTTTTAGATTTTCTTTCCGATTTGAGGAAATCCACGTAATAATACTCAAGTTACTATCGAATCTCACAATAAAATTGTGTTGAAAAAGCTAACTATTGGTGAGCTATCCCGGACATTGCGAAAACATAGAAAAAAAAATCTTGTGAAGATCATCTTGATAATAAATTTACTTTAGCACTAATTTTACAATTGTTGTTATCGGCAATTTTGAACAATCTGTTTTTTACGCGAGCTATAAATGTAATATAAATGATATATGTTAATGTTATGGCAAAGCAACTAAACGTGGCTTGACAATTCTAGGTTCAACCAGTTTACAATTAAATAATTGGTGTGCAAAGGTAAAAAGTCGTACCTAAAAAGTTGCGTATGCGATTTGCTGCATAGTGTTACATGCATTTTGATTTGCTTTTAACAGCACTGACAAAAGGAAATTTTTATTTGATTCAAATCAGTATCCATTGATTCCATTAGAGATATTTTTTCTCCACAGGCTATTAAGTTATTTGAACACCGCTTTCTTTTGATCAATAAATACTATTTATGTACACACTTCCTTAGTTAAATCAAAAATGGCATATTCAGTTAACATACAGGTACTGAGGAGAAGCTCATCGTAGCATTAGCTGTAGCTGAATATCCTCACAACACAGACACCAAAATTTTTTTTCGATTTTCATTTCCTAAGATGGAAAAATTAGGGAATCAATACTCTAATAATAATAATATAGAAACGGTTTATAGTCTACATTGTACGTAGAACCTGGGTATTACACACTGGCTCAAGATCTTCTTGATGTCTCTTCAGCCAGAGTAACGTTGCGAACGCTAAGACTAAAGATGTTGGAAAATTCTTCGAGTAATCTTAGGTCAAATATCGGAAAGTTAATTTAATTTTACACGGTCTAGATCCAAGAACTACGATTCCTCATTTCTGAAAATGTTAACATAGTTAGTGAAATACCAGCATACAAGTATTGGGAACCCTGGGGTCAATTTTCGTAACATTTTCAAATCTCTAGAAACTAAACGGCTAAATATACCGACACACAAACGGAACTAGCCTATTACACCCACCCAAAATAAAACCAAAAGCCCCCAATAATTAAGCAAAACGGTCCCTTTCGGCAAATACCTAAATACAAAATAATTTGGCAGTTGCAAGACACTTTACCCAGCATGAAATGGCACTTTGTGTCCTCTATTCTTTTCCGTTCTTCTATTGATTTTAGAAAATTAATAACCATTCTCAAAAATTAGAGGGTTTTTACTCTCCTAAAACCAATACCGCGATTTTTGCTTAGTCATTATTTAGACTTAAAATTACTTTGGAAAATTAAGTCCCGGCGTCAAAAAATAAATACCGTCTGAAAAAATTTCACAGTTGTTGTTATGCTTTGTTAGGTATAGTAAACGAGTCAGTCATACTGAATTAGATTACGAAATAAATTTTAAAATTTTGACTTTTTTTTCTGATCTTAACCGCAACATCGTTGACTTCAAATATTAGGTTTTTGAAGAAGGCGGAAATGGATCACCTGAATAGTGTATGAAATATTAAGTTCTTTTTTAATCGTTCACTTCCTCGCTTCAATAAGGATCATTAACATTAATATCCTACATATATCGGCGAGGATCTGATATCCCTCACCGTTGTCCGAGTACGGCAAATACATTTTTATTTCACGGTACCTTTTAGACATCGCGGTAGTGCAATATACTTAAAGAAATTAATAAATAAGTATACTGACCTGCTGGGGTTTGAACCCGAGACCTTCTGCGTCGTAAACCGAAAGTATACCACGGAGGAAAATAGGATTTTAAAGGCACACATGGATAAAAAAAAATTCAATAACAATACTTTATTAGATATCATTAAACCTGAGCAAATTATAGCATAAAAAAGATGCATTAATACCAACGTCATAAAGAAGCAGGAAAAGAAAAATCTGTACAATGCATTAAAGATTAAGCTAAATAAGCATTGCAAAAAAAAAAAAAACACGATGTAGATCTCCATTGTAAATATAGGCCGAAAAGTTTTTTTTGTCTAGCTACTTAAAACACAGTTTTTTTTTGCAAATGCTTTTCTAATATTTCTATACCTTTTTTGTAGAAGGATTTGTCTTTGCCTTCAAAATAGGCCTTATTTTCGGCAATAACTTCCTCATTGGAGCCAGATCTCTTTTCCGCGAGCATTTTTTTGAAGTCTGCGAATAGATAATAGTCGCTGGGGATCAAATCTGAAGAATACGATAGATAAGGAAGCAATTCGAACTTCAATTCATGCAATTTTGCCGTCGTAACCATTGACTTGTGACACGGTGCATTGTCATGACGAAAGAGCACTTTTTCATTTTGTGCCGTTTCTTTGCGATTTCTGCCTTCAGCAATCGATGCAAATTATTCCATGCGCATCCCAAAATACAGAGGCCAAAACCTTCCCAGGCGACTGTTGTGTCTTTGGTCGCTTCGGGCGGCTTTCACCGGCTGCTTTCAACTCAGCACTCAAAATCATCAACACGTTGTTGTTTTTGCTCCACTGTGAGCAAGCGCGATACCAATCGGTATCATCGCAAATAAATTTGTTGATTTTTTTATGTTTTCCGTTGTAACCATCTTATTTGGGCGTCCATAGCGTTCAGCATCATTTGTAACTGTACGACCGCGTTTAAATTCAGCATACCAGTAAATGATGAGTGATTTTCCAGGGGCGGAGTCCCTGTAACACTTATCAAGCCATTGCTTTGCTTGAACGGTATTTTCTCCCATCAGAGAAGAGCAACGAAATTCGATTTTTTCATTGTTTTGAAAATATCAAAAGTAGCGTCACTAAAACCACTGCAACTTCGTCAAAATGTCATAAAATTTAGACACGTATCGTTTGAAGATTGGTATTTCCTAAAAATCATATGAATTTTGAAAATAGCCACATCTATGTGTCATACCAAAAACTTTTCAGCCTACGTGTTATGTATATATATATATATATATATATATATATATATATATATATATATATATATATAAATCATACCTATTTATATATACATATATATATATATATATATATATATATATATATATATATATATATATATAAATCATACCTATTTTCTCAATTAACATATGTATCTCTCCATCCCTCTCTCGCTCTTTCTACTTTTCCCTCTATCTCCCCCTCTATCCAACGTAAATCGTCTATGAGTAATCCTACACCTTCTCCATCTTCTTTCATCTGTTTCCCTCCTGTAATATTTTCGTCCACCTCTTTCCTGCCACTTTTTTAACGTCATCATACCATCTTAGAATAGGCCGCTGAGGAATTCTTTTTTCTCCCCATGATATCCGTTATCTCCTTTTTCTCGTCATTCATGTTCTTTCCATTATTTATATACAAGCGCCTTTTTTTAAGTAATCTCTCTAGCTATGAGGTACGAGCTCGAGTTGAGTTTTAAAAAAACGACGCTATAGCAGCTTTAGACTTATCTTCTGAGGAAAGTTTTTGGCCCCTATGGCCTTTCTTCAGATGTTTGGTCCATTTCTCATTATAGTGAGAAACTTGACCACTGCGTGATGCACCAAATTACTTTCACTCATTCTCGGAACAAAAAATCGTAGAAACTGCAATGACGTGCGTGGAAAAATATTTGTAACTGCGGAAATAATTTGGCAAACAAGCATAGTTTTTTATGTCGTCATTTTTATGACGAGACATATATCTTTAAAAAGGAGCTCTCGTACTAAATAGATAAAGAAAATATAGCTGGAGTAAGAACAAGGCAAAATTTGATAACTCGCTAAAAATGGTTTTTATCATTTTTTTCCACTAAAAATAACTTTCGCACACTTGCATGACTTTATATTTATTCAAAAAAAAAATTAAAATTTTGTTGCATTTTCTTTTCAACTTATTTTAAAACATATGTTCAAAACGGGCAGATTTTCTAGTCGCACACGGATATAATCCAAAATATTCTTTCTTTTTGATATCTACTATCAGTATCTTTATTGAATTAAAAGTAAGGCTATGCCTCGTACTTACATTAATGAATGAATGCTAAAACTAACTTAAAATGAATGTTTGTTTATACTAACTTAACCTAAGCTCTTATACTAGTGGTCCTATACTAACTTAAACTAGGAAATGTGATTTGTTATACATGATTAATGCAAACTAAGACTAAAACTACCTTAGCCTAAGACTTACGCTAACCTAAATTAGGACATAGCATTAACTTAAACTAGGACCTATTATAACTTAATCTAAATTGATAATCTTCTGTCACAACGGGCGAGGTGGGGGTCATCTTCTTCATCAGACGGTCTAGGGAACTGGTGGCTGGCGTGGGGCGGGAGTCGGAAGGCGTCCCTGATGCGTGGGTTGGGGTGCTGGTACGCCTTCTCCAGAAACTTCAATTGGACTGATATCTACTTGTATCTCCATTTCTTTTTATAAAAAGATTATCATGTGTTGATACGATCTGGAAATTGTAAAATAATGAATTCTAAATTTTACAAATTGTATAACAATATTAAAAAAGCACCGAGCCAATTCTTAAGGAAGAAGGAATTAAATAAATTTTATTATTTTTGTCCACTTACCACACAATAATAATAAAAAAATATTAAGAACTATGAAATGACTAGGCTTTATTACCGCCCATTATAAATATTAATAATATGACCCCTGTAATAGGTACAGAAAGGAGTATTCGCGCTCGGTTTTGTTAGAAAAAAACATAACCGTACAAATTAAAATAAAACCGCATATTTTGTTGAAAGCCACAAAATTAATTTAAATTAAACACAGTTAGACATTCAGTTAGTGGACACGCAGGTTGTGAGAATATGTTAAGTCAGTAGCGTATCCACAAGTAAGAAAAGTGTTAACAACAAGTAAAGGGTGTTTTTTATAGAGGTATAAAACTTTAAGTTGGCAACACTTTTTTAACTGGCGGCCATTTTGTCAGCTGTCAAGTGATTTATGTTTAGTTTGGTTTGGCATTTCAACATGAATAGACTGACGCTTGAACAACGCTTCCAAATTGTGCAAATTTATTTTGAAAATCATGGTTCTGTTCGAAATACGTATCGCGCACTACGTCCATTTTACGGTCAACATAATTGTCCATCAGAGCAATTAATTCGATTAACTATGGATCGTTTTCGCACCACGTTTACTCTAAATGATAATACGCATCCACAGAGACGTCGTACAGTGCGTACAGAAGAAGTCATTGCTGCTGTAGAGCGTAGCGTAGAGGAAGACCCGAATCAGTCTATCCGCCATCGTGCGCAGGAATTGGATATGTGTCCATCCACTTCATGGAAGATTTTGCGGAAAGATCTTGGTTTGCGTGCTTACAAAATCCAACTCGTGCAACAATTGAAGCCACACGATCACCTAGCAAGGCGTAGATTCGGTGAATGGGCCTAAATCAAGATTGCCGTTAATCCCGATTTTCATAAGCGAATTTTGTTTAGCGATGAAGCTCACTTTTGTTTGAATGGATACGTCAATAAACAAAACTGCCGTATTTGGAGTGATGATAATCCTCAAGTGTTTGTTGAGACACCGTTACATCTAGAAAAACTGACTGTTTGGTGTGCGTTATGGGCTGGTGGAATCATTGGTCCGTACTTCTTTAAAAACGATGCTGGTCAGAACGTTACAGTCAATGGTGACCGCTATAGAGCCATGATTACTGACTTTTTCGTTCATCAATTGAACAACCATGATGTGCAGGAGCTGTGGTTTCAACAAGACGGCGCAACATGTCACACAGCTCGTGCCACAATTGATTTATTAAAGGAAACGTTTGGTAACCGCATAGTTTCACGTTTCGGACCCGTGAATTGGCCTCCAAGAACGTGCGATTTAACGCCGCTAGACTATTTTCTGTGGGGATATGTGAAGTCGCTAGTCTACGCCGATAAGCCCGAAACGATTGACCACTTGGAGGACAACATTCGCCGCGTTATTGCCGATATACGGCCACAAATGTTGGAAAAAGTCATCGAAAATTGGACCTCCAGATTAGACTACGTCCGAGCCAGCCATGGCGGTCATATGCCAGAAGTCATATTTAAATTATAATGCCAGAAGATTATCTTTCGAATAAAGTAAATTTCATGTCAATTTAAAAAGTTCATCTTTGTTTTATTCCATTTCAAAGTTCTATACCTCTATAAAAAAACACCCTTTATAACTATTAAATTATTTATATATTATTATTTTTGGTAATTTAGAATAAAAAATCAGGAGTAACTAATTAGTGGATATTGGTTTGTCAAAAATGTATTGAGCCTTTTTCTCGTTAAATAGTTTTAGTGTCACATATCTCAGGTAATATAACTCGCATCGAGTCATACTCAGCATCAGTTCAAACCTAATGCTTGACAGTAATAGAGATGAAAAACCGTTGGAATTTGTTTAGTTAGAGTTAATTTAGAGCGCCTTAAAATTAAGTGAAATTTCTGCAAAAGTTCGGTACAATTTACAACTTTATGTCGATAAAAGCACAAATGCTACGGAGGCCTATGAAGAAATTTGTACTGTTCATGGTCAAAATACGTTATCAAAACCAACAGCCAAAAGATCGTTTAGTCGCTTTCGTTCTGGAAATTTCGATGTCAAAAATGCTGCTCATACTGGTCGATCAATGAAAAAAAAGTTTATAGAATTTTGGCAAAAGTTTTCCAAGACCGGCATGTCAGTAGCTATGATATTGCCAAGGAACTAAATATCTATCACCAAACAGTTTCAAGACACTTGGAGGAAGCTGGCTATACAAAGAAGCTTGATGTTTGGGTGCCACATGATTTGTCACTAAAAACTTACTCTATCGAATTTCCATTTCTATGAATACTATTTGAAATGAAATATTACAGTTTAACAAATATAGACGTGACATACTGTCACTCTATCTCACTCCAATTTAGAAGGCTAGAACTGTTTTTGTTCAAGAGACATGGTTGGTTGGTTGTAGGCAGAGATGGCGATTGTACCTGTTTGTGCACTGCTGGCTCTTGGCTTCTTGTGCTTTCTTTTCTTGGTTACATGAGCGTCGCCCATTGAGAAGGTTTATTAGATTTCTTCTAGACCCTTCATGTGGTAAATTATCGTCACGATATAGATCTTCGAACAGTTTATGTCTGTTTCGAGTTAAAGACACACATTCATATGAGATATACACGGAGGTGTCTTCCTCTTCACCACATAATCTGCATGTAATGAGATCATTATGGATACCCATTTTCTGTATATGTTTCAAGTGACAGTAACCGATGATCAGTCCCACCACTAGCTTGATCAAGGCCAGTGTTAAACATAAGGCTTCAGTTGCTAGTTTCTGCGAGAGGCCGCCAATTATGTACCTCGCTTGTCTTTAGCCAGACATTGCGAGCCAACGATCTAGATGTTGCTATTGTGTCCATCTGTCGATGGTCGTTTTCCTTCTGTTTTAATATACGAAACGCTAGTTCTGGACTCCTGATTAGTTTTGTAGCTCCAAATTTTGCTCATTCGTCTGCTTTTTCATTACCTTTTATCCCCGAGCTCAAACCTCTTTTTCCTGGAGGATAGTTAAAACGTCACGTTTACAATCCATCGTGATGTCTTACAGACATCTAAAGTCTTTAGAACAGCTTGACTTTCTGAGAGAATATATATTTCTTGGTTGCGGTAGTCCCGACTACTATTCTCATGAACATGAAAAGTTTTAAGACAATAGACATTATATACGAGCTATGTTTTTATAGAGAGACATAGATAATTAACCTCTTTAATACCCTTTAAAAAAATGAAAACTTATCACAAAGGTGAGGTTTTGCATTCGCTGGTAATTTTAAGTATTTTATTCGTTGCTTCAGAATAACTAATTCTCACTCAAATAGGACGCTACTGAATATTCTATGCCACAAGTGTTCAATATAACATATTGCGCTCTGAAGTAAGCATATGTTCTCTTTTGTGGTCAGGCGCTAAAAAAACATTTTGTTTGGAATATTATAGACCTATTATTGAGTAAAAATTGTAAAGCTTGCATGACGAAGACTAAACAGTCATATCTCCGGCCATAGGAAGTTTATAAAAAAAAAAAAAAATTTAAGGCTTAATACTATACAACTATTATTTATCTTACATATATATATATATATATATATATATATATATATATATATATATATATATATATATATATATATATATATAAAATATATATACATACATATATATATATATATATATATATATATATATATATATATATATGTATATATATATATATATATATATATATATATATATATATATATATATATATATATATATATTCATCAGATTCATCCTAAATAAACTAAAATAAATGATTAATATTTTTATGTTTTGATCCCATTTTGCAAAATTTCTTTTCTTCATACAATCCACTGTATATCAATCTCATTAGCTCAGGTATTTTTTTTTTTAATATTATTTTCTTTGTTTCAGAACGAAATGGAAACGACAAACAGCTGTCGGACTAGAACTCCTAGCAGAAGCCGGAAACTACGCAGCTTTTCAACGACTTTATGGTGGACCTCCATATGGCTGCTGGTATCCTCCTCAAAATGCTGGTCCCACTGCAGCCCCCACAGCTGCAGATATCTACTATCGACAAGCTGCAGCAGCGGCTGCTGTTACCCTTCAAAAACCCCTTCCTTATAGACTGTATCCTCCGGGAATGGGTTTAGGTATTCCAGGGCCAGTGCACATTTAGGATCGTTAGCTGCCAGTAGTTCTTTAAGTACCTTATCGAGTTATTACTCTAATCCCACTTCTGAGGGACCTTCTCCCAGATCTCCAAGTCCAGATACGCCTCTCGATCCTGGATCTCCCGGTTCACCAGGTGGGAGAAGGTCACCCTCGGATGATGAAAATACTATTCATGTATAAAATTAACACTCGAAGGTGTTAGTCGGAAAGCTAGTGAACGTTATATTCAAATTGCTTAAGTTGTGTGAGCAGGTACTTTTTCACTGCCTGGGAATGAGTTTCATAATCTGCCGAAAAAACTCATCTCAGAGTTAGAAAATATGGTAGGGGAGGATGGTGCAATAGAGGGTAGTGGGGACTATTTCTACATTCAAAATAACCAGAAAATTTTAACTACGCTTGATATAATAAAGCAGTACATTCTTATGCATGTTTGATGCAGTCGTAGAAAAGGACGGTGTGCCACGGTGTGAAAATCGATTTTCATATTATTATGATCCTACGGTGAAATAACTCCCAAACGAGTGTCGCAAGAAATGCGATATTTGCTATACTTATTACGATTGTTTCTTGTCTAGTTCCAATAAGATTCAAATTGTATTCTAGGTGTTATTCTAGGTATTTTATATGTTTTATATCCCCCGAGCATTTTAAGCAACTATAATGCATGCAGTCGAATTTCTAATATTTAGTTAACAGAGTCAGTCAATATTACAAGGATGTATCTAGTCATGAAGCCGAAAAAAAGCGTTTAGGATTTTTTTTTAGCGGAATTATTCATTATTCATTACATAAAACAGAGTTTAATTTTATATAATAATCTGTAGCTTAAAATACAATTTGTGAAATTTTAATTAAAAGAAGAAAAATGGTGGCGCTATACCTGTTCCCCTGAGACCCCCCCCCGTTTTTTTAAAGAGCATTTTTTTTAAGGAGCATTCCAGTGTGCACGTCCGTTTACTAATTCATAAAATCATCAAATGGCATTGATTTATACAAAAAAAGCGAAAAAATGGCCTTACAGCGTTTTACATTTTTGCTAATTAAAAATAAAATTCTTGATAAAATCAAAATTTCTTCGTTCAAAGACAAGTAATATGTATAGAGAAAATAATTACCAAATTTCATTAAAATCGGTTCGGTGATTCTTAAGTTATCTTGCACACCGCCATGTAGTTTTCAAGAAAAAGTAGTTTCAAGAAAAACGCATTTAAAGTTCTAGGTTTAAAAAATTAGGTTAAAACACAGTAATATGAAGTAAATTCTTACCTGTAAATGAATCATCGACTCTATGACCATATGTTGAGTCTTCATCAACGATTTGAGCTTATGGAATACTACTTTCTAGCTTCTTTTATAGTTTGTAGCAATTATCAACTCATTCTCCGTCCACTTTAATTTCGTCATATGGATTTTGGCCACAATGGACTCCCATAGCTGTCATTATATTTAACTTTGATAACGAATGAATTGCTACGAATGAACTGCTACTAGTGAACTGTACAACGGTACTGCACAAACTCCCAGTTTCGAATATAGAACATTAGAATAGCAGATGTGAATGCCTTGCACAATTTAAGAATCTCTTTGTATTATATTATAAAAAAAAGTTTAAAATACATTAAAATCGAGTTAAGGTCGGCGAAGGCTGACTCGAGAGCAGGTGCTCGCTACCTGCTCAGAAAACTCTTCGCAACGGCACCTCTTTCAAACTGCTATAACTTCGTCAATTTTTAATCGATTCTTATGAAACTTACAGATATCATACTAAAAGAAAATGTAAAAATCCAAAAATCGAATTTTTTTTGACCCAGATGGCTAGGTATATGCCCTTAAAGGCGCAACAATAATACAAGAGAAATATTATTCTCAATCCTGTGAAATAGAACATAAAAATAAATGAAAGAAAATATATATATTGTGCTGGTGTTAATATTCTAATATATTCACCGGAACATTTGAGATATATTTTTAAACTAGTGAATAACTAACTAGAAATATGATTAATACGGGGTGGTATAATATTAACTGTTAATTGACAATTTAGACATGATTAATAATTATAGTTTTAAGGGGCATATTTTTTTCAAACAAGGAAATACGTTGACAAATACAATGTCCGTTTAGAACCACATTTTGTTCAACAAAATTAAGCTTTTTTAAATGATTATAGTCACTTTTCGTTTTAAAGTGTAAAAGAGCTTTCCATTTATAACTGTAAAAAACCGCGAATATGGGAGCTCTACAATTAAGTCATGGGGTTAGTTCTTCGATATTTCCATTCTACTTATGTCGAAAACTAAATCGAATGACAGTACATGTCACTATAAAAAAGCTCTACAGATGGCACTTTGATAGTTACATAAAGTTTTTTATATTTCAAGTCAAGGTAAAATTTTGCAGAGTGACGGATATGGAATCCTGTTAAGCCTATCAAAAATATCCAAAAATATTATATTGGCACATATGAAAATTTGATTTTATATGTCAAAACTATTTTTTTGTTTAAAAAACAGTTCTCCAACAACTTAAACAAACATGAAAGATATTGTTAAAAAGGGATAATGTGGTAACTTTAATTCAAAAGATATCATAAATAGTATTTTATATCACTAGAAACCATTTAAAATCAGAATTTAACAATAATACAAACTAAACATTTTCTGTCAATGGAAACCTTGAAATTTTGTAAAAAATCACATAAGAGCTAGAAATAAGTAAAATGTAGCATAAGTTAAACTTTTTTGAGATCCTGCTTATTTTTATTCCCTTTTTCTGTTTTTTTGTCTAACTCAACTTTTTAGTTAACCTCCAAGTTAAAAAATCTTACTAAAATTGAAAATAAAAATGTGATAACAATGTGACAAATTGTATAAATATTCAGCAAAGATACAGAAAGACAAATATACAAAGCAAAGCTACCGCCAGATCGTTAAAATGCGCCTCTCCGAGTTTCTTAGAGATGCCGCGTAAAATATGCACAGCATCTCTAAGAAACTCGACCAGGCACATTTTATCGATCTGGCTTTAGCTAACTGGCTTCGTTTTGCAGCGATATTTGATTCCATCTATTTGTCTTGCTGTAGCGATAGGTATATTTTTTGTAGTTATATATAACCATATATAACCCGTTTTTCTTCTTCTTCTTCTTCTTCTATTCCTTTTGCCCATGAGGGCGTCGGACTTTCCTTATTCATTCTTCCACACACCTGTCTTTCTCTGTTTTTAAAATTTATCAATATAAGTGACAACCTAAAAATGTGATGTCAATGTTATCAATAGTTTACATAGAGTTCGTTTTTTATATACCAGCGAAGAAAATATACAGAACAGAATCAAATATATAAAATTATCAAAAATAAGTGGAGCCTTTATAAGAATAAAGTACTACTATATTTTACTTAAGTTCTTATTTTGATGCAGATTTCTCACAAACCCTGCAGTTTGTACTTACAGAAAATGTTTACTATATTGTATTAATGAAAAATTTGGTTTCAATTGGTTTTTAGCTTCATCATATACTCTTTATGCTATAATTTTGTGTTATATTTATATCGTCATTTTATTTTTGCAATATCTTTCATATTTTTTCAATTTAAGCTGTTCATAATTTTTTTTTTTTTTGATGAAATAGTAGTTTTTACATATTGACATAGTCTCACAAAATCAAATAATAACACAGGAGAATATTCTGTGGCGTGGCCTTCAGCAGTCGATTTTGGGAATTTTCATCTTCATCATGTTTGCCGAATACAGCTTTATAAATGATAAATCCAATAGAAATAATCATATAAACAAAAACACATCAAAATAAATTATGAAAAAACATTTTTTTTATGATGATCTATTGTGTTTTTGGTCCGGACAATTCTCAAGGTCCAGCAGTAGTCCGTCATCATATGGGAGTCCCATCGGCCTTGATATCTTCCCTCCATTATATTGATATCCTGCTAGAACGGCTGAATTTTGTTACTCATATTAGCTCCAGTTTTTCAAAATTCTTAAGCATTTTGGCGACTATTTCGGAATATTCTGCTACTTTGTGCTTCCCAAAAATTTTTTGATAACTGATACAAAGTTCGTTCATGCCTTCATTTCAATCTCAGTCATTTGATTTGAGAAATCATTGTCGTTTATGCGATAAGTAAATTCTCAGACAACAATATAAATATTTGTTACGATATATTTAGAATAAAAAACAAGCAAAAAAAAAATGAATTGTAATGTTTCCCTTTTAAATGATTTTATATTGACTACCTGAAAGTTATGAAGTGCGTACCTGTGAAATCATATTTTCCGGGAATTTTAATTTTTCCTTCAAACACCCTGACACAATACTCTTTTCCATTTTTTAACAAACGAAAATGGTACAAGGCTTAAAATAAGGAAAAACGCTTTTATGATGATATCTACTCTTATCAAAACTACGCACTACATACGGTGGCTTCAATAGTAGTCTATCCAGTACCTACTCCCTCACCCTTACTCCTTTGATTCATGTGACTTCTAAGAAGTTCTAGAAAAATAATGTTGGAACGCTAGACACGTTTTAGAGAAAATAAGCAAAAACTTCATTCATAAAAGCAGGGAACTGGCAACTATACTACATACTATTAATGTATTCATCTAACTCTAACTAATTTGGAGCCTTTTAAAGTAATCTGATCCTATAGCAATACAAGTATACCAACTTTTTTTTTTCCATTTTTCAAAACACATTTATAATTCCATTTTGTTTTCAAGACGTCAGCAAATTCTCTTTGATAGCTTCTATAAATTCAATCCGGTGTCCACGGAACGGTAACGGAATACGAAAAAATCACACAGGTTCTATTTGTAGAACGGTCATCGTTTCATTTTTACTTACGAATAATTACTGCATTGTACTACGGTACATTCTCTCTCGTGATGCACAATCTATGAATTGTCCTGCCACAGTTCGGGCCTTTTTAGTGTTCCGTACGGAACACTTATAAGATCACTTTGGTGTCTGTTTTTGATTTTCTCTGAAACTATTTGACGTAGAAAGTTGAAATTTGACTCCAATATAGAAATTGATGGCCTCATCAGAGCCGTGTAGTTTTGAAAGTTAAATTTTGACTTAAGGGGTTAGTTTTGAGGGGTGAAATCGGAAGTGAAAAACAAAATTTTTTACTAGGTCATCGAGTGAGATCTCAAATGAAAGTTCGTAAAAACACGAGTTTAAAAATATATATAATGTCTTACATGCGCACATTTTTCTTTGTATTATTTTGAAAAAATCGCAAAAAATCGCTGTCCCCCCTCTCTATCTTGAAAAGTACTTATCCAAAAATTTTAAAAAAATTCTGGAATATTCTCCACGGGGTGTAGATTGAACGAAAATTATCACAAGGACATTACCTTTAATAATTTATCTGGTATGTAAAAAAACAAAAATTTCAAGGTCATCAGTTTTCAGTAAAGATCGGAGACAAACTTTGTTGTAAACTCATTTGGGGTGTGTTTTGTGAAGTCACTGATCATTTTGTACCTCCGTAACAAAATTTTTTATTTTAAAAGCAATCAACGTACGGAACACTAATTGCGCAAGTTTAACTTGCACTTGACCAGTTTTTTCGAACTGATTAACGTAACGCATGACTGCTAAATAATACTCACCAACTGGTTGGTCGGTTTAAAGGAAGGACAACAAACATGAGCTTGATTTTTAACGGACTTTAATGTGGTTTTTTCGGTCGGATATTGATTATTGCGCTGTTTCCGAGCCATATAAATAGATCCATGTTTCACCACTAGTAATTATGCATTTTAAAGTGGAGTTATACAAAGAGGAAGACCTCGACGCCACGATGTTTTTCAAGAAAATTTAGTTATTTTGGAACAAAGCGAGATAACCCACGACATAACTCCAAATCCGTGAAATCAATTTTATTACCCGGTTGATATTTCAATAAGATCTACAAAATCTCGAATACTTAAATGACATTTGCGGTAGTTGCGGCAGATTGTCGTCCAGATCTTTAATGGCTCCTCTACCCTCTTTAAACGATTTATAACAATTGTAAACCTTTCTCAAACGCTCATCATCTTAACATTTTTCTAACGTATCCGAACAGGAAATAAGACAAAATTTAATGCAAATCCTTTTCTCAAAAACTTTGTTCAATTTAGAAATCGCCAATAAGATTTTTTAACAAATATAAAACACGTTTTAATTTCTAACCTAATAGAGCAAATGTTATGAAAATGTTTGTCAGACCTTATTAATAGTTCGTCGAAACTAAAAAACAAGTATTTTAATAGATATCAGTAGCCCTCGTGGTGCTAAAAACCAAGTCCCATTAATTTTTGAAAATATTAGTATATTCATTCTTTTATTAATTAGACAATAATTTATCGAGAAATATTTAATTTTATAAAAATATTCATAACACAGGTCCACAAAAAAAAGTTGTTCTTGGAGAAAGACCATATGGAAAATATGTATTCTGATGTTCTGAAACCTACCTTAACAACCTTAATAAGCCAAAGAAGGCAAAGATAAACATGTGACAGAACAGGAAAATTCCACATTAACTACTGTGGGACCAAAGAGCATGATGAGGCGCCTGGATGCAGGAAGTTCCGGAGGTAGAATGGCCCCCCGTTCGGATCTCCGGGTAGGGGCTGGTTCGGAGGCGTCGACTTGCAGACATCATAATTTTAAGATAGATTTTTGCAACATACGAGGTATAAACTCGAACATAAATTCAGTGCATCAACACCTGCAATCAGATAAACCTCATGTACTCGCTCTATGTGAAACCAAGGTCAGTCCATCGACCAGCACGGTCAACTATCTTTATCCTGGGTACGACTTCTATTCCCGATTTAGGCGTAACTTTGGAATCTGTCTTTTTGTCAGAAGCGACCTCTCTTGTCAACGAGAAGAAGCTCTGGAGCCCCCAAACTTTGATGTTATGTGGTTAAAAATAACGACTCAACAAACCACAAGGTTCATCTGTATCCTGTATCGACCACCAAGTGATACCAATTTTCGAAAACTTTTCGCTTCTCTTGCAGACACCATCGATTATTTACAAAGTAACTATCCAAGTGCCGAAATTGCCATCCTGGGCGACTTTAATGTCCACAATATCAACTGGCTCAAATATTCAAATACTACCGACGAACAAGGTCGTGAAGCTGAATCATTCTCAATCAGTTATGGCTTAACTCAGCTTATTGACGAACCAACACGGATCCCTGATCGAGACGGGGAGTTCGCCAGTCTTCTTGATCTGTTTTTAACCACCAATCCGGAGATTTACACGGTCACCGTAAATCCGCCGTTAGGTTCTTCCGACCATAAACTGCTTTCGACATCGAGTATCCTGCCAATCAGTGACAGAGAGGCGCCTAGGCCGCGCAAGATTTGGCACTACAAATCTGCTAAATGGGAAGATCTCATGGAATACTTTCGAACTTTCCCTTGGATGGACGTTTGTTTTCGATCCGATAACCCATCTGACTGCGCCGGGGAGGTCTCCGATGTTATTTTGGCTGGTATGGAGGCTTACATCCCTTTTTCGAAGAAATGCTCCTCCAACGGCAAACCTTGGTTCGACCGAAAATGCAAAGAAGCTGTGGCTTCTAAACATATTGCCTACCGACAATGGCGTGAAAATCCTAACACCTTAAATCGAAATATCTTTGTTCATGCCCGGAACAGATGCAAGGGAATTATCGACGAAACCAAGGAGGCACACAATCAACGAATTAGAAACAAACTTCTCGCTTGTCCCAACAATTCCAGGTCCTTTTGGGCAGTCGCTAAGGCAGTTAGTCAAAACTTTACCAAATCCACCATACCACCACTCACACGGCCAGATAATTCCATTGCAACCACACCTATTGAGAGAGCGAACTTGTTGGCTGAACTCTTTGCTTCACATTCTACTGTCGATTTCCAAGGAAAAACACCACCTACTATTCCCATATTGCAGTCAAGGATGCCCGATGTTGTCTTCAGACAGCGCATCATAAAGCGTATTTTAATGAAGCTAGACACCAAGAAGGCTTCTGGCGCTGACGGAATACCTGCCATAGTTCTCAAAAACTGTGCAAGGGAACTAACACCAGTTTTCTGTAGACTTTTTAACCTATCCTACAGAAAGGGAATATTTCCGTCCTGCTGGAAATGTGCCACGGTTCAGCCGATACCTAAAAAAGGTAAGAAGACCTTGCCAAATAACTACCGACCAGTTGCATTGCTTTCAATAATATCGAAAGTCATGGAAAAGGTTATCAATGAGCATCTTCTAAAATATCTTGAACGATTCAATATTATTAGCGATCACCAATATGGTTTTCGTAAACATAGATCAACAGGAGATCTTCTGACTTATGTAACACATGTTTGGAACAACGCAATTGAACACTTTGGAGAATCGCGAGCGGTTGCTCTTGACATATCCAAGGCATTCGACCGTGTTTGGCACGATGGACTGTTGGCTAAGTTGCGCTCTTATGGTATGTCTGAAGGGTTCTGTTTGTGGCTCTCGTGTTTCCTCAGAGAGCGTTCTTTACGAGTGGCGGTCGACGGATTTCTTTCTAACACCCTCACTACAACGCCGGTGTGCCCCAGGGCTCCATACTGTCTCCTACTCTCTTTCTCATTTACATTAACGATCTGCTGGAAAAGACCGGGAATCCAATCTATAGCTTTGCAGATGACAGTACGCTTGTCTCTTCATTCACCTTGAACGCTCGGACATCGGCTGCTCAGGCGAATATCCGCAGACAGCAGGAGGTCGTTCAACTTAACAAAGACCTGGAAGAAATTCTATCTTGGGGTGACAGTAACCAAGTGGAATTTAACGCTACAAAAACCCAAGCGGCAGTTTTTTTTCTAAAAAAGTTAACGTTGCTGAACCCGACATAGTTATGTCGGTGCACTCCATTCCCCTAGCATCGTCGCTCAATTTGTTGGGCGTTAGTTTGGGAGCAAATATGTCTTGGCATGAACATGTTGCAGGCATAGCAAGGAGAGCTTCTCAAAAATTGGGAATATTATTTAGAACCAGAAAGCTTTACACCCCACAGCAACTGTTAATTCTTTACAAAGCCCAAATTCGACCAACTATGGAATACTGCTCCCACGTTTGGGGCTCCGCTCCCAAATATACACTGCATTTGTTGGATTCTGTTCAGAGAAGAGCGGTCCGTCTGATTGGGGACCCGGAATTGACCGGCGGCCTTGATTCGCTGGAACATCGGAGAACGGTTGGCGATTTGAGTCTGTTCTACAAGTATTTTCATGGAAAGTGTTCGAAGGATGTAGCCCGCTTAATTCCTCCCAAAGCGGTGCATGTTAGAAATACACGTCGCGCTGGTGCTTCGCATCCGTATGAGGTTCAGCTTGTTACTCCGCGTACGACGCTTTTCAAGCAATCTTTTATATGGAGAACGTCATTCCTTTGGAATAATTTGCCCAGCGCTGTGTTTCCCACCGAGTACAATTTACAGCGATTCAAGAACAACGTGAATCGCTTTTTTTCCGCACTCGTGCCGCTCCTGGAGCGCTTTAGGGACTTCCCTGCAGCACGTGTGCTAGACCAATAAAAAAAAAAAAAAAAAAAAAACCATAATGCTCAAATGTCCTCAATTTTTTTATTCGTGATACTTGATCGCTTTTCTTGAGGTTATAGTAAAATACCAATGTCATAGGTCAAAGTAAACTTGAAATTTTGTTTCAGAGCATTAAAATACATAGGAATATGTTAATTTGATAAGAAAATATTTACTCTGTCTCGGTTTATGTAAAAAAAAATCAATTATTTTTATCAATTCATTTTCTTAACGTATTTTCAGACACTTAAGCCTTGAAAAAAAATTTGAGGACATTTAAGCATTCTGGTTGTAAAGTATGTTTCAGACCATCAGAATACATGTCTTCCATATAATCTTTGTCCAAGAATAACACTTTTTTTGTGGATCAATGTAATTAATCTTCTACGATCATTAAATTTTCAAATGCATACAATTTTTTTTTTGACTAGATAGTTTTTATGTAAAATAATATTTTTGAACCTAATCAGGTCTAATGAATAACGAAATCTAAAAGGTATTGTCTGTACCAATAATTTGATAAAAAAAAGAGAACTTCTCTGGTTTCAAATCTCTTACTGAAGCAGAATTGTGTTTTAACCCGAACATTGTCGCATTCATAATTGAATTATTCGAAGGAAAAATTTAGGAGCATGGCTCGTTCGACAGATTTATTTTAAGAATAAAGTTTTTTCTTGGTATAGGTGGGTGTAGCCTCGAGCTGCCCTAACAGACTGTTAAAATCATTTTCAGGTTAGGAAAGGTACCTTCGAAAAAAATTCCAATCGGCGAATATTTTAAATAGAACGTTCACCAGCTCTTAGGCTATATGTAACATTGTGATATAAATTGTACTATAAAACATTGTTAATTTATTTTCTGCTTTTAAGTGTCGTGTATAATAGACGAACAAATTTTTTTGTAATATAGAAAAGTGTACCTAATTTGTTCAGGCTTTGTAAATATTCGACGACATTCCATAATTGGGTTCGGCCCAAAATCAGGGTTATTATGGTCAGAAGGACGTAACTTGTACTTATTTTTTGGTTAATTTATACCTGTAAGATTGCACCTGAATGATGTAATCGTTTTATTTTGGCTCAATAACTATGTTTATTCATGTTAAAATTAGAAGATTTAGAATAAAAAATTTAAGTTTTTATTACCAAAATGTGTTTTATTTTACTTTGGAGGTACTCCTGTTTTCCTATTATACCTCCTACAAGTTGTAACTTTCAGAAGAACTTTGTCGTAAAACAACATTTAGCAGCAAAAAAAGTTAACGTTGTACAGGGTGGTCCAAACTGGACACTTTTAAAGGTAAACCCCTTTATCTAAAGGAGATAGACGAAAACTGATGTCGGTGTCTGAGGCTCAAGTTTTATGATAAACTCAACGGTAAAAACCGCATATCGATATCTAGTACCGTTTCAGATATTCAGGGTGTTTTTCAAAAATCTGCTTTTTGGAAAAATATTTGTAATTCTTTTCCTATTGAAAATTTGTTATTTCTGTAAAAACATCCGTATTTCCGATTGTTTCTAAAACTCCTGTTTCTTCTAACTCCTTATCCCTGTTTGATGCATAATTTTTGAGTCGTTTCTTTTCAAACTGGCAACTATTAACTAAGTTATCTCGCAATCGAGCGAATATATCCTTGCAAGAGCTGACGCCTCTCTGGATAGCGTTCGTGGTATAAATTACTTGCTGCTTTCGAATTTTCTCCGGTTTGTATGAAACACACTATCATATCCCATTTTTCCTAATTTTCAAACTTCATTGCGATTTATTTGACAATTCAATAACTGATCTTGAAAGTAAAACTTGACAACTACGAGTAAACAATGAATTAAACCATATGGCCGCTTCATCTAAAGCCTACTTCACAAACTGTGCGTTTAAAACTTGCATAAAAAACTGAAAACCTTTATATTTGGAAATAGATTTAAGCAAAATATAAAGTGTGCTATATTTTTAGAATGATAATTTAAAGCTCTATTCGGATATACAGGATATCCCATTTAAAAAATATATTTTTGCGATAATAACTATTAAAATATTAGTTGTAAAAAAATGTAACTTACACTGTTGAAATCCACGTGAAAGAGTGCTTTGAGAATGTTTTTACAGAAATCAAAAATTTTCAATAGGAAAAGAATTACAAACATATTTTCAAAATGCAGATTTTTGAAAAACACCCTGTATTTCTGAAAATGATACTAGATATCGATATGCGGTTTTCACCATTGAGTTTATCATAAAAATTGAGCCTCAGACACCGACATCAGTTTTCGTCTATCTCCTTTAGATAAAGGGTTTACGTTTAAAAGTATCCAATTTAGACCACCCTGTACATCCCGACATAGTTATATCAAAACAGAATTCTATTAGTATCATCATTCAACTTGCTAGGTAGTAACTTGGGAACGATACCATGTTGCATGTATATTGAAACAAGTTTTTCCTTATATATATATATATATATATATATATATATATATGTATATACATATATATATATATATATATATATATATATATATATATATACAAATATATATATATATATATATATATATATATATATATATATATATATATATATATATATAAATCAACTTGCAGAAAAAATTACATTTAGTATCGAAATAACAATCAAATAAAAGTTCTTCCAAAGGGAGAAATGGAACAAATTCTCTCCCGAACCAATTAAACTCATAGAAGAAAGAAAATCTAAAGAAAGGGGTACACATGAGTATGACACATTAAACAAAGCCA
>CM032454.1:31082062-31134517 GCA_019049505.1 Pachyrhynchus sulphureomaculatus
GAATCTGGAGAGTCAAAGTCACAATCAAATAGTAAAATTAGATTATTTGAAGCTAATTAAAAATGTATCTAATAGGAACGTATTGGAAGCATGAGAAGGTACTGAAATTATCATATATAAAAATAACCTAAATGAAGATAGAAAACTGATTCCTTACGCTCCTCTGTACTGGTTACTAGATTATAAGTATCCCAATGTCTGTGATTGGTTGATTTCGCTTGAGTAGATGACAATCTTAGTATAAATAATTTAGTTCTCAGACGTAGGTTTAGTGAATCGTCACTTCTGGTGAGGCTACCTGGTTAGGGAAACTGCGTAGAGTACAGCTGAGAAGTAGTTATTTAAAATTTAAAGAGTTGTTATATAATTTATAGATATTTAGGCGTTCATTAATAAACCAAGATCTTAACACACTCATAATTATAATGGAACCTAACCCGAATCCGTTGTCTATGCCTATAATAAAACATCGGTGCCACAAGAACCTGTTTTTATTTTATAGAGAACATTTATAGTATCATAGGCGTTTTGATTGATATTAGGATACTTATTATCGGAATAAAACAAAATCAGATTTAAAGTTTATGAAACATTATTTATAGAGTTCATAAAGAAATAATTTAAATCCGCTGTGTACGCATTTTTTTTGACATTCGGGAACAAAAAGAAGTCATTAGACAATAAATCAGGTGAATACGAACAATGAGATACTAATTCGACGTTTTTCTGTGTCAAAAATTGTTTGAAGCGTTGTGCTAGAGCTGCCATTGTCATGATGAAGAATGATGCGAAGTTTTCAGTTATTTTTCCTGATTTCTGTCAAACAAGTTGTTCTATACCATTCAGCATTAATTATGGCAATATGCCCACTATAAAGGAAGAAACAAATGATCATTTTCTTGGAAGTGCTTTGCGAACGAACCACTTTTGTTGGCTTCGGTTCATCTTGGGACACCCAAACAATTCATTATTGCTTAGTTCCCGGCTCTCCAAGTTTCGTCTCCTCTATCCTCGGTCGAATTTTTTGAGCATTTCTTTACACCAATTGCCCCTAGCCTGTTTTTGAATTTCGGTCAAATTATGCGGAATCCATCGGGAACAGATCTTTTTCACAGCTAGCTGTTCATGCAAAATCGAATGTACTGCAGTCTTGGATATGCCCAAGGATGCCTCTATTTCACGGTAAGTCACATGCCGATCCTCTTCAATCATGTTGCGCACAGCATCGATATTTTTTGAAACAACTATCAATTTTGGTCGACCTTCACGAAATTCATCGCTGACGGAATTCTGCAAGCCAATTGTAAACAGTCTTTTCTGATGGTGATTCATTACCAAAAGTTAAACGAAGCGATTCGAGGCATTGTTATTGGGTTAGGCCTTTACTAAAATCGTAAAAAATCATCCAATACAAAACCTTCACGTAAAATTTCCATTTGTTCACAAAACTGTTTCTTTTGTAAACGCTCACAATAAACAAACTACTAGGCCAATTTCTGAGCTGCCGCTGTTTTAACAATAACAAATGTTCAAATTTTACAACAATGCTACCGTCACATCTCAATAGCGCCATCTATTTGTCGTTTGTAAAAACCTAAAAGGCGGCCCTGGTATAACACTATTTTAATTTTTAAAAGATCTTTGCGTGCTTGCTGTGTATATGTGTAACCACCTATTTGTTTATGAACCAAAAGCAAGGATATCAAGGTACCAATATTAATCTGTAATTATTAGATATGTATTAAATATTGTTACTTGGAAATAATTATCAACTGAACCAGCAAATAAACCTATTGTTCTTATCTAATTATTTCATTAGATTTCTTATTAGTATCATAGGTTAGTTATAATGTTTGAACGGCTCAGTAGTTGTGATTTTTAATATAATTGAATTGCCATTAATTATTCTACTAACAACTAATAAAAAAACATGACCATTTCTTGTTATCCGCCACTTTAATGCAGATGTTAATGTGTAGAGTACCGAGCAATTATTTGAATGGGAAGTATGCAATTATTCAGTAACCTTATCATTGAATAAATTTTATTGCGTTTGAAATAAACAATTGCTTATGCTCCATATTAAAATTGACAATAACCAAATTGAAATTTAGCAAAACAAAAAGCTAAATCGACTTCAAAAACACTGAGAAAAGGTACAAAGTAATATTTTTTCAACATCTTTAAAAATATAATTAGCAGAAAAAAATCTTCGGTATTGTCAATCTAAATAAAAAACGCAAGAAATATAAATATTAGGTAATTAATGCTTAATACACAAAAATAAAATAGATAAATAATCAAACTGAGCGACTTATTCGCTTGCAAGTTATGCAATATTAATCTTGCAAATTTACGTATTTCTATAAATGGAATAAAAGTATAATAAATAAACTCCAGGTAACCCAAAGAGCAATGAAGAGGAGAATGTTCAATATTAGACTCCAAGATCGTATGTCTAACATCGAGATTCGAAGAAGATCAAAAGTGACAGATGTAATACAACGAATATGTACATTAACGTGGAACTGGGCGGGGCATATCGCAAGGATGAATGATAACAGATAGACACGCCGTATAGTTGAATGGAGACCTAGAGAACACAAAAGATACAGAGGTAGACCACAGACATAAAAATAGAATTAACGGAAACAAAATTCAAGGATGTCAATTTCTTCCTTGACACGTAAGCTTTCAAATGCAACGTCTCCCTTTTGAGAAAAACAAAATGGCAGCTCAATATGGTGGCTAGAACTAAAAAAAATTAGAGTTAAGCTAACTAAACTTCAAAACTGAGACAAAATGTAATATTGATGTAATAATTAGAGTAACCAACATAATTTTATTTAATACCATCATGGCGGATACGCCTAAATACATGAGCGGATCCAATATGGCGGGCTCATCATAAAAGAGAAATTAAAAACTTAACCTAAATTAATCAAAGAACGGCAACTTAATGCATCATGCCTTACACAACAGAAAGGGAAATTGACTTAATAAAATTTTAGGCGTCATAACTTACAAGCAGAAAGAGAGCTTAACCTAACTTAACCTAATGCAGCAGATTCTAACCTAACTTAAGGCAGTTTAACCTAAATTAATCTAAGTCAGCTTAACCTAACTTAGCCTAAGGCATGTTAGCCGAAAAAAAAAACATAAAGCTTAGACGTTGGGAAGACAAGTTAAGCTAATATATCCTAAGATACCATAGCTTACGTAACAGAAGGGCAAATTATCTTAACCTAACCTAAGGCAGCTTAAACTAACATAACATAAGGGACACCCGGGTATCGAATTGTTGTTTAATAAAATTATAGAATATGTGCTGTGATACCTTATGTTGTGCTAGGTTAAGCTGCCTTTCCGTTATATAAGCTAAGATACCTTAGGTAGTACTAGGTTAGGCTGCCTTTCTGTTGTGTAAGCTACGATGCCTTCAATTAGGTTAGGTTAAGCTGTCCCCCCCGTTAGGTTAGATTAAGTTGCCTTGGATAAGGTTAGGTGAAGCTGCCCTTCTGTTGTGTAAGCTATAATACCTTGGGATATATTAGCTTAACCTTCTTTCCCGACGTCTAAGATATGAAGCTTTATGTTTTTTTTCTATTAACAAGCCTTAGACTAAGTTAGATTAAGTTGACTTAGGTTAATTTAGGTTAAACTGCCTTAGGTTAGGTTAGAATCTACTGCATTAGGTTAAAAAGTAGATTAAGCTGTCTTATTGATTTTTTTGATTGACACCCTTTTTTTTGGTTAATTCTATTTTTAGGTATGGGGGTGGCTCCGTTGACGTGAAACATCATATATATATATATATATATATATATATATATATATATATATATATATATAAAGATAAAGAGTGAGAGAGAGATAGGAGAGAGAAAGGTTTCTTTGTGTTAAAGTTAGATTTTTCAAAAGTACCTAACATATCCTGTGTTACGTACTTTCCTAATAAGTGGGTGAATTTTGTTTTATGAGCACACGTACTGCAGAAAAATCTCTAAAGTGCTACAGGAGGGACGCGTGTGCGGAAAAAGCGATTGACGTTAATCTTGAATAGCTGTAAACTGTATTTGATGGGAAACAAAGTCCTGGGCAAATCATTCCAAAGAAGTGTGGTTCGCCGTATAAAAGACTGCTTGAAAAAGGTTGTACGAGTAGTGTCAAGCTGAACTTTATACCGATGTGAACTATCAGCGCGACGTATATTCCTAGCATGCACCGCTTTGGGAGGAATTAAGCGGGCTACATTTCCCATAAAAATACCGATGTTTCAAGGAATCGAAGTTGCTGGTCAGTTCAGTTCAACAAATGCAGCTTATGTTTGCCGAATTTGAGCTTGATATAGAAATAATGGTTGCTGTGGAGTGTAAAGCTTCCTAGTTCGAAATAATATTCCCAGCTTTTGAGAAGCTCTCTTTGCTATGCTTCCAACATGTTCATGTCAACAACTCGCAAATTAACGCCCAGTAAACTGAATAATGATGCTACAGGGATGGAGTCGGTTCAGCAACGCTAACTACTTAAGAAAAAACTGCCGCTAAATTCTACTTTGTTGCATGATAAAGATGACTCCAAGATAAAATTTCTTCCAGATCTTTGTTAAGTTGAACGACTTCCTGGTGTCAGCGGATATTTGCATAAATAACTGATGTTCGAGCATTCAAAGTGTAATAAAGAAATAAGCGTACTGTCCTCTGCAAAGCTGTAATTTGAATTCCTTGTCCTTTCCAGCAGATCGTTAATGTAAATGAGAATGACAGTAGGAGACCATATGAGGCCTTGGGGCACACCGACATTAATAGTAAAGCTGTTAGAAAGAATTCCGTGGACTCCCACTCGTAAAGAACGCTCTCTGAGGAAACACGGTAGCCATAAACAGAACTTTTCAGTCGTACCCCAAGAGCTTAGCTTAGCTAACAATCCATCGTACCAAACACGGTCGAATGTCTTGGATATACCAAGTATAACTTCTCGAGATTCCCCAAAGGATTTAATAATGGTTGTGCCAAACATAAGTTAGAAGATCTTCTGTTGATTTTTGCTTACGCAAATCAGGTTGGTAGTTCCTAATAGTATTCAATGCGACAAGATATTTTAAAAGATGATAGCCTTTTCCATGACTTTCGATATTATTGAAAGCCGTGCGACTGCTTGGTAGTTATTTGGAATGGTTCTCTTGCCTTTTTTTGGGTATCGGCTAAACTATAACACCTTTCCAGCAGGAAGGAAATTATCCCTTTCTTAAGGATATGGTTGAAAAGTCTATAAAAAACTAGTGTTAGTTCTCTCGCGCATTTTTTGAGTACTATGACAGGTATTCCGTAGGCACCAGAAGCTTTTTTGATGTTTAGCTTCATTAACATACGCCTTTTGAAACGCTATCTGAAGACAATGTCGCGCATCCTTGACTGCACTCTGGGAATAGTTGGTGGTATTTTTCTTTGAAAATCTATCTAGAATGTGAGCAAAAAGTCAGTCAACTAGCTAGTTTTCCAACTGATTTATTGCAATAGTATTATCTGGCCGTGTGAGTGGTGGTATAGTAGATTTAGCAAAATTTTGACTAATGGCCTTAGCGACTGACCAAAAGACCCCTGGAATTGTTGCGGCAAGCAAGAAATTTGTTTTTAATTGTTTGATTGTGTGACTCCTTGGTTTCGTCGACAATTTCTTTACACGGTTCCGGGTACGAACAAAGATGTTTCGGCAAGGCGAGATGTTTAGAAGCAACAGCTTCTTTGCATTTTCGGTTGAATCCAGGCTTGCCGTTAAAAGAGCCTTTCTTCTAAAAGGGGATATAAGCTTCCATACCAGCCGAAATAACATCCAAAACTTTCTTAGTGCAGTCAGATGGGTGGTCGGATCTAAAACAAACGTCTAATCAAGGAAAAAATACTAATTAATTACTATTAGATAAGTTTTATTTAACGAGTTTCCACTGTCCAGTAGCGATTATAGACTGACACATAAATAAAAAAAATAAATATTACGACATTTGAAAAAGAGTACATACATAAGTATTAAATTGAGAACTCCTCTTTTTTTAAATCGCATAAATTTCTAATATGTAGTAATTAAAAATTATATTATAAGTATAAAATGTCTATCTAAATTATTATCAACCTAAGGCATGTAATAACAGAAATACTTATTTTACTTCACAGGGAGGCTTTACTTGTCAACAGAATAGTGAAGATCACTTAAAGCCAATCATCGTACATTCGGATTGATTGAGATATGGATTATCATTACTATATGTAGATTAATTATTTAAATTAATATGTTTAAGGAAATTACAAATGTCAAAAAAATCTATATTATGGCTTCTTAGTGCTTTAGAAGCTGTATAGGTAAGAATATATTGTGTAACGACAAATTGTCAGTTCAAATAGTTTTTAGTTAATCAAAAAGCGAATGATATGACTAATACTTTCTTTTATTTTTTATGGGTCTAGGTGCTGCAGGGAAGTCCCTAAAGCGCTCCAGGGAGCGGCACGTGTGCGGAAAAAGCGAATCACGTTGTTCTTGAATCGCTGTAAATTGTACTCGGTGGGAAATAGAGCGCTGGGCAAATTATTCCAAAGGGAAGATGTTCTCCATATAAAAGACTGCTTGAAAAGCGTTGTACGCGGAGTAACAAGCTGAACCTCATACGGATAGAAGCACCGGCGCGACGTGTATTTCTAACATGCACCGCTTTGGGAGAATCTAGCGGGCTACATCGTTCGAACACTTTCCACGAAAATACTTGTAGAACAGACTCAAGTCGCCAACCGTTCTTCGATGTTCCAGCGAATCAAGGCCGCCGGTCACTTACTGGTCTCCTATCAGACGAACAGCTCTTCTCTGAACAGAATCCAACAAATGCAGTGTATGTTTGGGAGCGGAGCCCCAAACATGGAAGCAGTATTCCATAGTTTGTCGAATTTGAGCTTTGTAAAGAATTAACAGTTGTTGTGGAGTGTAAAGCTTTCTGGTTCGAAATAATATTCCTAATTTTTGAGAAGCTCTCTTTGTTATGCCTGCAACATGTTCATGCCAGGACATATTTGCTCCCAAACTAACGCCCAACAAATTGAGCGACGATACTAGGGGAATAGGAATGCCCCGACATAACTATGTCGGGTTCAGCAACGTTAACTTTTTTAGAAAAAACTGCCGCCTGGGTTTATGTAGCGTTAAATCCCACTTGGTTACTGTCACCCCAAGATAGAATTTCTTCCAGGTCTTTGTTAAGTTGAACGACCTCCTGCTGTCTGCGGATATTCGCCTGAGCAGCCGATGTCTGAGCGTTCAAAGTAAATGAAGAGATAAGCGTACTGTCGTCTGCAAAGCTGTAGATTGGATTCCCGGTCTTTTTCAGCAGATCGTTAATGTAAATGAGAAAGAGAGTAGGAGACAGTATGGAGCCTTGGGGCACACCGGCGTTGATTGTGAAGGTGTTAGAAAGAAATCCGTCGACCGCGACTTATAAAGAACGCTCTCTCAGGAAACATGAGAGCCACAACCAGAACTTTTCAGACATACCACAAGAGCGTAACTTAGCCAACAGTCCATCGTGCCAAACACGGTCGAATGCCCTGGATATATCTCAGAGCAACCGCTCGAGATTTTTCAAAGTGTTCAATTGCGTTGTTCCAAACATGTGTTACATAAGTTTAAGATCTCCTGTTGATAGCGAAAGTCATAAGGGTGATCGCTAATAATATTGAATCGTTCAAGATCTTTTAGAAGATGCTGATTGAGAACCTTCGATGAAAGCTGCGACTGGTCGGTAGTTATTTGGCAAGGTCTTCTTGCCTTTTTTAGGTATCGTCTGAACCGTGGCATATTTCCAGCAGGACGGAAATATTCCCTTTCTGTAGGAAAGGTTGAAAAGTCTACAAAAAACTGGTTAGTTCCCTTGCACAGTTTTTGAGAACTAAGGCAGGTATTCCGTCAGCGCCAGAAGCCTTTTTGGTGTCTAGCTTCATTAAAATACGCTTTATCATACGCTGTCTGAAGATAACATCGGGCATCTTTGACTGCAATATGGGAATAGTAGGTGTGTTTTTTTCTTGAAATCGACAGTAGAATGTGAAGCAAGAGTTCAGCCAACAAGTTCGCTCTCTCAACAGGTGTGGTTGCAATGGAATTATTTGGCCGTGTGAGGGGTGGTATGGTAGATTTGGTGAAATTTTGACTAACTGCCGTAGCGACTGCCTAAAAGGACCTAGAATTGTTGGGAAAAGCGAGAAGTTTGTTTCTAATTCGTTGATTGTGTGCCTCCTTGGTTTCGTCGATAATTCCTTTGCAACTGGATTAACATTATAGGTTGTTATTTATTTCAATATTTTAGAGATGACTGGGGAAATAACTCTGATCATTTGGGTGACTACTAATTGTTATAATATGTTTCCTGGATGTTTGATTAACACGGTAATGATGTGATTGATTATATTCGTCATTTTTTTTTCAGTTCTACATTCCACTCAATTGGCATGATTTTCCGAATCATTAAGAAATTATTAGGCAACTATAACATTACTTACTATGCCTGAATATACTTTGGTCTAGAGGACATGTGCTTAAGTTTTTTCATCCAAATTATCTAGATTTATTTTATGACTAAAAAAACTATTAAGGAATTTATTCTTACTAACATTAACACGTTTTAGATTATTAATGACAGATCAGTTATTTTCCCGCTATCTGACTTCCGTTTAAAGGTGAAATTAATGACAACCTAATATAAAATTAATTTGAATTAATTGCTATGTTGTTACCCACCATTTAAAATAGTCTAACTCTTACAAACTGGTTTTAATAACACTGTGGATTAACAAGTAATTAGTAGATTTAACAAAAGATTTATTTACATATTTATAAAAGTCGTTGTTGGTGTCGAAAAACAGCGAGTTCAACGAGCAGGTGTGCACAACTAGATCCAACTTACCGAAATACTTAATATATTTAATGAGGGGGCATACCACGTGATAAAACCTTATCCTAGGTTTTAATATTACGTAGGTTATCTTTTATTAAGCTTTTTATTTTCCTTGCTAACAAAATTATTGTGTTTGTGAAAACACATTTGGAAATTTTTGCATTTCTTTAGATTTCAGGATCCCTAGATCACCGAAAATTTATTCTTGACAAAAAGTTCTGCATCACATGGAAATCCATGATCAAGCATCAAAAGTTTAAAATATTTGATGGTATACAGGAAAAATAAAAAATAATGTATTATAATTTACAAAATAAAATGATAATAGCACAAATTTAATATGGATGTAATTGTTGCAAAGCAGATAAGAAGGTTCTCAAATTTTGAACAAAAATATGATACAATCAAAATTAGTGTGTTTACGTAAGTTTTTTTGAATTTTTTACTAGGAAGGCCACAAATCTAAACGTGAGCATAATTTTTTAGCTCCTATTAACATTTTGAATTAATATTTTGCCCTGTATTTAAATTTATACTTTACTCTTCATTATAAATCATTATTTTTTATTTTCCCTGTATACCATCAAATATTTTAAACTTTTGATGCTTGATTATGGGTTTTCATGTGATGCAGAACTTTTTATCAATAATAAATTTTTTTGTAATATGTAAGATAAACTTTTTCTCCATTTGTATAAAACTTTTTGGGAAACATTGCATTATATTTGATGTCAAATGAAACAATTCGGCACTTTCTATGATACCGGTTCATTTTTACCAATACTGTAAAATATATATTTAATAAGTGGGTATAGATTAAATAAAAAGACGAAAATCCATAGAAATAGTGTTCCTCATTAATTTTGAGAAACCTACAAATTATGACGGTACATTAAAGTTTTGCTGATTTTAACAACTAGAAGTAAGTATAGAAACAATTAAAAATTAATATTCTAGAGGTCGCAATTAAACCTACTAGAAAATCCATATATAATCAGTCTCTTCTTTTTTCTTCTAAATTATTTTTAACTGTATAAAATAACTATTTGAAAAGAATATTATTACTTCGATGTTACGCAATATTAAAAAAATATGTATGACTGCAATTTTATTGTTTTATTAAAAAACTTCTATATTGGTGCTTTCCAATAGACCCAGCCTGGTCCTATGACTAGAAAAAATAATTATTCATGCTCATGCGGTTCATGCTATCTTTTCAACTCTCTTTAAATACTTCCACTCTCTCTCTTATTCGAGCATTCCAATGTTTATCCAAGTTCTGCCAGTGGCAGAACAATTCTTTTAAAATGACGTAGTTCAGTGATTTATAAAAGTTAAAATTTATTAAAAGTAAGTAACATAAACGTGTGTCTTTCGAATTGACTAGAAGCGGCACACATTTCAACATTCTAAGCTATTTTTATAACACTCTGTGCATCTTACATATATATATATATATATATATATATATATATATATATATATATATATATATATATATATATATATATATATATATATACATATATATATATATATATATATATATATATATATATATATATATATATATATATATATATATATATATATATATATATATATATATATATATATATATATATTATTATTAACGATCACCAATATGGTTTTCGTAAACATAGATCAACAGGAGATCTTCTGACTTATGTAACACATGTTTGGAACAACGCAATTGAACACTTTGGAGAATCTCGAGCGGTTGCTCTTGACATATCCAGGGCATTCGACCGTGTTTGGCACGATGGACTGTTGGCTAAGTTACGCTCTTACGGTATGTCTGAAAGGTTCTGTTTGTGGCTCTCATGTTTCCTCAGAGAGCGTTCTTTACGAATGACGGTCGACGGATTTCTTTCTAACACCCTCACTATCAACGCCGGTGTGCCTCAGGGCTCCATACTGTTTCCTACTCTCTTTCTCAATTACATTAATGCTCTGCTGGAAAAGACCAGGAATCCAATCTACAGTTTTGCAGATGACAGTACGCTTGTTTCTTCATTCACCTTGAACGCTCGGATATCGGCTGCTCAGGCGAATATCCGCAGACAGCAGGAGGTCGTTCAACTTAACAAAGACCTGGAAGAAATTCTATCTTGGGGTGACAGTAACCAAGTGGAATTTAACGCTACAAAAACCCAGGCGGCAGTTTTTTCTAAAAAAGGTAACGTTGCTGAACCCGACATAGTTATGTCGGGACACTCAATTCCCCTAGCATCGGCACTCAATTTGTTGGGCGTTAGTTTGGGAGCAAATATGTCCTGGCATGAACATATTGCAGGCATAGCAAGGAGAGCTTCTCAGAAGTTGGGAATATTATTTCGAACCAGAAAGCTTTACACCCCACAACAACTGTTAATTATTTGTAAAGCTCAAATTCGACCAACTATGGAATACTACTCCCACGTTTGGGGCTCCGCTCCCAAACATACACTGCATTTGTTGGATTCTGTTCAGAGAAGAGCTGGCCGTCTGATTGGAGACCCGGAATTAACCGGCGGCATTGATTCGCTGAAACATCGAAGAACGGTTGGCGACTTGAGTCTGTTCTACAAGTATTTTCATGGAAAGTGTTCGAAGGATGTAGCCCGCTTAATTCCTCCCAAAGCGGTGCATGTTAGAAATACACGTCGCACTGGTGCTTCACATCCGTATGAGGTTCAGCTTGTTACTCCGTGTACAACGCTTTTCAAGCAGTCTTTTATATGAAAAACGTCATCCCTTTGGAATAATTTGCCCAGCGCTGTGTTTCACACCGAGTACAATTTACAGCGATTCAAGAACATCGTGAATTGCTTTTTCCGCACACATGCCGCTCCTGGAGCGCTTTAGGGACTTCCCTGCAGCACGTGTGCTAGACCCATAAAAAAAAAAATATATCATAAGATCATGTTACAACACTGTTTTTCTATCAATAATTTATGTAATACTTGCTAATTTCAGTTAAGCAGTGAGTTTAAATTTTTGGGGAGTTTAATTTAAACCGGCAGTGTGTAACGCGTGTTGCCGACTTGACTTATTTAGTTCGCATTGAATGAGTCGAAATTTGCGTGCCAGAAGTGACCCAAGGAGAAGGGACAAAGATATTTAAGTAGCTATTTCGAATTTTTAAGGGTTTTTTCCTCCGAGATACAGTAACGGCTTTTTTTCGCCAATATGCCGTAGTAGCTTTTTTTCTCCAGCACGTCGTAGTGCAGTAACGGATTTTTTTTTTATCACCAAGTGGGTGTTGTTTATAGATCTCAAGTTTGATGCCTTAAAATATTCTGCTCATCCTAAAACATTTCGGGTCAAAAAGTGATTAGCTACCTAAATGAGATTAGGAGAGTGGCGGCGGAGACAATATTTTCGATGAGAATCTCACCAGGAGAGGCCAAGCAGCTTATGGAAAACCCACGAGGAGAAGCCAACCAGTAAGTCATAAGCACACTAGTTTAAATATCTCACTTCCTGTCTACAACGTGTGTTTCAACAATTACTCAACATGTGCAATCCGCGAAGTTAATTTTACGAACTTTTAGATCGTTTTTTTTTACACTTAGGATCAGTAATTCATAGAACTCTAATTTAAATATGTACACTTTCATGGCCTAAGAGGTTATTTATTGAGTCTAAGTAATTTGAAGAGTGTAATAAGAAGAAGAATTTTTATTTTGTTAATATACTCTTTTTTATTTAAATGTGTAATGTCTCACTAAACTCCTGCTCTTTCTTTCAGGACGCAACGGTTGTACCTAAATTAATTTTATTTCAACAACTAAATAACTCTTCAGTATTTTTTCATTTTTTGAGCTGAACTTAGATTCTTTTTATTCTAAAATAAATGGTGCCCAAAAACAGTACAACCAAATTTTAAACAACTATAGAGACTATTTTCAAAAGGCGTACAAAAATTACCTCCATCTCCATGTACTTTACCAGTAAAAAAACGAGCTAGCATATATCTAGTTTTTGATATATCAGTATTAATATCCACTTAATCCATTCTCAAAAATTAAGATATACATAAGGGGAAAATATCTGCTTCCATTTAATAAATAAAATATTTATTAAAAATAAAGAAAATTGGGGCTATACAATATAACGCCCCAACGAGACGTTACAAAATAGCGCTCCAACGTGAGACTATAAAGATAGCGCCGCAACCAGAGGCTATAAAAATGGCCCCGAAAAGAGCCTATATGTATATGTATATATACATATATATATATATATATATATATATATATATATATATATATATATATATATATATATATATATATATATATATATATATATATATATATATATATATATATATATATATATATATATATATATATATATATATATATATATATATATATATATATATATATATATATATATATATATATATATATATATATATATATATATATATTATATATATATATATATATATATATATAATATATATATATATATATATATATATATATATATATATATATATATATATATATATATATATATATATATATATATATATATATATATATATATATATGTATATATATATAATGGTATTTAAACCACTTATTTTTTACTGATTTAAATAAATATTCAATTTAAATCAATATGAATATTTTTAAAACTAATTTCCCGTTTTTCAACGCAAGTAACAAAAGATCTCCCCTTAGTTTGACTTTTTAATACTCATGATAGAAATTATTCATACACTTCCCTAAATACGACATACTTTAAGCCCTGCAGCAAAAAGGCCCTTCATGTTAACTCCACCCGTCATAGAGAGAAAGCAATTCAAATTATGAATAATAGAACTCATAAGTGCGCAGCTAGAACTAAATGCAATTGTAACAACGTGTTAAACCAAACGTGAAACCAGCGCACCTGCCAGTATAACGACGCACTAATTAGGGAATTGCCACCCGGCACACGACGTCAATATGGGTACTTCAATGTATAAAAGCGGTTGACGTGTATTAATCCTTAAACAATACGTTTAAGGGCTATATAGTAACATATCAATCGATATGATTTTTTTTTAAATGAAACAGAGAATCACAGAGTTACCAGCAAGAAAATACAATTAAGGCTCCACAATACCGAGGTTTACACATTAAAATACATTTTTTATTTAATTTGTTTAATTTTACACACTCTATTCACCTAAGATGTTTCTTGCTGCACAGGCATCCAAATTTTTAATTACCAAAACGAAATATATAAATTGTATTTCAGTATTCTTCCGTAAAAACTGTTGGATTAAAAAAATACTACGATTCAATTGCTCAATGCTATAAAGAAAGAGTGCCAATAGTACCATCTATTATTATTATTAATTAATTAATTACAACAGTAGTGGTGGATATGCACCCTATGTCCAAAAAGAAATTGAGCTTACAACAGAAAATGAAATGTAGAGAATTTTTTCTCTTTGTTTAAATCATTTAATTCAGGGTACCGCCTCTTGAATATTGTCAATGGTATCGTGTTGATATTTTTTTACACAGAGAATATATATATATATATATATATATATATATATATATATATATATATATATATATACGAGTATATATATATATATATATATATATATATATATATATATATATATATATATATATATATATATATATATATATATTAAATTAAAATTCAGGGTTTCAATTCGTTTGTCTAACAATGAATTTGCACGACGTTTCGCCAAAATCTCATTTGGCATTTTCAAGTGCTCCCGCTACTGCTGCTATTCGATACTGTGATCTTGTTGCTGCTGCCGCTCGAAGCTAATTTCGAGCGGCGAAGTTAGCCCCTTAAATGATTTAGTTAAAAACGACATGAACATGTTCCTATTACCGGCTATACTTTGCAAGAGAAAGCTATTGAATTGGGAAGGAAAATAGAGAACACCGAGTTTAACAGTTCTAGAAGTTGGATTGAACGATTTAAAAAGTGACATAATATTAGTGGGGGTAAAATAGTAGGAGAAACTGCAAGAGTGGATTTAACTGTTGTTAATGAGTGGTTGGCCAATGTATGGCCGGAAATTCGAGAAACTTATGAATATGGGGACATTTTTAATGCGGATGAAACTGGTTTGTTTTACAAGATGACGCCTGATAAGACTTTAAAGTGTATCGGAGAGAATTGTGCTGGTGGAAAATTATTAAAAGTAAGGATTACAGTGTTGATAACTGCAAATATGTCTGGAACAGATAGAAGAAGATTGTTGGTGATAGGAAAGTCAGCCAATCCCAGGTGTTTTAAAAACAAACAACTACCAGTAAAGTGCAAATCAAACAGTAAAGCCTGGATAACATAAAAATTTTTTAAAAATGAACTGATTGAATGGGACAAAGAATTAAAATTCACAGACAGAAAAATATTACTTTTGATTGACAAGTATCCAGCGCACTCTAAGGTTGATCTAAAGCAAATAAAATTGGTTTTTATGCCTCCAAATACAAGTGCAAAGCTCCAGCCTATGGATCAAGGTGTTATACGAGGCTGGTTTGAAAAGTCCGTGCAAAAATAAAAACTACTTATGTGTTTGGGGTAAACCTTTTTTATTTTTCGACATAGTCTCCTTTTAGGCTTATAAACTTCGTCCAACGATGTTCTAGTTTGTTGATCCCTTCCAAATAATAGGATTTGTCCAAGTCTGCAAAATATCCATTAGTGTCTGCAATCACCTCCTCGTTTGAATAAAATCTTTGTCCCGCCAGCCATTTCTTCAAATTGGGGAACAAATAGTAGTTCGAGGGAGATAAGTCTGGAGAATAGGGGGGATGTGAAACGAGTTGGAATCCTATTTCCATTAATTTTGCGACCACAACTGCTGAGGTGTGTGCTGGTGCGTTGTCGTGATGGAAAAGGACTTTCTTGTGGGCCAATCGCGGGCGTTTTTCTTGCAGCTCGGTTTTCAAACGGTCCAATAACGATGAATAATATTCACCTGTAATAGTTTTACCCTTTTCCAGATAGTCGATGAGGATTATCCCTTGCGAATCCCAAAAGACAGTCGCCATAACCTTTCCGGCCGAAGGAACGGTCTTCGCCTTTTTTGGTGCAGATTCCCCCTTGGTAACCCATTGTTTTGATTGTTGTTTGGTCTCAGGAGTATAGTAATGTATCCATGTTTCATCCACAGTGACGAAACGACGCTTAAAGTCCTCCGGATTCTTCTGGAACAGCTGCAAACCATCCTTGCAACACTTCACACGATCCGTTTTTGGTCAAGCGTGAGCAATCGCGGCACCCATCTTGCGGATAGCTTTCTCATGTCCAAATGTTTATGCAAAATATTATGTACCCGTTCAGTCGAGATGCCCACAGCACTAGCAATCTTACGCACCTTAACTCTTCTGTCATCCATCACCATATCATGGATTTGATCAATGATTTCTGGAGTTGTAACCTCCACAGGCCGTCCAGAACGTTCAGCGTCACTTGTGACCATATGGCCAGTCCGAAAATTTTGAAACCACTTATAAACTGTTCTAATCGAAGGTGCAGAGTCACCATAATGTTTATCAAGCTTCTCTTTAGTCTCCTGAGGCGTTTTGCCTTTCATAAAGTAATGTTTAATCACCACACGAAATTCTTTTTCGTCCATTTCTTGAAAATCACTCGACTTCCTTGATTCACACGAATGCCAAACACAAAGAAACAGACCAATATGGCTGAAACTTGGTGTGCGTTCATTCAAGAGATGCTACTAACTAAACATGACCTCGATACGCGCCGGTGGTGCCATCTCTCGGACTTTGCACGGACTTTTCAAACCAGCCTCGTACATTCTTTAAAATGTCATTATAGAAAGATTTTACTTATGAAAATGATAGAGACAATCGATAAAGGTAACATTTTTTTCAGTAACTCTCTTGGACGCTATAAACTTTATCCATATGGCTTGGCAAGGAGCCAGTAAAGAAACCATTGCAAACTGTTTTAAGCATGACGGATTTTTAAGGAAGAAATATGACTCAGATGATGAGCTGCCGTTGACTCAGTGGATTGAAAAATATCGAGAAGATCCTACTGATTGTCTAGAATTTGTTTACTATGCTGACATTCAACAAAGTACAGTGGAAATCGAGTTTAAAAAGATATTTAATCAGTTTAGATTTGAAGAGTATGTACGTGCTTATAATTAATTAATGACGAGAGAAATATTAACTGATGACCAAATTGTGACACTAGTGACTTCTGGAAAGATTTTAAGCGATAATGACGATGAAGACGAGTTTGGAGAAGGCGATAATATTTATCCATCCATTTCAGAAATGATTAAAAAAATGACCTGTACAATGTTCCTTGACAAGTATATTGACACCATTTCTTTTTCAAGTAAAATTGTACAAACGAAAATTACTGATTTTATTGTATAAACTACGTATTTCAATGTTTTCGTTTATACTCGTATATGTACCAACATACATAATAATAACTTTAGTGTGACTTGTTTTATTTTCCTTTGAACTTTTTTTTTTAAATTTAATAATTATTATTATTCATTTTTTTAACATCAACACCTAATCTAAATAAAAAAGTAGTGAAAAATGATATTAGATTTTCTTCACTGTTTGTAACGAACTTCGGATATAGCGAACCATTTTTAGTGATTTTTTGGAGATCCTTATAAACGGACTTCATCATATATATGTATATATATATATATATATATATATATATATATATATATATATATATATATATATATATATATATATATATATATATATATATATATATATATATATATATATATATATATATATATATATATATATATATACATATATATATATATATATATATATATATATATATATATATATATATATATATATATATATATATATATATATATATACCGCGTGGACCATTTATCGTGAAAAATGTTATTATATCAAAAACTTTGACTTTCAGCTTTGAAGAGGAAATGAAATAGCAGGATCCATTTTTCATTTAGTGGACGGCATCAAGTCATTTCAAGGTCAACTTAATTTTCTTAGTAAAAACCCATAATTTTTTTAAAGATTGTTATTTTATGAAAAAAAATACAAGCATTTTTGACCTCATTTTTTAAAATTATTAATGTCAATAAATAAATAATGAGATAGCTTTGCAATGATTTTTACCTCAATTCGTAGTAACTAATTAAAAGACAAAAAACGTCTGTTTTATTAAAACGAAATTTTGGTAATTATTTCAGAATTTATAATGAACATTTTTATTAACGTACGAGGCTGGTTTGAACAGTCCGTGCAAAGTCCTAGAGATGGCACCACCGGCGCGCGTATCGAGGTCATGTTTAGTTAGTAGCATCTCTTGAATGAACGCACACCAAGTTTCAGCCATATTGGTCTATTTCTTTGTGTTTGGCATTCGTGTGAATCAAGGAAGTCGAGTGATTTTCAAGAAATGGACGAAAAAGAATTTCGTGTGGTGATTAAACATTACTTTATGAAAGGCAAAACGCCTCAGGAGACTAAAGAGAAGCTTGATAAATATTATGGTGACTCTGCACCTTCGATTAGAACAGTTTATAAGTGGTTTCAAAATTTTCGGACTGGCCATATGGGCACAAGTGACGCTGAACGTTCTGGACGGCCTGCGGAGGTTACGACTTCAGAAATCATTGATCAAATCCATGATATGGTGATGGATGACAGAAGAGTTAAGGTGCGTGAGATTGCTAGTGCTGTGGGCATCTCGACTGAACGGGTACATAATATTTTGCATAAACATTTGGACATGAGAAAGCTAACCGCAAGATGGGTGCCGCGATTGCTCACGCTTGACCAAAAACGGAATCGTGTGAAGTGTTGCAAGGATGGTTTGCAGCTGTTCCAGAAGAATCCGGAGGACTTTAAGCGTCGTTTCGTCACTGTGGATGAAACATGGATACATTATTATACTCCTTGGACCAAACAACAATCTAAACAATGGGTTACCAAGGGGGAATCTGCACCAAAAAAGACGAAGACCTTTCCTTCGGCCGGAAAGGTTATGGCGACTGTCTTTTGGGATTCGCAAGGGATAATTCTCATCGACTATCTGGAAAAGGGTAAAACTATTACAGGTGAATATTATTCATCGTTATTGGACCGTTTGAAAACCGAGCTGCAAGAAAAACGCCCGCGATTGGCCCACAAGAAAGTCCTTTTCCATCACGACAACGCATCAGCACACACCTCAGCAGTTGTGGTCGCAAAATTAATGGAAATAGGAATCCAACTCGTTTCACATCCCCCCTATTATCCAGACTTGGCTCCCTCGGACTACTATTTGTTCCCCAATTTGAAGAAATGGCTGGCGGGACAAAGATTTTATTCAAACGAGGAGGTGATCGCAGACACTAATGGATATTTTGCAGACTTGGAGAAATCCTATTATTCGGAAGGGATCAACAAACTAGAACATCGTTGGACGAAGTGTATAAGCCTAAAAGAAGACTATGTCGAAAAATAAAAAAGGTTTACCCCAAACACAATAAGTAGTTTTTATTTTTGCACGGACTTTTCAAACCAGCCTCGTATATTAACGTTTTTAAAAATTCTAATTAAAAATTCTCAAAATAATTACCAACTTTATTACAATAAAACAAACATTTTTTTGTTTTCTAGCATTTTTCTCCTGAATTACTACTAGTTAAAACACAATATTTTTTTATTTATTGACCTTAATAACTTAAAAAAATTGATGTCGAGGAATGTGTTTTAAATAAAAATACGTATTTTTTCTTATAAAGCAAGAACCTGTAAAAAAAATTTAGAATTCCATTAAAAAAAATTGAGTTGATTTTCAAATGACTTTGATGCCGCCCACAAAATTGATCCTGCTACTTTATTTCCTCTTCAAAGTTGAACAAGGCTTAAATAATTGTTTTCTAATCAAAATATTAAGGAAATATGTATATGTACTATCAAAATAAACGATCACAAATAGGTTTCAAAACTAAAATACGCGCTAGATGACGTCCTTAACCAGATATGACGATATTAATTTAGCTGTAAATTATTACCAATGTATGAATTATCGCGCAGACTATCTCACATCATATGGTTAATATAGGTTCAGCCAGAACTAGCGGGCGATTTGCAGGAAACGCATGTCAATCGACACGAGAGTGTTTTTTTTTATAGAAACTGCTATTTTGTATTGCAATGATAAACAATTATATTTTATCTTATTCTACATTGCGTTTTAATAAATTTACGATAAAAGTTAAACAATGTTCTGAAAGGACATATAGTGATTATTTTTGGGTGTGAAAATTTTTTATCAGTGAGTATTTACTCTTAAAATACTGAAGTTTAAAAGTAGTTTGTTTCTCCAGCTCAGCTTTTTTTTAAACTCAAAAATACAAAATTGCTGTAATTTGTTATAAAGGTAAATAACAAACTATTAATATTAAGGGTAGTAATCTTTAAACAATCCAGGTTGTTGTTAAAATTGGCTTTAATTGTTTTGATGTGTCTATTAGCTATAACCATTAGCGTACACGCTGAAAAATCATAAATCTTGACGTTCGATTTTCCCCTTAATTTAAGTTGTGCACTCCTCTTGACACAAGGGTTTCCTGGTTTAAATGAATTTAATGATTTTTATCACATATCATATGATTATGTTTGCCACTAAATAAAAAGAAAACTGGTTCAGTAAAATCGGAAAAATAATGAAGATACATTTTGTATTCAATGTTATTACATAAATTACTCAGGTACGACATAGTATCATAACATCATTTTTTATATACTATAATAGTAGTTACAAATATTTATCTATATTTGTCGCTGCGAAAATTTTAATTTTAATTAATTTTATTGATATTTTGCAGAAACAATTAATTTTGAACCGTATTAGCAAAGTCTAGAAAAGTCAAGGACGCATTTTCAATATTGTTTATAATTATTACAGGACCATAAAGTTGAGAATTAGGAATATATTCCTAATTGTATAAACATGAGACCGGAAACTGAAGCCACGAACGCGGCGCTCGCTACAATAACGATCCTATAATGGAATTTAACTTGAAAAGGCAAAAGGCTTGTTGAAATTCTAGACAGGATTATTTAACGAGCCAGTTAACAAACGACAAACAATGGTCAGGAAAACTTTCCTACGCCAACCGCAATTTTACCGAGCTGTAGATAGGGCTTCTGACCACATCCTTACTGGTGCGTTTAACAAGGGTGGCCTGTGTAATATGGTCTAATGTGATTGAAAAATATTATCCTTTTTATCTTATTATGTCTTGTTATTACGAAATTGGTAATACGTTAATTTGAAACCAGTTTTTAATTAAATCAGGCCTACTCGGGAAAAATTCGTTGCTGTAGAAAGCATATATTTATTCTTGTCTTGATTGTATCTTTCACAATACTCTGCTGACAAAAATTACACATAATGGAATATAATTTCTGTGAAATCTTATTTAGAAAACAGTAGGCAGCTGGGGATGTTTAACGGTCTATTATCATCAAGCGTGATAAAGCTCGCAAGATCAAAAAATTTGGAAGATAAAATAGGATATCCGGGTGGGGGCTGGTTTGGGGGCATCAACATGCACAAATTGCAATTTTAAAGTTTGGGGGCATCAACGTGCACAAATTTCAATTTTAAAATAGATTTTTGTAACCCACGAGGTTCAAACTCGAATATAAATTCAGTGCACTAGCATCTGCGATCAAATAAGCCTCAGGTACTCGCTCTCGAAACTAAAGTCAGCAGAGTTAACGTCTTCTATGCTGGGTACATCTTCTATTCCCGGTTTTTAGAATCTGTTTTTTAGACGTGATCTCTTTTGTCAACGAGTCGAGTCTCTGGAGCCCCGAAACTTTGATGTTAAGTGGTTAAAAGTAAAAACTCAACAAACCGCAAGGTTTATTTGCTGTCTCTATCGACCACCAAGTGATACTAACTTAGAACATTTTCCGTTTCTCTTGCTGATACCATCGATTATTTACAGATTAATTATCCAAGTGCCAAAATTGCAATCCCGGGGTCGCCCGGGATGTTCACAATATCAACTGGCTTAAATATTCAAATACTACACGAAGAAGGTCGTGAAGCTGAATCATTCTCAAACAGTTGTGGCTTAACTCAGCTTATTGACGAATCAACATAGATCCCTGATCGACATGGGGAGTTCGCCAGTCTTCTTGATCTGTTTTTAACCACCAATCCGGAGATTCATCTGTATCCTCTATCGACCACCAAATGATACTAACTTAGAACACTTTTCGTTTCTCTTGCAGACACCATCGATCACTTACAAACTAACTCTCCAAGTGCCGAAATTGCCATCCTGGGCGACTTTAATGTCCACAACACCAGCTGACTTAATTATTCAAATACGACCTACAAACAAGGTCGTAAAGCTGAATTATCCTCAATTAGTTGTGTCTTTAGTCAGTTTAACGACGAACCAACACGAATTCTTGATCGAGACGGAGAGTTCATCAGTTTTCTTGCCCGTTTTTAACCACCAGTACAAAGATTTATACTGTCACCGTAAATCCGACGTTAGATTCTTTCGACCATACATAACTTACGACATCAACCATTCTATCGATCAGTGACAGAGATACACCTAAACCGCGCAAGATTTGTCACTACAAATCTGCTAAATGGGAAGAATTCTTGGAATATTTTCGAACTTTCCTTTAATTAGACGTTCGTTTAGATCAGACAATCCATCTAACTTCGCTAAGGAGGTGTCCGATGTAATTGGAATCATGGAAGCTTACATCTTTTTTTTTTGAAGAAATAGCCTTCCAACGGCAAACCTCGATTCAACTGAAAACTGTTGCTTCTAAACATCTTGCCTACCGACAGTAGTGTAAAAATCCAACGTCATAAATCATAACATCTGTGTTTGTACCCGGAACAGATCAAAAGAAATTATCGTTGAAACCAAGGAGGTACATAATCAAGGAATTAAAAACAAACTTCTTACCTGCCCCAACTATTTCATTGGCTAAAATTTCTCTAAATCTACTATACCACCACTCACACGGCCAGATAAGTCTATTGCAACAATACCTGTTGAGAAAGCGAACTTGTTAGCTGAACTCTTTATTTCAGATTCTAGTGTCGATTTCCAAGGAAAAACACCACACACTATCCTCATAGTGCAGTTAAGGATTGATATTATCTTCACACAGCGCTGATGGAATACTTACCATAGTACTCAAAAATTGCACCAGCGAACTAACATCAGTGCCCTAGGGTCAGGTCGGGAACGGTGGCTCATTATTATTCGGCAAGCTCCGGCACATAGATAATGATTAGCAACCAATCTGGCACACTCTCATAAGAAAGTCCATTTGTTGGGCTATCTTTTGGCTTTGATACATTTTCATTAATCACCACCAAAAACAAACTGGTAATATTTTTTTTAAAAAAATGGGAATTGAGTCACTATGTACCGGTACGTGGGCACAGAGGTACACCCCTACAGTACTCATTGGCTCTAAGAGTACATAGTGACCCAATAGTACGTAAATAATGAAATAAACTGAATATATTGACAAAATCTTTTATATTATATTAAATTTTTACAAAGGTAAGTTACGTCATTAATATCAATGACCAGGACAATCAACATTCAAATAACTATTGAAAACAAAACATCTCTCTTCGTCTCAAAACATCATTCTCTTTATTATTTTAAATCAGGTATCGCTAGACAATCAATAATATTATAATAAACTAGGTCAAAATAACAAATTGATAGGAAGGTAACGATTAGGTACTCTCTGGCTTATTCTTGAGATACAAAATGCGATTATAAAATACTCAAAAAAACCATTGTTGTAAGTAGTTAAACAATATATAGAATGAAACATGAATCGCCTCCTTTTAGGCCAAAATATAAAAAAAAAACTAACGACTTTACTAGATCTAATAAAAAAGAAAAAGTAGCTTTGGCTAAAAAACTTAACGAATTTTAAGACAAGAAAAGTCAAATGGAAAATTATAATAAAGCCTTGAGGCGGTACCCTTGGCTTTGACAGAATAAATTTTAAGCCATCCTTCTTAGAAAGAAAGAGAGATCAGATTTATGTGAAAATATTCAATGCCAGATTTGCGCCTAAGTAAGAATATGTAGTATTCTAAATCGTAATTTCTTTCTTTTAAAACCTTCCCGATAAATAATGATTTATCTTTTTTGATGTTTATTGAATTGTAACAACCTCTCCTTCACGTGGCAGGCGAAGTATTGGTTTTTTCAGAAGTTTTTTAGTCAAAGTTATAATTTCATGTTCTAAATCTTCATCTTGTTCTCCTTCTGCTCAATCACTGTCACTATCAGAGTCTAATTGTATGTTTTCGTTCTCATATAAATACCTGCATTCTTTGCTAAATCTAATGCTTCCACACATAAATGAGACTCATGGTTATTATTAAAATACATGGATTATCTTTAGATACATTAGAGTGTTTTATGAAGTGTTTTATCACTTCTGGGAATATGGTGGAGTTCATCTAGCCAAATGGTGATGCCAATGCAAGTGTCTCTGGTGGTGTATTTTTAATGATGTGTTCTTTAAAATTTCGCTTTCAATAATATCGAAAGTCATGGAAAAGGTTATCAATCAGCATCTTCTAAAATATCTTGAAGGATTCAACATTATTAGCGATCACCAATATGGCTTTGGTAAACATAGATCAACAGGAGATCTTCTGGCTTATGTAACACATGTTTGGAACAACGCAGTTGAACACTTTGGAGAATCTCGAGTGGTTGTGCTGGACATATCCAAGGCATTCGACCGTGTTTGGCACGATGGACTGTTGGCTAAGTTACACTCTTATGGTATGTCTGAAAAGTTCTGTTTGTGGCTCTCATGTTTCCTCAGAGAGCGTTCTTTACGAGTGGCGGTCGACGGATTTCTTTCTAACACCTTCACTATTAACGCCGGTGTGCCCCAAGGCTCCATACTGTCTTCTACTCTCTTTCTCATTTACATTAACGATCTGCTGGGAAAGATCGGAGATCCAATCTACAACTTTGCAAATGACAGTACGCTTATCCCTTCATTCGCTTTGAACGCTCAGACATCGGCTACTCAGGCGAATATCCGCAGACAGCAGCAGGTCGTTCAACTTAACAAAGACCTGGAAGACATTCTATCTCGGGGTGACAGTAACCAAGTGAAATTTAACGCTACAAAAACCCAGGCGGCAGTTTTTTCTAAAAAAGTTAACGTTGCTGAACCCGACATAGTCATGTCGGGGCACCCCATTCCCCTATCATCGTCACTCAATTTGCTGGGCGTTAATTTGGGAGCAAATATGTCCTGGCATGAACATGCTGCAGGCATAGCAAGGAGAGCTTCTCAACTGCAAATTCTTTACAAAGCTGAAATTCGACCAACTATGGAATACTGCTCCCATGTTTGGGGCTCCGCTCCCAAACAAACACCCGGAACTGACCGACGGCCTTGATTCGCTGGAACATCGAAGCACGATTGGCGACTTGAGTCTGTTCTACAAGTATTTTCATGGAAAGTGTTCGAAGGATATAGTCCGCTTAATTCCTTCCAGAGCGGAGCATGTTAGAAATATACGTCGCGCTAATACTTCACATCCGCATAAGGTTCAGCTTGTTACTCCGCGTACAACGCTTTTCAAGCAGTCTTTTATATGGAGAACATCATCCCTTCGGAATAATTTGCCCAGGGCTGTGTTTCCCACCGAGTAGAATTTACAGCGATTCAAGAACAACGTGAATCACTTTTTCCGCACATATGCCGCTCCTGGAGCGCTTTAGGGACTTCCCTGTAGCACGTGTGCTAGACCCATAAAAAAAAACAAAGGTTTAAGGAATGCTACTTCCACTTATAAAGTGTTGTTGCCAGCGTTCCCCTTTCTCCTCTTGTGACTTTCTTTATACTTTTCTTGCCTTTGGAAGCAATAACTTTTTGAACTACCGTTGTAGTGGAGATCTCATTCGGATTGAATATCCGAGTTCCATCCGCAAAAACAGAGTTGCACTTGATCAAATCTCTCAGATTATCATAAAACTTGTCCACATTGTTCCGATTAAAGGCTGTGGCCCTTCCCAGACTGCAAGATTCTAGTCGCCTCAAAGACAAACTATGTCTGCGCCTGAATGAAATCAGCCAGTCTTTGCCGCCCATCTCATTTTCTCTCCAAGATGGAGGCACTGTTGAGTAAAGCACATTAATATGCAATCTGCCTGCATTCTTTGGCCGTTAAGCCGTAAAATAAAATAGATGTTTATAGTACTCCTTGAGTACGTCATCTTATTCAGTTATAAATATTTTATTTGCAGAATAATTAGGCTCTAATCGTTCATTTTCTAGTGATAAAAAAATTCTTTGTTTTTTCGTAGTGTCTTTTTAAGGTGACAAATGGAACTCTAGCCAAATTCGACAGTTTTTCTTATTATCATGCAACTTCTAATCAGTTGTAATCCATTTTTTACCTCTTCTCGCGCGTGGTTGCCTATTTTTCTGACCAATTGTTTGTTAACAAAAAGAGACCACAGGAATAATCTAAAATTATTTACACTTTCGCAAATAAAGTAAATGACTATACACACTATAGAAGTACACAGTGACTGATGAGCCACTACGTACCCTTTCAATCTGAGTCAGTGTGGACTTTGTCGCCATTTTATTTGTCTTGTCTGTCATTGGTCTAAACTTTAGTCAAAAGATTATAAAAGACTCGTCCATATTAACTAGAATAGACCTACTATTCGACTAAAACATTACAAATCATAAACTGTTGCAAATAATGTAGTAATAACAGGTTAAACTCACATTTAAAGTGACCTTCCCAGTCAGTTATGCACAGTATCACGCCTAAGTGACCTCAGAGTTGACAGCCGACTAATTTAGATGCGTTCGGAAACCGAGCTCTTTCGATGAGTGAACTGACAGATAGATAGCTATTTCCTATTCTGCCAAAGCGTGCCAGAGCCACTGTATCCGATCGAGTCGCTGTTCCCTACATGACCCTATAGACTTTTCAACATATCCTTCAGAAAGAGAATATGTCCCTTTTTCTTGGGAATGTGCTCAAGCGCGCCGCTAGCCGCCTGAACTCCCGCATGCAGAACCTAGTAGGCCCACCCCCCCCAGAAATTTTCTGTGATCGCCCCCATCCCCGTTCTATTTTCCGTGTCTGTAATTTGTACAAAACATGATGAGATTTCTGTATTTGCCGCGTCCCTGGATGTGCCGCCCACGTGCGAAGCAGGCCCTGCACGCCCGCTTACAGCGGGCCTGAATGTGCTACAATTCAGCCGATAACTGAGCCCCTTCCACACACCTCTGGAATTCTGCCGTCGCCGCAAGAAGTCCAAATATCCCATTTTCTACCTGTGACCCGACGCAAGAGCAAAATTTCGAAGCCGTCTATACGCTTCCCAGGTTGTAGTGTTCTTATTTGCTTTATATCTAGATTCAGCTCTATCACGTTTCTTCCTTATGAGCTTCAACGCATGAGTAAGCCATGGGGCGGGCGGCTTGTTAACCCTAACGATTTTATGGGGTTCATGCAAGTCAAATAAGGAGAGACACGATGTCAGAAAATGCACCTTATAATCATCATCGTAATAAATTCTATTCCAGGGTATCTCACACAAATCGAGGTAAAACTGATCCTCACTGAAGTCAGTGAAGCTACGAAGCCTTACAAATTTCTGGAAATTTCCTTTTTCGGGCAATTTAAGATTACAAAATACCAGTCTATGATCACTAATGGTATCAGCACAAATAGTGCCCGAACAGTGGAGTCATTTACAAAAATGGGGTCAAGCAAAGTTGATGCCGTGCGTGTAACTCTGGTGGGTTCATCAATTGTCTGAGCAAAACCCAAGGTATCAAATAATTGGGAGAAAAGGTTTGTCAAGGTAGGTTTACATTAAAATTCCCAAGGAGAGTAACATACTCATACAGCGGCAAAAGCTCAGGCAATGCATTATCTAAGGCTCGACAACACTCCAAAACATTATTTTCTGTCCAATAGACCACCCCCATAACCATAGTGATTTTGCTTTTTATCTTTATTTTGACCTACACGGTTTCAAAACCCTCTACACCTTCAATATTGTCCAAACGCACAGTATCGCTATGGAAAGGGTGTTTGACGTAAATTCCCACGCCACTCCCCTTTCCCACAGGATGATCACGGCGAAAAAATTTATAACCATTTAAAGCAACAGCATCAGAAGAAAACTCTTGAAAGCCAGTGAAAATTGACCTAAGATTAAGGTGAACTATTCTAAAATTAAGGGAATTATATCCATTGTTCTATTGAAAGTTTCTTCTCTATGCAGCTTCACTAAAATACTCAATTCTCTTGTTTTGTTCACCTATTAAACGCAATAACGATGGGCAATCCCTATTTAACGCATTGTGGCCTACGTCAATATCAAAATTTTTGTCTTTCTTGGCTTTATCACAATTCGTACATTTCACAATATCTGAGTTACAGTCTTTACACGTATGATTTCCAGAACAGTTAGAACAAGTCGTGTTCGACTTACAGTCTTTCGCAAAGTGATGAAAACTAATGCAGTTATAACACTGTAACACACTGACATGATTAAAAACACAACACCTAGACTAACCCAATTTAACTCTTCTTTGTTTAAGCAGTAAACTATGACTTCTTGAATCCGAGTGAAAAAATAAAGTATTTGGTGCAGTGATCATATTCAAAGCTACCTCTCCAGTCAGCTCCCTTTCCCCTTTGATCCTGTATATAACTGACTGTAAACAATCTTGCTTAAAATTTGTTAATTTTCGCCAACCAAAAACCAAGAACATTTCTCGAAATACCTTTGAAACTAAACCAAATTTATGAATAAAATGAAATTAAATTGAAACCCTTTCTACTGCCTTTACCTGTTCAGTATGTATCACCACTACACCAAACACTTTATTTTTGCACTCGACGAGCGTTTCGCTAACCAGTCAATCATCGCTTCTGATAAAGCTAACATGGTTAGCGAATCGCGCGTTAAGCGCAAAAATAAAGTGTTTGGTGAAGTGATGATATATATTGAGTAGTGTCATTGAGCCAAAGATTCCACATTCCCAACATACCTTTACCTGAAGCGATATGACGTAAAACCTATAGACTTCATTTCTTCAAATTTTGCAATGCTTAATTTGGCAGAAGAGTGTCTTTTTCTTTGTTTGTAGCATGCAAAATAGTAGAGGGAAAAAATTAAATATAAAGACTTAGCTGTTATTGTTATTTGAAGCATGCGTCCACCGTGATGTGATGTGAGCATCGTCACGAGTGATGACTGACTATCGACTTACTAATCGCTCCTGATGATGCTAACATGATTAGTGTAACATGGGTCTAGTGAAAAAATAAGGTGTTTGGTGCAGTGATCGTAACTGTTGTGTAGTGCTAATTTCACAAGAAATCTTATTTATCGCACACTCGTATTAACTTAGAAATATTGAAGGAAGTGATAGAAACCTGCTAGACACAACTTAGAAACTTGTGTTCACACCTCAAATACTAATAACCCGTATGCTTAACCATGAAATGAATGAAAAAAAAATCCCTTAAGTTTATAGAAGATGAGTACTAACATAACCTTACTTTTAGTTTATTTTTTTGCTATTCTGCCGTAGTGTGAAAGTGCAATTCCTTCGCGTTAATACTGAGCATGCATGTGAAAAATAAGCGTTGCAAAATCTCTCTAATATCTGTGTAAATATTGTTTAAATCTATTCGTTTGAAAGTTATTAAGCTAATAGACTGGAAAACATACAGACAGAAATGAGAAACTATATTATAAATAGACGATCTAGGAACCCTGAAACGTGAAAAATAACAAATCTTGGATGCTAATTAGTTTTCCGTACAGAACACTTATAAGATCCCTTCGGTATCTGTCTGTCCGTCCGTCCGTCCGTCTGTCCGTCTGGCACATCCGATTTTCTCCGAAATTATTTGACATAGGAAGTTGAAATTTGCCGCGTAGTTTTGAAAGTTAAATTTTGACTTAAGGTATTAGTAAACAATTTTACCAGGTCATTGAGTGGAGTATCAAATGTCTTTGTATTATTTTTAAAAAATTGCGAAAAATCTCTGTCCCTCCCCTTTTCTCGAAAAGTACTGATCAAAAAATTTTGAAAAAATTCTGTAATATTCTCCACAGGCTGTAGATTGAATGAAAATTATCACGAGTGCATTACCTTTTATAATATATCTGGTATATAAAAAAAAAAAGAAAAAGAAGATGAATAAAAGTAAGACAAAATTATTAACCAACACTAATAATACCATTGTTATAAATTTGGAAGGAGCAGCTTAGAATTATGTGTATCTGGGACAAAAAATTACTACGACGAGAGACAGTGTCTCGGAAGAAATTTCAAAAAGAATCAGCCTTGGATCGTGCGCATTCGGGAAATTAAGTTATATATTCAAAGGTAAAGCCATTCCAAATACGTTAAAGGCCAAAGTTTACTATCGGTGCATCCTACCCGTAATTACATATGGCGCTGAAACTTGAATAGTGAATAAAGCCGATATACAAAAACTAGCTCGGACCCAGAGAGCACACGAAAGACAGATGATCGGGATAAAACTTAACGTTAGAAAAACAAATAAGTGGATATGTGAACAAACGAAATTAAAGGATATTATACAGGACCTAGCAGAAAGAAAGTGCCAATGGGCCAAGCGAACATTAGAATGGAGACCACGAGAACAGAAAATGAGCGTAAGACGTCCGAAAGCAAGATGGCGGGGTGATATACAGAGGATTGCGGGCTTTGGATAGATGACAACAACTGTAAATAAATTAAGATGGAAATTCAGGGGCCTACATCCAGCATTGGACAGAATTAGACTTATAGTGATATAGTGATAAAAAAAACTTTCAAGGTCATCAGTTTTCAGGAAATATCGGAAAAAAAACTTTGTTTAAAACTCATTTGAGATGTGTTTTGTGAAATCATTGATCATTTTATACCTCCATAACAAAAAATTTTATTTTAAGGGTTTACGTACACCTGGGCGCTGCAAAAAGTATATATATTTAAAAATAACATATTTTAAGGATTATTAAGTAAATAAAACAAAAGAATGTCGATTATATATTTTCATTGTACTTTAAATTATAAGATTTTATTTTTTTAATAAGTTTTAAACGTTAACAATATTTTTATCGGGTTAAATCGACCACTGATGAAAACTATGGCGCCTCCTTGTCTGCAGGATAACTTCACAAAAAATAATCCAATCTACACAAATAAAAATTAATCTTGTAAAATGATGTAGTAGTTAAAAATTGTCCAAGGGTTTTTTTTCAAAAATAAAAATTTGCGGTGTTTCAAACTTTAGTATGCAATTTTCGACCAAAAAATTTATGTTTAAGTATTTAAAAAAAATTGTCTATTAGAAAAATTAAAAAAATCTCTCGACATTTTGTAGAAAAAATAATTATTAAGATTTAAAAAAAAATTAAAAAATATTTAAAATGGACCGAGTAATATTGCAGACATTGCATTAAGACAGGTAGCGCATATTTAATGCTATACCTTTCTGATAGAATGGAATTTTCTTAATTTTTTTTTTGAAATAACTCGTATAGAGGATAATAATCCGTAAAAGAAAATGGAATTTTTGAAAATTCCAGGTATCCCTTAAAAGCGGACGGAACACTAATTGCACAAGTCCGACTTGCACTTGGCCGGTTATTTATTTTTCAATAAGTACAATTATACGCTTTAGCAAAGAAAGCAAAAATATGATTTTTTTTTTCATTGATGTGAAATTAATAGGAAATCACTAGTACTGATTTTACGTTAAATTATATAAGTTATTGTTATGTATATTAACTTTCCCCTTAAATCACAAAACTCAGTTTATAAGAGACAGTTTTTTTACGTATTATACAGAAAACACATTCATACATGAATTATTATTTTTAATAGGCATATTATATCGCAAAAATCATTGCTTAATTATACAGAAAAAAAATGACAATGTAACCAAGCATACATGTAAAATAAAACAATTAATTTGATTCGCTAAACTACAACAATCAGACATCCTATTAAAAAAACTGTGGTCATCGGAAACGTGGAACAATAAAAAGTATTTTGCGTGAATAATGAGCATTTTGAAAACGTAACGGTCACATTTAGAATTTTTTTTATCACAAAATAACCTATATTAGAGTCAACTAATTGGAACTTCCTGTCGGGGATATCCTCACACCTTTACCCGATGTGAAACAGTGGCGACTCGGTGATATTTTGGGGAGGTACAGAAGAAATAATAGTTTTATCATTACAATAAAGTTATTAAATATTTTTGTTTTAAGTTTTTAATTGATACACCCTTTGGTCGATGGTGGAGTAGAGTAGGTCACGCATAAAGGTGTCATGTTTGTTCAAAAACAAGATTAAGCTGCTTTTCCTTATTACTCCCACCAGTTAGGGGTATAAGATCATATAAAAGTAAAATTTACTTAGTACCAGGGCGTAGAAGAGATTATTACTCCGATATAAGCTACTCAGAAAAAACGCGATGAGTAGAATTTAAGCCTCTTAAAAACTATCGACGTAATAGATAAGGATAACATGTAGGCTGAGAAGCTTTTGGTCTGACATATAGATGTCGCCCTTTTCAAAAAATCCATATGAACTTATGAAGTACCAACCTTCAAACGATAAGTGTGTTACAGTGGTTTTAGTGATGCTGCTTTTGATATTTTCAAAACAATGGAAAAAATCGAATGTGTTGATTAAATACTGTTTTTCGATGGGAAAAAAAAATGCTGTTCAAGCACAGCAATGGCTTGATAAATGTTACGGGGACTCTGCTCCTGGAAAATTGTTCATCATTTACTGGTATGCTGAAGTTAAACGCGTCGTACAGACACAAATGATGCTGAACGCTCTGGACACCCAGAATGGGGTGGTTACACCGGAAAACATCAAAAAAATCCACAAAATTATTTTGGATGACTGTAAACTGAAATTGCGAGAGATAGCCGACACCCTAAATATATCAAAAGAATGTGTTGCTCATATTTTGTATTAAAATTTTGGCAAGAGAAAGCGCTGTTCGAAATGGGTACCGCGTTTGCTCACAGTGGCCCAAAAACAACAACGTGTTGATGATTCTGAGCGCTGTTTGGACCTGTTTAAGTGCAATAAAAAGGATTTTTTCATGCGATATGTGACAATGGATGAAACATGGATTCACCACTACACACCCAAATCAAATCGGCAGTAAGCTGAGTGGACAGCAGCCGGTGAAAGAGGCCCGAAGCGACCAAAAACACAACAGTCGGCTGGAAAATTTTTGGCCTCTGTATTTTGGGATGCGCATGGAATAATTTTCATCGATACGTTGAGAAAGGAAAAAAAACATCAATAGCAAATATTAAATAAAGTTATTGGTGCATTTCAAGGCAGAAATCGCAAAGAAACGGTCCCAAATGAACAAGAAAAAAGTACTCTTTCATCAAGACAATGCACCGTGACACAAACAATGGTTACGATGACAAAATTGCATGAATTGAAGTTCGAATTGCTTCTTCAACCACCGTATTCTCGAGATTTGAACCCCAGTGACTATTATCCATTCGCAGACTTCAAAAAAATGCTCACCGGAAAGAGATTTGGCTCCAGAGAAGAAGTCATCGTCGAAACTGAGGCCTATCTTGACAGTAAAGACAAATCCTTGTACAAGAAAGGTACACAAATATTATAAAAGCGTTGGACTGATTGTATCGCTCTTGAAGGAGACTATATTGATAAATAAAGTTGAATTTTGCAAAAAAAAAAAGTGTTTTAAGTAGCTAGCCGAAAAACTTTTCAGCCTATGTACGTGTTAAGTTGCCGGGCAATAATTTTCTGAAATAATTGGGAATAGGCAACACTGTAGGTAAATTGTTCTTAAAAAGTTTTTCATTAAGGTTAAAAATTCCTAAAGCAATTCATTCACGTCAGTATTGAATTGCTGTAAATTGCGCTCGGTGGGAAACACAGTCCTGGGCAAATCATTCCAAAGAAATGAGGTTGTCCATATAAAAGTCAGCCGAAAAGGGTTTTACACGGAATGACAAGCTGAACCTCGTACTCATGTACGAGCTTGACATGTATCCCTAACATGCACCGCTCTAGGAGGAATTAAGCGGACTACATCCATCGAACATTTTTCATGAAAACACTTCTAGAATACAATCAACTCGGCAACCATTCTTTGATGTTTCAAGGAACCTGGTGAGTTGTGGGTCTCAAATCAGGCGAACAGCTCTCTTCTGAATATAATCCAATAATTGCCGTGTATGTTTGGGAACAAAGCCTCAAAGATGGGAGGAGTGTTCTATCATTGATCGAATTTGAGCTTTTTTCAGAAATAACAACTGTTGTGGCGTGTAAAGCTTTCTAGTTTGAAATTTTTGTAGCATTAAATTCTACTTGATTACTGTCACCTTAAGGTAAAATTTTTCCCAGGTCTTTGTTAAGGGGTTACATACACCTAAAATTTTCAAAAATTGGATTTTTCTTTGCCGATTTTTATATTCTATACTTCTAACAATTATTTAAAAAAAAAAATAAGAAAATTCCATTTCATTACAAAATTATAGCATCAAATGTGACCTGGCGTAGGGTTGAGACCGCTACCTGTTTTCAGACACTGTCTGTAATATTACTCTGTCAATTTTTAATAGTTTTTAACTTTTTTTTTTTAATTTTAATAATTATTTTTTCTACCAAATGTACCGGTTATTTGAGAAACCCCATAAATCACATTTTTATCAAAATCGACTTTTTGTTAGAAATCAATATTTAAGCTCTAGGCTCATGATGTTGTTGTAAAACAACATTAGTCCCGGCCACCCCCCAGGCCGCTGGAAAGGTAAGAATTGGCAGTATATTTCAGAAACACCATAAGTCACTGATCTATAGTGTTTCTCCTCTGTAGCGACTGCTGCGCTAGTGGAGCACTAGCAAAAAAAAACTAGGGTAATGCAATCTATACGGTGATTTCGTTATCAGGAAGCACTAATATCAATCAATAACTGTCTGTTTACTTCTTAGTTTGTCCTCTTATTTGAAAGTGCGAGCCTAAGAACCTATTAAAAATGATTAAAAAAATAATAGATTTTATTAAGTTATCTGCTTAGCTATAAAGGAGAGCTTAAAAATATTTTTTCGCATAACAATCGTATACACTTAGTACAGCACCTCTTAAGTTGTTTCATTCCATCCAAAAAAAGCTGCCTGTGCAAAAATGTAGGCAATTTTGATAGGAATTTATTACTTCTGTTTCGCCGTCACAGCGGCTTTCAACTTATCATCTGAAGAAAATTTGTGACCCGTAAGCTCTGTTTCAGACATTTGAATAAAAAGAAATCTCAGAGCTTTAAATTAATACTATGTTATATGATGATGCGAGTGAAACTTTGAGGAATGCCTTGAACTCTACAAGTCTTGTGCACCATGCAGTTGTCGCACAACAGAAAAGTTTTGGTTTTTCATAATTTTATATATTTTTCTAGCATGACCTCTTTTGAGTTTTGGATCGCCCTTCCGTAAAACTTTCCAGTAATCATGTATTCTTTTTCTATATATTCAACAAGCAAAATTCCTTCACAATCCCAAGAAACGGTCATCATCAGCTATCCAACAGAGAGTTTTTTACTTCTTTGAAGGTATAAAGGTGTTATGAATCCATGCATCGGCTCCTGATTGGTAGACTAATCCCAATAGGGCTCCCAAATATCGTCAATCGTAAAAATTTGCGAAAAAAAACTCTTATCGTTATGCAGAGGCCAAATATTCTTGAGAAGTTTCTTTCCTCGGCAGTTTCTGCTCTAGTGTAAAGAGTTTGAGCCTGCATACGGCAGAAACTGTTTCATCTCTAAATCTTCATGCACTCGAAATCTGTAGTATCATACACTTATTAGTCGATCCGACAGCAGAAAATGTCGCCTATTAATGTCTTCAGTTTTTGCTTCAACCGGTCTTTCTGATCTGGAGTTAAACTCAGTTGAATTTGAGCCACATCAAAACTATTCAGACCTAAATTTTACTTGAAAATATGATGGGCCGTCATTGCTGTATTGTGCAGTATCGGTCAAAAAAATCTTTACATGGTCAATAAAACTACAAAATCTTAAGATTCAACTGTTTTAGTGTGGATATTTTGTTACAATTAGTATTTTGCCATGTCACCCTTACATTTTACCACCATCTGTAGTCGTTTAAGCATGGATTCAGCATGGTTGGTGGAGTATGTGGAGTCCATGGTTATCCACAGTGTATTCAGCGCTTCTTTTAGATCGTTGTTGTTGCTGGGTCGTGTCTCTTGAACCTAGTTCTTCATGAAATTCCAAGCAGTTTCTATAGGATTAAGGTCAGGGAAATTACCTGGCCACTCTAAAATATTAATGTTACGGTCATCGAGAAACTCTGTCACGACCTTGGCCTTGTGGGCAGGTGCCCCATCATGCATAAAATAGTCATCAAATGTGATTGACCTAAAAATTAAGCAAACGTTTTCCCAAACATTAATTTAATTGCTTGCTTCCATAGTTACATTATCACACTGTCAGGGTGTTTAACAGGCTTAACCGCATATTTAGGGTCATACCTTGACACGGTACTTGGACGACGCACAATCTTTGAGCCTCTCCTGACCAGCCTGAAAGTGCTTTTATTACTAAACATCACTTTCATCCACTTTTCAGATGTCCAGTCTAGATATTTTTTACAAAAGTCAAGCCTTTTCTCCTGCATTACTGCTGTGAGCAGATGCTTTTTTGCGGCCTGGTGACTTGGTAGACCTAGGTCCTTCTGTAGGCGGTGACGAACTGTCCTAGTTGTGACGTTCTCGAGGAGCGGAGGGTACTTGTTTTTGAGTTCAACGGTGGTTATAGATGGGTTTGACATCACTTCACGCTTCAGAAGCTTATAAGTCCTTGATGAAGTCTTCTTTGGTGCGCCAGAGCCTGATTTTCTCTGAGGTACCATCCCAGAAGGCAATGACGCCGCTGACCGTTTCAGTTGATAAATTGTCTCTCTCTCGACACGCCCAGATCTCTGGCTACAGCATTCACTGAATCCTCCTTCTCTAGCAGACTGAAGGCACGGGATTTCTATTCTATTTTAAGCTTCTTCCAACCCATTGCGTGCAGTGGGGCTAAAGATGTTAGACCTCAAACTCAATGATAAAAACACTGTTCGACAGGAGAAAGAACGGTCAACCTCACTGAAAAAGTTCACGAGGCGAATTGAGTGTTGGCTGGGTGGGAGAAGTGTTAACGAATAGTGAAATTATGACGGGGATTTTCCATATCAGGTTTTTTTTTTGCCGCACAACTGTAAAAAAATTTTTTTGTCGGTACTATATACTTCAGACATTTTCTCACGAATAGCTTTTGTCTATTTCTCTCTTTGGTGAAATACTTCACTACTGGGTAATGCTTTAAATTACTTTCAACTACCCAACTTATACAAAATTTCGTTAAAGTACTTAAAATAATAATCCAGACAAACAATAATAACAGAAAAAAATAAGATGTGGGATAAGAGATGCCAAGAAATAAATATATATAGGAGGAAGGAAATGCACAGAATCGTGGAAATTTATAAACTCAGTAAAAACAAATGGAAGAGAATGAGTATAATTAGCAATAATACCAGTGGACGCATGGGTAAAACATTACTAGGACCTGTTGACGGAGAAAGGTCAAAATATGTGGGTGTAAACGATACAATAATAAATGTACAAGGAGAAACCATAGAATAGACAAAGAAACGGTGAGACAGGCTGTGATGAAACTGAAAAATAGAAGATCATGTGCTACAGAAGGAATATCGGCAGAAACGTTAAAAAGTGGAACAGATAAATTAATTGTAATAACACAATTATTTAATCAGTGCCTGCAAGAGGAAGAAGTTACGGAACAATGGAAGGTAGCGTATATATCTTCAATCCATAAGAAAGGGAATCAGAAGGACTGCTCAAATTATAGAGGAGTTTCGGTGATCAGCGTGCTCAGTAGATTATATCGTAGAATACTTGGAGATCTGGTAGAGAAAGAGAGAATGAAGATGAAGAAGAACAGAGTGGGTTTAGAGGTCGCAGATCATGCAGTAATAACATATTTTGTATGGAACAAATGATTGAAAAAAGAGACGCCACGAATCAAGAAACCCACATATTATTCGTAGATCTAACTAAGGCATATGATAATATACGAACTAGTAAACTATGGGAAGTACTACAGCAGTCAAATATAAGCCACACTCTAATAAGGGCCGTACAAAATTTATACTCCCAATCGACATATAGAGTAAAAATAGGTAACAGATTATCGGAATCATTTCCTGTCACTAAAGGATTGCGCCAGGGCTGCTGTATTTCGTCAAGCCTGTTCAAAAGTTACATAAAAAAAGCGTTACATGTGTGTGGAAGAGGAAATTCAAGAAATGGGGATCCCAATAGGTAACATAACAGTATATACACTTCAGTTTGCAGACGATAAGGCTGTCTGAGCTGGTGATAAAGAAGATCTAGACCAGGGGTGCTCAAACGGTCGATCGCGATCGACAAGTCGATCGCGAGTACTTTTTGAGTCGATCTCGAGAAAAAAATTCCGATATAGAACTATTCACAGATTTTGTTTTAGGTAACTAAAACAAAATGTAATGAATAACCTACTAAAATTTATTCGATCCATAATTAGGCCAGAATAACTCCCTCATCACTTTCTTTCATCGTAATAACCCCCTGCTAGCGGCAAAAGGCGGCGTTATCAAAGGAACGCGCGGTACTTGTCAAAGAATAGCCGCGTTTTTGATTCCCGCCGATTTTTCGAGAATCTTCGGGCGGCGTGTTTGACGGGTACATTCGAGACTTCGTTCGCGCCGATATGAATGTTGCGCCTGCAGGAATAGGAGTCAGTCTGAGTTGTAACTTGAAGGCGATACATCGATACAAAGTTTATTAATAAATAGTCCAAAATGAGTGCGGCGAAGAAAAGTAAAACTTATCATTTTAATAACGATTGGGAGGAAGAATTTTTCTTTTGTATGGTAAAGGATAAGTGCATTTGTCTCATTTGCCGTGCGTCAGTTGCAATACCTAAGCGTGGGAACTTAGAGAGGCATCATAAAACGATTCATAAAAACTATGAAAAGGACTTTCCGTCACAGAGTGAATTAAGAAAACGAAAAGTACGTGTGTACTTGCAAAGCATGTTCACAAGACCAGCCAAACAATCAAAAGCTGCAACGATCGCGTCATTTAAAATATCTCATATATTGGCGAAACACAAGAAACCATTTGATGATGGATTGGTTGTGAAGGAAGCATTTATTGAAGCGGGTGAGACTTTATTTGGAGATTTTAAAAATAAAACAGAGATTATGTCTGCTATTAGAGAACTTCAGTTATCTCGTCCGACTGTCACAAGGCGTGTTTGAAGTCATGAGTCAGGACATGGCAGATAAACTCAAATATGATATCATGGAATGTACATACTTTTCTTTACAGTTCGACGAATCCACCGATATGACAGACACTGCCCAGCTGTGTATTTTTATTCGAATGGTATTCAATGACATGTCGGCTAAGGAAGGGTTTTTGACAATGATTCCTCTGAAAGGAAAGACCCGTGGCGAAGAGATATATGACGTTTTCTTCAATTTTGTAACAAACTACAAGCTACCAATATATAAACTAGTGTGCATTACAACCGATGGAGCACCAGCAATGACTGGAAACAAAAACGGTTTTGTGGTATTGTATCGAGCTAATGATGATTTCCCTTCATTTTTCTCCTTCCATTGCATTATACATCAACAAGTTTTGTGTTCAAAAGTTCTAAACATGGAGGAGATTATGGGCATTGCAATAAAAATTGTGAATTCTATCCGTGCACTTAGCTTGCAACGACGGCTCTTTAAATTGCAGTTAGAAAATAGTGAGTCAGCTGAACACACTGATTTAGTTCTTCACACGGACGTCAGGTGGTTAAGTCGCGGAAAATTCGTAGAAAGGTTTCAAGAATTATTGCCCTAAATAACAGCTTTTCTGGACGAAAGAGGTGATGACACTCAGAGGCTGAAAAACGGAAAATGGCTGACTGATTTGGCATTTTTGACAGACATCACAATGCATTTAAACACCATTAATTTGGAGCTTCAAGGTAAAGGAAAAACTATTATTGAGATGATTAGCGCAATAAACGCATTCAAAAGTAAATTGCAACTTATGATAGATCAACTGAAAAGGAAAGATCTGAAAAATTTTCCGTCTTTGAAAGCAAGGATTCCTCAGTTGAATTATGATATTTATGAGGCAGAATTATAAAATATTTTGGGCCAATTCGAAATACATTTTTATGATTTCAGTAAATTGGCAAATATCGCATCATTTATGAGTTATCCTTTTTCGTGTAAAAACATTAAGGCATTAGCTACTGAAATAGCAAGTCAGTTTAACATGGACTCATGTTCTGTTGAAAATGAGTTAGTGCAGATTATATCAGATATACATCTCAAAGCCACAGCATCTGATACAAAATTCTGATGTTTTATATCTGAAGATAAATATCCGAATCTAAGGCAAATCGCCCTTCAACTGACGGCAATGTTTGGGTCAACTTACTTGTGCGAGTCTGCATTTTCTGAAATGAAGATAATTAAATCAAAATATCGCAATCGACTAACTGACGAACATATGTCATCATGCTTGCAATTAGCACTCGGTAATTACGTACCATCTTATGAAAAGTATGCTGAGGACATGCAGTGCCACGCTTCAACATCCAAAGTCACTCTTTAGTTAAGTTTAGACAATAGAACTCGTTTGTTTTTGTAAGAACCAATAAACTCGCAATTTTGAATAATTATGAGTTTTTTCATTGACATTTTAGAGCAGACCTACACTTACCTTGACTAAAAAAATGCATATTGTGCGGAAAACTAATATCTATGCCACGATACACCCTACCTAGACGACAATCCTGCATCACACTTACTTGCAGCCTCTCAGAGTCGATCGATCGTAGTGTAATAATATTGAGCTACCTCGCCAGCAGTTCAAGATTGAGCATCCCTGATCTAGACTATATGGCGCGCAAACTAAAAGAAACTTATGAAGACTGGGGTCTTGAAATGAATGTAAAGGAAACAAAATACTTATGCGTAGGAGCAAACAACACAAATTTGAATCTAGACACGAACGACACCATTGAATCATGTAATAAATACAAACATCTGGGTACGATCTTTGATTTCACAGGAACAGATGACAAAGAAATTAGGTCTCGGATTATACAAGCAAGAAAAATAATAGGGTCCTTAAACGGAGTGTTATTGAGTAAAGAAATAACAAAAAGACGAAAGTTTAACATATATAACACACTAATTAAGAGTAACCTACTTTATGGGTCAGAGACATGGAGACTAACAACACGAAATAAAAACCGCATAGAGGCAACTGAAATGGATGCTCTGAGAAGATCAGCCAGAGTATAGCGTATAGAGAGAGTGCGGAATGAAGTGATATGATAACAAATGGGAATAGAAGAAACCATAATAAAAGATATTGAAAGAAACCAACTTATATGGTCTGGCCATGTACAACGAATAGCAGATGAGAGATTGCCTAAGAAAGCAATGGAATGGGTGTCGCAACAACGACGATCGAGAGGAAGACCCAGGAAGAGCTGGGGAGAGGCAGTGAAAAGAGCGATGAGTGATAGGAATCTCAATCAAGGAGAATGGCAAGATCGGAAGCAGTGGAGTCTAATGATCGGATAACGTTGTCGAACGTTTTAACCTATATATATATATATATATATATATATATATATATATATATATATATATATATATATATATATATATATATATATATATATACAGCCTTAGCCAAAAGTATTAGGCACCCTACAATTTACTTCATTTCTTGTGTTTCAGGGTAAAAAATTAAATTCGTATGTTTTGTAAAATCGTATATTGAGGTAAAATTATGGAATAAATTAATATTTGGCGTGTCCGCCCTTAGCTTTAATTACAGCAGCAATTCTTTGGGGTATGCTACGTACAAGCCTAGTACATTCAGTTGTACTTATGGCACCCACTCATCCATCAAAGCGCTTTTTAGCGCTACTTTTGATGTTATGCTATGCTCCCGTATCTTTCGCTTCAGAATACCCCAAAGATGCTCGATAGGCTTTAGATTTGGAGACTGCGCCGGCCAATCTAACAAGACAGTGTTATTGTCTCTAAACCAGCGCATCGTAGCCGCTGATTTAAGACAAGGTGAATTATCTTGCTGGAATTTGATGTCGTCTAAATTAGTGTCGCTAAAAATGCGCGTTAGCGAAGGCACCAGTACAGTTTTTAGTACATACTTTTGGTTGTTCATGCGGCCTTCACAAACGAACATTTCGCCGACACTTTTAGCAGCCATACAGCCCCAGATCATAATGCTGCCTCCTCCGTGATTTACAGTAGGTACCACGCAATCTGGATGGTATTCCTCGCCGACACGCCGCCTCACGAATGTCACACCTGACATTCCGAATAGCGGTAAGAATAGAAAAAATACTCAATTAAAAAATTAGTTATTATTTTGACTAAAACGGATTGAATCAAGAGTAATTGTATGTAGTTATTTGTTAAAATAAATCATATAAAAACTTACCCAAAGTTGGATTCGTCGGACCATATAACATTAGTTCAATCCTCTTCGCTAAAATGTTGGTGCTTCAGAGCCCACTCTAAGCGTTTCTTCCTATTGGTCTCTGAAAGCAAAGGCTTCTTTCTAGCTTTGCACCCTCTTAATCCAGCATCTCCTTGCCGTTCGAGAACTAATCGGCATCCCTATCTCTTCCGACAGAGTTACAGCGTTACAGATGATGTTTTTTTTCGATTTTCAATAAACTCGCGGATGAGTTTTCTGTCCTGTCGCTCATTAGTCTTACGTTTTCTGCCCATTCTCATTTTGTTAGCATGGGAGCCAGTCTCCACAAACCTTTTAATGGCACATTGCACTGCGCATCGAGAACATTTCACTAACTTGGCTATTTCTACTTGGGACTTGCCTTGTTCATGTAGGGTTTGAATTTTAATTCGTTTTTTGATACCAAGCTCATTTTTCTTAGGCATTTCTCAAATATAAGAATGTCCAGTTCACAAATAAAACATGGACGGAAGCTTCTTGACACTACAAGTAGTAAAAATATAATAGAACATTAAAAAATATTTTTCAAAAAACCACATTATCGCAATTTTGTGGCCAGGTGTTTTATGGACCTGTAAAAGAGACTATCTATTGTTTAAGTTAGCTTTTAATGGCGCTGCCGATAGTATTGTTAAAACACAATTAGTCCTTTTTTTTAATATTTTTGAGTTTCACGTGTTTATTAGGGGTGCCTAGTACTTTTGGCCAAGGCTGTATATATATATATATATATATATATATATATATATATATATATATATATATATATATATATATATACTTAAAATAGCGACATTAATTCACCACTAAGCAATTTTTGTGTATGAGGTTATTTTCGTAATTAGATAGATAACTTAAGAAAGCAATCTCATATTAAAATACACAATACATGTTAGTCACGTTGTACATATCTCTATGCTATATTTGACTTTTTTAACCACTGTTTACTTAATAGCATGATTTGCATATCTCTCGCTATATTGTTCTGTCAAATATTTCCATTTAATGCGTACAATTTACTAAAACCTCCTCATAATTAATAAAGCTTACGTTGTCATTAAAGGGGTGGTTGACACGTTTTTAATAAATCAATTTATAATGTTTAACGTGTTTTTCTCTTCTTTATGTTGCTTTTTCTTAAATTTATAAATATTTTATTTTACTCGTTTCCTTAGTAATAATTTTGATGTCAAAGATTTGGCCAAAACCAATGTTTCTTGTTGAATTAATTGCAGAAAAGAAAAAGATAGAAGAGAAAGAAAAGAAAAATATTGTATAATGCTTGTTTGTAAATAATTAATTGTTGTTGTTCTTGTTTAGGGGGCAGAGCGCGTCGACTACAATGGTCATTTGGTGCCCCATTTAGAGATTTTTATTTAAATATCATACTGTTATCTCGTTTAGATAATTGTGGATGTTATTTTTGATTGTAGAAAATTGATTTATGGTATGCGTAATCGAGTGAGGGATTTTGTGTTTTGTTCTCAGCAGGGAGGAGTGATCAGCCTCAAAGATGTGTTTAACTGAGAGGGTGGCATTACAGGTTGCACACTTCGGTATAGATTATTTTTTTAATAGATATAAATCTGTTTGATTGATATGCCCTATAGCAAGTCTTCTTAATAAAGTGTTTTCAAATCTTGTGTTACTCATAATATGTAAGAGTGGGTATACTATAGGTTTTATTGACCATAGTTTGTTGTCATTATTTTCCAGATCCCACTCCAGTTGAAATGTATTACTGTTTATTGATTGAAGCAGTTTAAGAAAATCATTTTTGTTGTTTGCACCTGAGAAAGGGTCTTCATTAGTTGCTGCTATTTTAGGTTCGCTATCAGCCACGTCGTTGCTTTTTATGTCCGTGTGTCCCGGGATCCATAAATATGATATATTGATGTTTCTCATTTTTGCAATGTATAGGAGGTCCACAATTTATCTTTGATATGTATTAGAATATAGAATTTCTGGATTTAATGACCGTTAATGCACTCAGGGAGTCTGATGCTATTAGTATTTTACTTGTCCCCATGGTTGGAGAAATCGCAAATCTTGTCGCCTCCTTAATGGCTAGTAGCTCAGCCGTAAAGATCGAATTGTGGGAAAGCAGTTTAAATCGTTTTATGATGTTTCCGTGATTGAATACAGCTCCAATTCTCTTATCAGATTTGGAACCGTCGGTATATATAATAGATGTGTTTCGGATAATGAGAGTGGATTCTATCTAGAAATATGATTTTTATTTCTTTGGGGGATTTATCTCTTACATTCTCTGTATGAAGATAGAAGTCGATGTTTGGGAATGGAGATTTCCAAGGAGGGAAGTTATTCCAGAGTGGATAATCAAATTTTGGGGGAGATAATTTGTGCAGTAGCATGAAGTCGTTTATTCTACTGTGAATAGAATCTGGAGGAGATATCAAGTTTGGACGATGTAGATTTATTAAGTTAATTGAGTTTTTTGTGTGCGGTGACTGAAGAGTGGATGCATAAAATTTCATCAGAGAGTGTTGCCTATCCAGACGGAGTGATGATGTTGCTGCTATGCACTGTAGACTAACCACGGGTGAAGTTCTGAATGCCCCAGTGGCCAGTCTCAAGGCCTGATTCTGTATTGTGTTTAAAAATCTCTTTACCCCCTGTGATGCTGAGTTGTATAAGAAGTCCCCGTATCTCAGTTTAGGGAGAATTACAGAGTTGTACACTTTGATTAGTGTTGGAAAGTCTGCACCTCCTTTAGTGTTAGCTAAGCTTTTTAGAATATTTAGATCTCGAGTACGGGTCTTGAGATTTCTGACGTGTGGAGCCCAATTCAATTTGTTGTCGAAAGTTAAACCAAGAATTTTGGAAGAGCTCATTAAGGGAATTGCTTTATTATTTAGAGTTAATATATTGATTTTTGGACAACTACGTATCTTGCAAAAATGTATGCAGACAGATTTTGTTGGGGAAAAAGAAAGGTCATTTTCTATGGCCCATGCATTTACTGTGGTTATAGTGGATTATATTTCGCGAGTTAATTCGTTTGAAGAAGTATTCGAATTGAATAGAATGAAATCATCAGCAAATAACTTGAAACTCACTGAGGCAGGAATCTCATTTATTAAGGATAGCATGGCTATGTTAAAAAAAGTTAGGCTCAATACAAATCCCTGGGGGACCCCCTCTGATTGAGTGATATGTATTTGAAAGTAGGCCACTTGATCTTGGGGATAAAAATTTCTGAATAAATTTTGGTAAATAAAAAATAATTAAATAATAAAAAATAAAATAAAAAATAATAAAATAAAAATAATTAAAAGTTCATATTTCACACTTTCAGATAAAATATTTGTTGAATTTTCAAATAATTTTAGTTCAATATTTAAAAACCCCAGTCAAGTAAAAGCTTTTGCCCAGTAAATGTTCCGTACCTTGATTGCTTTTCAAATAAAATAAAATCCATACCTTGGCTAAATTAATTATAATATATAATAATATCTTAAGATCTAGTATGTATTTTCACGTTTTTTCTTAGTCAATAATGTATAATAGTCATAGTATCTTCGCTACCTAATAGATTTTTTTTTTTTTTTTTTTTTATGGGTCTAACACACGTGCTACAGGGAAGTCCCTAAAGCGCTACAGGAGCGACACGTGTGCGGAGAAAGCGATTCACGTTGTTCTTGAATCGCTGTAGATTGTACTCGATGGGAAACACAGTCCTGGGCAAACTATTCCAAAGGTATGATGTTCTCCATATAAAAGACTGTTTGAAAAGCGTTGTACGAGGAGTAACAAGCTGAACCTCATACGGATGTGAAGCACCAGCGCGACGTGTATTTCTATGTGAAGTATTAGCGTGACGTGTACTTCTATTATGCACCGCTCTGGGAGGAATTAAACGGGCTACATCCTTCGAACACTTTCCATGAAAGTACTTGTAGAATAGGCTCAAGTCGCCAACCGTTCTTCGATGTTCCAGCGAATCAAGGCCGTCGGTCAGTTCCGGGTGTCCAATCAGACGAATAGCTCTTCTCTGGATATAATCCAACAAATGCAGTGTATGTTTGGGAGCGGAGCTCCAAACATGGGAGCAGTTTCCATAGTTGGTCGAATTTGAGCTTTGTAAAGAATTAACAGTTGTTGTGGAGTGTAAAGCTTTCTGGTTCGAAACAATATTCCCAACTTTTGAGAAGCTCTCCTTGCTATGCCTGCAACATGTTCATGCCAGGACATATTTACTCCCAAATTAACACCTAACAGATTGAGTGACGATGTTAGAGGGATGGAGTGTCCCGACATAACTATGTCGGGTTCTGCAACGTTAACTTTTTTAGAAAAAACTGCCGCCTGGGTTTTTGTAGCGTTAAATTCCACTTGGTTACTGTCACCCCAAGATAGAATTTCTTCCAGGTCTTTGTTAAGTTGAATGACTTCCTGCTGTCTGCGGATATTCGTCTGAGTAGTCGATGTCCGAGCGTTCAAAGTGAATGAAGAGATAAGTGTACTGTCATCTGCAAAGCTGTAGATTGGATTTTCGGTCTTTTCCAGCAGATCGTTAATATAAATGAGGAAGAGAGTAGGAGACAGTATGGAACCTTGGGGCACACCGGCGTTGATAGTGAAGGTGTTAGAAAGAAATCCGTCGACTACCACTCGTAAAGAACGCTCTCTGAGGAAACATGAGAGCCACAAACAGAACTTTTCAGACATACCATAAGAACGTAGCTTAGCCAACAGCCCATCGTGCCAAACACGGTCAAATGCCTTGGATATGTCAAGAGCAACCGCTCGAGATTCTCCAAAGTGTTCAATTGCGTTGTTCCAAACATGTGTTACATAAGTCAGAAGATCTCCTGTTGATCTATTTTTACGAAAGCCATATTGGTGATCTCTAATAATGTTGAATCCTTCAAGATATTTTAGAAGATGCTGATTGATAGCCTTTTCCATGACTTTCGATATTATTGAGAGTAGTGCGATTGGTCGGTAGTTATTTGGCAAGGTCTTCTTGCCTTTTTTAGGTATCGGCTGAACTGTGGCACATTTCCAGCAGGAAGGAAATATTCCCTTTCTGTAGGATAGGTTGAAAAGTCTACAGAAAACTGGTGTTAGTTCCCTCGCACAGTTCTTGAGAACTATGGCAGGTATTCCGTCAGCGCCTGAAGCCTTTTTGGTGTCTAGCTTCATCAAAATACGTTTTATGATACGCTGTCTGAAGACAATATCGGGCATCCTTGACTGCACTATGGGAATAGTAGGTGGTGTTTTTCCTTGGAAATCGACAGTAGAATGTGAAGCAAAGAGTTCAGCCAACAAGTTCGCTTTCTCAACAGGTGTCGTTGCAATAGAATTATTGCTTTTGATCTAGCTCAAACCAGAATCTGGTAATAAAAGTGAAAAACAAATATTTACTAGTCGCCAAATGCTTAAAGCATTCCTGTTTATATTCACCTTCACCATTTTGGCGATCAAATAGTTTTTTTTTATACCAGGTAAATTATCAAACGTAATGCACTTGTGATAATATTCGCTCAACCTACTCTTTAGGGAGTGAAAAGGGGTTTTTGGGCCATTTTTTAAAAATAATTTAAATAAAAATGTGCGCAAGTATTACACCATATATATTTTTGAACTCGTGTTTTCACAAGCTTTTATTTGACACCCTACTCGCTGAACTGGTAACTTATTTTTTCGCTTCCGATTTCATCCCCTAAAACTAACCCGTTAAGTAAAAATTTACTCTTTCAAAACTACACGCTCTGATTAGGTTATCCATTCATATATTTGTGCGAAATTTCAACTTTCTATGTCAAATAGTTTCGGAGAAAATCATATGTGACAGACAGACAGACGGAAAGACGGACATAGAAGTGATCCCATACGTGTTCCGTACGGAATAATAAAAATTTCTTTATCTGTAGATCTCTGTATGTAATTCCAGTCATAGTATATCATGTTACATATTAGATTATTTTCAGAACTCAATTTTTAACTATTTGGAGTCTTTCAAATTATATTTTGCTAAAGGTGACAAGGCACTAAACTTTGTATTATTAAACGTAATTCGCCCACTATTGCGCAACCTTTTTAACACTTCAAGGTAGAATGCTTGGTTCACTGTCTGTCCTGATGGAACAAATTCCGAGCGTTGTACCCGAGAATCGGCCATTTTAAAAAACGACGAGTGCACAATACAACTTTTACAAAAAAAAATTTTAGGAGCCTCTCACAACCTTCTATACCCATGCCGCTTGGCAGACTGACTTAGGAGCAGTCTAACTACATCACCCTAGCGGATGAACCGTGTACTATAAGTACCAACCTAACCACAACACAATTCCCATTACTTTTGGGTGCCCCCTCGTAACGATGCTGGAGATAATAGCTACAAGTGTTTTAGTAAATGAGAGGATTATGAAGAGTAATATTTCATCAACAACAAAAATCAATATTAAATTAACATTTCTTAATTTGTAAAAAATATTACTAACAGCCTCCCAACATTAATTTCATTAGCAATAAAAAAATGTTACCTACTATTCTAAAAAGCAATCCCAAATTTCACGATAAAACAAAATTTGCTTTCCCATTTTATCTTTATAATAGAAACGTGTCTAATTTAATAAATTACAACAATTGGACATCGTTATTACCCAAGAAACAGTTGGTAATGGTCGTCAAAATTAAACCTAATTTAAACTAAATACAATAAAACGTGAAGTGTATAATGGTAGAAGCATATTACAATGGGTAGTCACAATTCAGTATCCTTAATGAACAGCTGGCCCGCACCGGCAACAATGGACGAATTGGTGCGTGTGAATTACGTTATCATTAATCAATACCAGTTTCCAAAAATTATATGAAATTTAAATTAAATTTGATGTTGGAGGTGGCTATTATGTGTTGCAGGTCGTAATCATTTTATTCTGATGCGTCTTTATAGTTGACTACAGGTTTTTTTTGCGAAGAAGCATCAATTTAGAATTTAGGGATAGTGATTATATTAGGTTAATTAATTCAAGTTTTCTGTATGGATACAGCACACACGCTGCAAACAAATCGCGAGAGAACTTGAATCGCCGCAGGTCGTACTATCACAGTTCAATATACATATATATATATATATATATATATATATATATATATATATATATATATATATATATATATATATATATATATATATATATATATATATATATATATATATATATATATATATATATATATATATATATATATATATATATATATATATATATATATATATATATATATATATATATATATATATATATATATATATATATATATATATATATATATATATATATATATATATATATATATATATATATATATATATATATATATATATATATATATATATATATATATATATACAGTCCCTGGCCAAATTATTAGACGCACTGCAAGATTTCATGTAAAATATTAATTACCGAGTGATATTGTACCGTTTTATTATTTCAAAATTGATTTGTTTTTTTTATTTTTATATTATCCAATCAATTACCTATTTATTTGACATAAATAAAACAGCATTAATTTAGAAAAGCATAAGTTTATTAAGTTTTAAAGAAAAGTGAAATTAATGTTAGTAAAAGTCAATATTTAGTTGAGCCACCTTTAGCCGCTATCAAAGCTTTAATTCTGCGCGGCATGCTATCAATGCAAGATTGTACTGTCTCCTGCATTTGAGGATGATGATTCCACACATGAATAATCTTTTCTAGGAGCTGGGTTTTGTTGGTAATCACATCTTTAGCCACTTCTCTTTTCATCAGCTCCCACACATTTTCAATGGGGTTCAATCCAACAGAGGGATATTTTTTTCTGCCAAAAAGCTTTAACAGACCGAGCAGTGTGGCAGGGAGCTCCATCTTGCATGAAAGTGAATGGTTCCCCATTTGGAAACCATTCTCTGAGCTGCGGAATCAACCGATTTTGTAATACTTCTTTGTACTGATCTTGCCTCATTATTCCTTTGCCGACGTACAGACGTCCAGTGCCCTTGCCGCTGATGACTGACCAAATCATCACTTTGGTGGGATGTTTAACCGTCAGGACGACACAATCAGGATGAAACTTTTCTCCATGACGACGACGCACATACTGAGCTTTATTCTGCAAAATTTCGAATGTGCTTTCGTCACTGAAGCAGACCTGTCAAAAATAGGAAAAATATATAAACTTCCATGTTCATTGGCTTTATTTAACTGAAAATGATAATAATGTATCAATTATTGATTAAATTGCTGTATCTTACCGATCTCCAGAAGTCCACATCTTTGTCTTGCCATTGTTTGGCCCACTTCAGGCGCTTTGCTTTCATTGCAGCTGTTAACTTGGGCTTCCTGGCGGGGCGACAGGCCTTAAAATCTAAATTCTTTCAATTTTCTTCGAACAGTGCGCTCAGAAGCATTTACGCTAGCATCCTGGAGTTGTGATTTTATTACCTTTGTGGTAGCAAATCTGTTTTCTACACAAATTTTCTTCAAACGTCTCTCTGACCGTGGAGTGAAAATTGGTTTTCTACCGCATCTTTTCTTTCTTTTCGGGCTTAATTCCTTCCCTGACTCAATTTTCTTTTTTATGCGTCGTACACTAGCTTCAGAAACCTCCAATCTTCGTGATATTTCTCGGTTTGTAAATGTTTTCGCAATGACAAGGGCCTTCACTTCAGCTTTTTTTACGTGGTGAAAGATCACCTTTTCTACCCATAATGAAAATAGTCCAATTACTTTTTTAAAACACTGCATACAAAATAAACTAATAACTGAGTAGTATAAAACTGTTAAACAAACAATCACAGTCCATAAAGCCACAGAAACACGTCCCTACCTGACTTTATTCCGATCGCGACTGATACAGGTTTGTACTTAATTACGTTCATGTATCACTTTGTCAACACAGTGATGCCATATATTAAAAATAAATACAAATATGTAGTCTACAACAATTCTTTTAAATAAAAATCAATAATATTGTAGTTTAAATATACCATTATTGCATAAAAACTCTTAAGAAACATAAAATTACTAAAAAAAAAATACAGTGCGTCTAATAATTTGGCCAGGGACTGTATATATATATATATATATATATATATATATATATATATATATATATATATATATATATATATATATATATATAGTATATATATATATATATATATATATATATATATATATATATATATATATATATAATATATATATATATATATATATATATATATATAAAATATATATAAATATATATATATATATATATAATATATAAATATATATATATAATATATATATATATATATATATATATATATATATATATATATATATATATATATATATATATATATATATATATATATATATATATATATATATATATATATATATATATATATATAAATATATATATATATATATATATATATATATATATATATATATATATATATAAATATATATATATATATATATATATATATATATATATATATATATATATATATATATATATATATATATATATATATATATATATATATATATATATATATATATATATATATATATATATATTATATATATATATATATATATAATATATATATATATATATATATATATATATATATATATATATATATATATATAAATATAATATATATATATATATATATATATATATATATATATATATAATATATATATATATATATATATATATATATATATATA